>VYXC01008169.1:1290163-1372908 GCA_013397175.1 Platysteira castanea
CGGGCAGCCCCGGGTGAGAGGTAGCTCCCTCCCTCACTGCTGTGTGCCGGCCTCCGCCTCTCCGCGGGTGCCGGGGATGGGGCAGCTCCCAGCGGGGCCTAGTCCGGGGGTGTCGAGGCGGGGTCCTGGTATCGTCTCGCCGTCGGAGGGAGGGAGTTGGTGGAGGGCGGCCGTGGATTTGGCGTGCGGGGGAGTGCTGGAGGGAGGGAATGGGAAACGTGTCCTCAGCCGGGGCTAGCTGAGGCGGAGCGGGGAGAGGGGAGTCTCGCTCAGGGCTGGCCCGGGAGTCTTGGGGAGGGGGAAGGGGAAGGGGTAATTTCCGCGGCAAGGTGGGGTGTCCGTCTCCACGGCTACTTGCCCGGGCCCCATCCTGGGAAGTTTCGCTGCTGCGTAGCTCTGGCTGCAGTGAGAGTTGCGCTTAGGGGATCTCCGTAAGTATTCAAGGAGCAGTAAGTAACGCCTCGGAGTCTTTCAGCTCCTTTTCCTGACAATAGGAATGAACCTAGGTTTGGCCCCGCTTTTCCTCAGGCTCCAGGGAGTGATTTGTCTGGCGGCTGCGAAAGGGGCTTGCACAAGTAGTGATCGTAGAAAACTTGTAAATCCGGCAGGAAGTTAGCTGGATTGCACTTTATTTTGTGTGATAGGCAATTAGCCATATGAGTGGAAGTCAGAAACAGTGAAGTGTGCTGTCTGCCTCCACCAGCTGCTGTCCGCCTCAACCAGCTGCTGTTCCTTCTCGACTGCTTCTGTTTGGCTTTTAGTTTGTCAACGTCATTTAAAAATTAGATGTCGGGAGGTGGGGTGTTGTGGTTTGTGGGGGGTTGTTTGCTTTAACAATTTCCCAATATCCTTGGCACTTTTGATGTTAAAAACACTGAAACTTTTCTTCACTTTTCTGAGAGTAACATTTCAGAAATGGTTGAAGGATTCAAGGTAAGTATGATGCTGTGAGAGAGAAAATTGAGTTGTGGGCCTACTTCTAATACTAGACTTTCTAGCCCCTAGAAAGTACAAAATAATAAAATGTAAAACGTGTACTATAGTGATGCTAGTTTCGAAGCTAATATAGATATTTCTGAACCAAAAAAAACCAAAGCAAGGTGGTAGAACTAAGTAATTTCTCAGACATAGTTCAGATCACTTGCATTTTTTGTCCTTGCCTGCTTACCTATGTGAGAGCTTATCTTTATAGGTGAATTTTGAGGCATAAATAAAATTCCAGAGTCTTTCTACAGATAAAAAATGTTTAAAGTGGCTTTGTAGAGACTGATAGTTCAATATTATCATCTTCCAGTAAAATAGTATCATTTTTATTCTGTCAGTTTTATTACTTTTAGTGAGTGTCTAAAAAAGCCTGATTCCTTGACTTGAAAATCTATCTAGATCTCTGTTTTAAAAAAAAAACTGAGACTGAAAACTTTTTTTTTTAGGAACCTGCAAAATCAGTCAAGAGTGGAAAAAGTGGCAAAGATGGGCAAGATAACCAAGAACATGAGGTAAATATTACTAAAACACATAGTATTTTTCACACTAATTTGTAATAACCTCTAAAAAATGTTTTAAGTTTTCCTACATACTAATTTTGACATGACAGGTGATTTTGTGGGAAAATGATTGTGGAACTACTGCCCTGGTATTTGACAAGATGAGAGATCATGCTTTTAAGGAAGGCAGTTTTATTTAGAGTAAATAAATATTTGCTTGCTACAGTCTTAAATACTCATCTATTCCCTTTTTTGGTTATGAGATGTACATCTGTCTTATTTTCTAGTCTTATTGTGAGTTTTTGGCCTTCTCTTGTTGTTGCTCATTGTCATTTTTAGCATTCTCTGTAATTCCCAGTGGTCTCTTCTCTCAAACTGTCGATGCTGACATGTCAGTTGAGTGTCAGTAGCCTGGTTTATTGTCAGGAGACCTTAGGCTTAATCAAAGGCTGCCAGCTGTTGTGTTTTGTGGTTTCCTTTTATAGGTATACGACGAAGTGTGCCATTTTTGACTAATTATTCTGTTGTTTTTTTTCTTCTGCATTTCTCTCTGTTTTGCCCACCAGCAAGGCACAGCAACTTGAAAGGGGTCAATTAAATCATTATTCACTCCCTTTCCCACATTAATCCAGAAAATCAGAATTAGTAGTTTTGTTTCATTTGGAAATCCACTGTTTAGGTGGATTTCTTGAAATTTCCTTCAAAATGTTCATAGCAGCTTGAATGTAAAATGGTATACTGAAAAGTTATGTATTTCAGCCTCTAAACAACATGTCTTGATACTGAAAGGTAATGTTTAAGAACAAAATACTCATCCAGCTTTACCGTTTTTCCTGCTCTGAAATGACTGTTAGGGATAGGTGGGTTGGACTATTTATTATGTGCAGTTCAATGAGTTCTCATTTGTCTCTTGTGCAGAGCGATTCATGCTACTGTCATAAATTAAGAAGATCATTAAAACTTGTAGATTACATGTAAAAGTATTTTGGCAAATTTCTGTAAGAGTGATTGAGTTTTGGTGGGGGGAACCTAGCTACTAGAAGGGATCTTAGCTACTAGGGGAGATTGTAGAATGAAATGGGAAATGTATCAGTGTAGATGTTTATAGTGGTGTAAATAGATATACTTCATTGTGATGTGTTCCGTCTTTTATATTGCTATGATATTAAAAAGAGTGTCACTTGGCCATCATTTTAATTCCTGTGCGGTTGGAAGGCTTGTCATTATCAACATCTTTGCACTACATTAGTTGACTTCTTATTTTCTCAAGCTTCTGAGTGACAAGTTGCTGAGACCAAGACTTATTTTCTTATTCCTTCTTGGTACTTCAGGATCAAGTATAAAACTCCCCTAGATAATAAGTGAGGAGCTTTGTATGCTAGCCAAAAATGCATATGTGGGTTTCTTTGTCATTTCTTTCTGCTTTTGTAGATCTAGATTTTTGAGTTTTAAACTTGAAATGTGAGAGAGATGAATCTCAATTGGAGAATATGTTTTACTGTTCATACACTGTTTCTTTTGTCGATCCAGGTAGAATTCCCAATGAAAAATACAGTTGACTTGTCTATGATACTTAATCATATGTGAGCAGGGGCAGAATGGGAAAGGAACTGGGATCGGAACTGGCACATATAATACGGTTGTCGTTCCCAGGGGGCATTATTTAGTCTCCGTACAATTTTGAACACCTCAGTGCTTGACTCATTATCTTAATTAATAGACTAATTGCACACAAATAGTAATGTAGACTTTGCATTGTAACATGGCTGGCTGTAATCATGCTGTATGTTAGCTGTTGCTTATATGAGCAGAAAGGAGGCTATTTATTAACATAGTGAAGATTGGTAAGTACAGAAATATTCTGGAGCATGCTGTTAATACATTTCTAGGTTTCCCTTCTCTTCAAAAAAGGTTGTCGTCATATGTCCTACATGTTTTAACACGGTTTTTAAAAAATCCTCTTCTAGACTATGAGTAGGTTTGGAAATATGCTGGTTCATTCGGCTTTTTGTTTCTCAAAATGCATTTAATGCATATGCATTTAATGCAAATTAATTTAATGCAAATGGCAGATTGTAAAGACTAGAAACTGTCTGCTATTCAAAGAACAGGGATAACACGAGCAGCAGCATCCCACAAATACTTTATTTATAGACACTTTTATAGCACTTAACTAAATTCGTGATGCCTTGAACTTCTGTAGATATAAAAGTACAACAGTTCTTAATATTTACAAAAACGAGCACGTGTTTTTCCTGTATTGCAGTCAGGGAAATGAGGTTTCAGTTGATGGAAGCTGTACAGCAAGTTTGAAAAGGGATTGAAATGATTCTTGGTGTACCAGGACCAGAATGCCCATACTAAAAGAGAGTGAAAATTACTTAAGCTGATGGTTGTTGCGTTAGGTGTGCTTGATTACTCAATGTAATACTAAAAAAGCCTTGCTATATGTGCAGTAACATGGACCTCTCTTCTTATTTGCTGTATGGTCAGCTGCTGATGCCCAAAGAGAGAGAATCAGAAACAGTAAATGTATATGTATGGTCTTCCATCCTGGTATGCTTTTCTTTAAGCGAGAATGTGGTTTAGAAAGTTGTTTAACTGGAAGTTGTATAGAATTGTTTTCAAATTATTAATTATGTAATTGACATTTTTATATCTTTTCTTAATGTATATTTTATATTTAGATACTTTTTCTCCCCAAAACCCCGCTTAATGACCCCTAGGTGGGAGGAGTCCTATTGCTTCGATTGTCCTTCTCTTGTTTCCATCTACTGTTCTGCTTTATGTGCAGAGGTACCAGAAATGCAGTCAGTATGAGGTGAGGGAACCTTGTCCTTCTATACCCAATGCCATTACTCCAGTTTCCAGTTGTGCATGTTGTTCATTTATTGAACCCTTAAGAAAAAAGCTAATATGATTAGGATCCTATCTAAGATTAGTTTGTAACCTGTTAGTAAACGTTTATAAATTAGGCTAAATAGTTGCCAGAACAGTTGAATCTATTTCTTTAAGTATAACCTCTTATTTCAGCAGTTAGTTCAGCACATTAGTGTCTTCAGGTTGTGAACAAAGACTTAATCTGTTGTGTATTGGTTTTCCTCTCTGTGGGAGTAGTGTCTCTGGTAAATTCTTGGGGCCTTTGTTTAACAGTGGCCAAAAGCTATACTTGCACCAAAAACTAATACAGAAAATCAAATCCCGTGGATGTGGTGATTGGCTATTCCAACACTTGGTAACTTGTGGACATTAACTGGCTTTTGAAGAAATTATTTGTTTCCTGGATAAGCTTTGTTGTAGAGTTCTGTTTTGTCACAGGGGTGTGGAGGTCTCCTTTTGAGTTAAGGCAGTAGTAATTTATGGACAGTCTAATTTTTTTAGAAAAGGTGACTTGGTAATAGATAATGACTGTGGGAAAACATGACCTTTTTTATCTCTAGAAAAACCTAACCGAAAATAATTCAAGTGCAGTACTTCAGCAGTGGTTTTCAAATACTACCACAGGGGAAGGAAGTTAAAGTTTTAACCCTGTATACACTTTATTTCTGACTTTTTTGTCTGTGGGAGAGTATGTGCTAAAACTTGCTGTTTTCACCAGTCACTGGAACCGTCCAGGACAATTAATTCACTACTGTGGTTCACCTGGGGGATGGAAGGGTCAGAAGTAGCTGGTAGCCTTTCATACAAGACGATAGTCTGGTGTAAAACTGGGTGACTGGGAGTGATAGCTGCTCCTGGGTCTAGCTGGACTGGCCTAACATGGCATGAAACTTTTAAATTTAATTTGTATTAATTTTCAATCCAGATGCTGAGTGGTTTGTAGGAGGCAAAGACTATTTTTGTTGTTTGAGAAAGTAGTGGCTTGATGACTATCAGCAAGTGAGAACAGAAATCATAACTCATTCTTCTGCCATGCAGAAAAGTAAACGGAAGACTAATGTGGTTTTGAGGAGCATGTGCATGTTTTTGTATTATCTTTTTGTTTCCATGTGCTGTCCTGGTTGATTCTTTCTACTTTAAAGATATTTTGTTGTGGTTTTTTTTTTCTTTTTAAGAGACACAAATCAAAACCTAATAAAATGCAAATTGTATTAGCCATTTTTCTTGCTGTGCAAGAAATGGATTTATTGACAGCATGTGTTGCTGATGTTGGACTATAATCACTGCTGAAACCAATTTTTAAAAGAATTTTAAATCTTTTAAGTGGTCATCCGTGCTTCTGTCCTGCCACTGTTTCACAGCCATCACTTTTCAGTAGGTTTATTACTGGTAATGGCTTCCAGTGCAGAATTTTTGTAAGGCTTTGTTTTTAGAAGTTTTTCTTCTGTGCTTTTTGAGGCCTTTTTAATTTAAAAGTTAATTTCTTAAGCTACTCAGCATAGTGGTAATACTTTTCAGTAAATGGAATTGCTGAAAATTACAGAAATGTCTGTTTAATGGGCCATCTTCAAAACACTGCAGCAGAAGTAAGGATTTTTATCCCTCTGATAGAACCTCAAGAGATAGCTATCTAGTTTTCCATGATCACCTTTCCTATATTAGCCAGCACATGGTGGGGAAAGACTGTCAGTATTCTCACTACTACTTTTACTGATTCCTGATTATATGAATGCATATGATTGTCACTTCCATTAAAAGTAGGAATTTACAAAAGGAATGGGTAGTAAAAGCAGTGTCAATGGTTTTGCATGGCTTTTTTAGCTGAAATCATTATGTGGAAGTATCCTAACATTTAAAGGAAAGCAAGAAATAGAGAAAAGCAATAAATCCAGCATTATTTTGTGTTAACAGGTTTCTGTGATCAGCAGCAGAAGTTATTTAGAAAGTTGACTGGATATTTTCTATATCTGTTGCTTATTTTTCTCATGTTTATTGTTTGTGATTTTCATTGTGGTGCTATTTACCCTGATGAACAAACATACCTGATCTTGAAGATGGTGCATGGGAACTGTTACACGGTGTCCAGTTTGAGACTAGAATTTTCTACTTCAGAATTTTTTTAAGTTATACTTGAAAGTCTTGGCACAGGTAAGTGCTAATTTGGCAGTTCATTTAGGCACCACAGCAGAGGAGGTTGAGGTGTGGGGATTGGGGAGAGGCAAAAGCTCTGGGGTTGTTTTCTACTCCTTGTTAACATGTATTAGGACTACTCCTGAGTAATTTCTGGAAATACCTTCTTGTCACAGATACGAATTTATTCATTTATATAAAGCATCCATCATTTAGGTCTTTTCCATTATTGTTGTTCAGTTGTAGAATCACAGAACAATTTGGGTTGGAAGGAACCTTAAAGACCGTCTAGTCCCAGTCTGTCTGCTGTGGGCAGGGACACCTTCCACTGGACCAGGTTGCTCAGAACTCCATGCAACCTGGCCATGAACACTTCCAGGGATGGAGCATCCACAGTTTCTCAGGGCAAACTATTCCAGTGCCTTACCACTCTCACAGTAAAGAATTACTTCCTGATATTTAATCTAAACCTACTCTCAGTTTAAAGCCATCCCCCCTTGTTCTGTCCCTACATGCCCTTGTGAAAAATTTCTGCATCTTTCTTGTAGGTGCCCTTCAAGTACTAGAAGGCTGCAATTAGGTCACCCCAAAGCCTTTTCTTCTCTAGGTTGAATAAACCCAGTCCTCTCAGCCTGTTCTCATAGCAGAGGTGCTCCATTCCTCTAATCTTCTTTGTGGCCCTCCTCTGGACTTGCTCCAACAGGTCCATACCCTTCCTGTGCTGAGGACCACACAGCTGGATGCAGTGTTCTGGGTGGGGTCTCATCAGAGCGGGGCAGAGGGGCAGAATCCCCTCCCTGCCCTGCTGCCCACGGTGCTTTGGACACAGCCCAGGACACAGGTGGTTCCTGGGCTGCAACTGCACATTGCTGAGTGATGTCCAGCCTCTCATCAGCAGCACCCCCAAGTCCTTCTGGGCAGGGCTGCTCTACATCTGTTCATCCCCAACCTGGATTAATACCAGAGTTGCCTGAAGCCAGGTGCAGCACCAGCACTTGGTCTTGTTAAACCACATGAGATTCACATGGGCCCATTTCTCAAGCTTGTCCAGGCCCCTCTGGATGGCATCCTATCCTTCAAGTGTGTCAACCTCACACCAGTTGAGCAGTCGCTGTAACTCAGTAGCACTGCATTTTTGGATGCATTGCATTCATCATCTTTGAGGTATAAGATTGTTCTTTACATGTTCTTCCTAGAAGCTCGTGTCCTTTACAAAGAAATACATTTAGCACTGATAGGCGTCTTCGTCCCATTACAACCGTGGCTGGGCCCCGGCTCTTCTCTTCAGTATGTGCTCAGTAGTGTGCCCCAGCTGGACAGGCAGAGTAGCTAGTGCTTTCATGAGCCAGTCCCATGCAGTAGTAGATAAAGGTGATCTTAAAACTGGTGGTCTTGCATTTGGAAGAAGACATAAATTATGAAATAAAATTGAAATTTCAAACAACTTGTCCTCTCAAGTTTGAATTGTGGGAGGACTATAAATAGACAGTATTAGACCCATTATGTAGCTTTCTAGGGCTATTAGTTTGGGATTTTACTTGTAACATTAGCAAAACAGGATTTTAAACCAAAACTGTATGAAGTTGGGATGGATTTTCACTTGGATCTGTTATACAAAATAAAGTCTGTGGGCTTTGGAGTGGGTTTGTTTGGCTTTAAACTGGTGTGCCAACTTCTTAAAAAAATTAATTTGAAAACTAATTTTTGTTCATGGCTTGCAGTTCTGATTTTCTTTCCTAGAGAGATTATTTTATTGGCTTGTTTTAACCATTAAAAAATACTGAAGTGTATACACCCTTAGTACTAAATCAGGAACTATTTGCTGAGTAGAGAGATGCCATATGTGTTATTCTTAGAGTATCTATGCAACTTTTGTTCATCTTTAACTTCTGTAATTTTCCTATTTCCAGTTTTTATTGACATCTTGGCTTTTTGGTTTTGGGAACTGGAGTTTCCTTCTGCCTTCTAAGCAAAGTCACCTTAATACTGAATAGTGGAAAAACCTAAAAAACCAAAACCTTAATGGCATTTGTTATGTAACTTTAATATTATGCTTTTGAACCTAATGGGATTATTAAAGTGTACCAAATACTATTGTATACAAGTATTTTATTACCTAAAATGGAATGCTTTTGAAAACAGGATCTTACACCCTTCTACTTCTTACAAGGCTGACAACTACTTGTGTAACATACGAGGTGTGAGAACTGTGTGTGGTTTGGTTTAGTACTTGCCATCCTCTGCTTCCCAATTATGTTTTTAAGCTTTTGGAATCCTTCCTGAAGCAGCACAGCAATGAAGGTGAAGGCTATTCTAATCAAAAGGAGCAAAGTTACTTTCGAAAATGGATACCAGTATTTTGTAAACTGAAAACATCCTTTTCATCCTTTGTTTCAAATTGCTTCTCTTAAAGTTTTTTGTAAGAGTTAAGGCCTACCACTTAGACTTAAGAGAGTACTCAGATGTGTGTTAACACGTGTAATACAGAATTATTAATGTAGTTATCTCTTAGGGAATACAAACACTAAGAAAAAAGAGGCAGCTGTTGAATCTGCCCATATGTTCACAGACTTGAAAAACGTACCTTGTATTGTATACCTTGCATTTTTTCCCCCTCAATTCCATTTGAAACCAGAGTAAATTTGTAGTTCTAGAAGTGGGATGGTAGGCTTTGGGGTTTTTTGTTTGTGTGTAGTTCCCCTGATTAGAAGGCCATTTACAAAAACCAACCAACCAAAAGCTAGGAAAAAAATCCTGGCCTATTCCTGAATATGCTTCATAAAAGATGACTGCCAAAAATTATAATTTGCTACACATTTATAGTGACTTTTATATACTTCCTCATCACTTCTCAATTTAGCAGTCTGAAATACTGACAAGTAAGCTTCTCCAATGACATGTAAAATAAAAGCTTGATGAGAGCCAAAGATGAAATGATTTGGTGTAATATTTCTGCAGAAGCAGTTAAGGTTATTATTCATAGAATCATAGAATGGTCTGGGCTGGAAGAGAATCATAAGATCATCCAGTTCCAACCCACCTGCCATGGGGAGGGACACCTTCCGCTAGACCAGATTACTTATCATGGACTATAACTCTCTCAAATAGCATCCAATACAAATACCAAATTGGTAGGCAGGAGGCGAAGTAAAAAAAGATTTCAATATGAGTGTGTGAAGCGAGAAGCTTCTATGAATAGATCAGGGAGCACAAAAATACAGGCCTCAGTGGTAAAGCCACATGTGTGGTTGCCTTAGCTCTTCAGTAGCTGTATATAATTAAAATTTACAGTAGAGTATAGGAGTTGGTGCCTAAAGCGAATGAGTTAGTGTGTGATTTCCTTCAAATGCAGGAATCTTACATTTATATAAGTGCATATATGTATGTGTATCTATGTATATATATCTAAAAAGCACAAAGATAGTTTTTGTTGTTTTGGGGTTTGTTTTAAGTAAAAGGATGCTTCAGGCTCATCAGAGAGTAATTATAAATGAAAATCAAGAACTAAAGTAATTTAAGTCAGGCCATCCTTTATGCTTCTTCATCCCTTTATGATTCTTCTTACACAAAGCTGTATAAACGTTTTAAAATAATACATAGGACATTATCTGGTTTAAATCTTATTTAATCTGCTAACTGGTGATTGCAGGTAACATTTTTTTTTCTAAGGACATTTGTTCCTTTGAAGTTTTGTGATAGGAGATACATTAGGAAACAAGTGTTGCTTTGCTGCTTTTGTGAAGTACCAGGTGCTCACTGATGGTGGTGTTTCAGCAAACGCAAAGCAGCATGAATCCACTTACAGTCTGAGTCTCAGCATCCTCTCATCTTTGCAAGTATTCTGCAACCTCAGGCTGCAGATCTGAGGTCTGACTGAAAGGAATCAAATATCAGCTTGTTCCTGGAGTAAACGAGTTAAAGCAAAATTAAGTTTACAAGAAGCAAATGGAAAACAAGTCTTGTGCTACTGATACTTAATTGTGAGTGTAAAATTTTAGTGTATTAATGTCAAGGATGCAGCACACTGAGCTGAGACATCAAATTGGTTTGGTGTGTTGCAAGTCAAGTCTATTACACAAAGCTGTGATGATACAGTTCTTTAGAAGATAAAATTTGAGCCCTGTCTGTAAGCAGCTAACAGGAAATACAAATAATGCTTTGTGTTGTGAAAAATAAACAGCAGCAAGAAAGTCGGAAGAGCTTCAGCAAGTTGTGGATCAGTCTTCTAAAGTGGTTTGTGACTGTAAAGTTTGTTGTGGGCACCCCTCCACAGCAAAGAGGGCCAGATGGCCTTCACTGCTTGTAGGAAACATACCAGTCACTGATGCAATTCAACAGACTCCATGCTGTCTCTGGCAAAACACTAATGGAACTCCATAGTTGGACGTTGAGAATAGCCAGCAGTAGCACTGCTGCATGTAAATGCAAAATCGTGATTCTTAAACAAGGCTACAACACAAAATCCATGAGCGCTAAAATATATAAACTTTGTCATCACTATCCTGTTGAAAAGTTAACCTTTTTGCATATCATTATAACAGCATGGATCCTCAAAGCTTTAGGATGCAGCTCTTGCTATAATGAAAACATAGTAAGTTATGCTGAGATACACTGGGTAGTAATCTCTACTACTGAGATTCTTTAATAATAATAAGCATATTTGCTAGAAAGGCAGCTGCAAAGATCATTCTAGCAGCTAATACAGATATCATTCTGGCAAATGATTTTGTTGAGGAAAAACAATAGACATCTAAATGGCCATCTGCTTGAAACCACCCAAAGTCTTCAGCACCGTAAGCTTCCCCTCCAGACACTCCTCTGTAAGTTGTCTGTCCAAACTGGCTTCTGGTGGTAAAACTAGTGAACAATAATGGCATGGTAGCAAAAATCTTCAACAAAGAACTTCAGAAACATGTGCTGTCCAAAATGGTACCCAGCAAACATGTTGTTTCCCTGCTGTTTTTAACTGTTGTTTATGGATCAGTGGTTCCTTTTATGTATCCAGTGGATTCCAATATCAAGCTTTGTATAGTTTGTACTGATTCTCTGTAGATTGAAAATATTGATGTTAAAAATCATAGCTACTTGCTCTATAATAAACTCTTTGCCACTGATTGAGCACTACTTGCATGAACTAGAATTACTGCAGACTGTCTGGATAGCTCTGTCAGGTCTTACCTTTAATACCATTAGTAAAAAGAGTTTATTCTGATGTTATCCTCTTGGAAGGAAGTTGAATTGCTGCTCTTAACAACAAAAAATTGAAATCAGCTGACAAATACCGCTCTTCTGCTAGTATGTTGTCTTGAACAACTTGCCTTGGTCCCAGCTGCTGATGTCACATCACCAGCCCACTTCCTGCAGGTATGGTGTGGATATATTTACCAGGTTGTTGGCAGCTGGTTATATACCAGATACGATCTGTCCTTGTTCCCACCCCCAAACCAGTAAATGAAGATCTGCAACAGAGAGAGTTCTGTGGTAGCGTTCAAGATTCCTGGAGCGTTCAGAGATTGTCACACTACTTTGAAGTTACTGCAGAGGGAAAAAAAACTACAGAAGGCTCTTCAACTGCTCTCCACCCATTTTGACTCCTTGATCTTTGATTTCAGTTCTCATCTCAAGAGATTAAATTAAATTCAGCTTCTCAACCTAATGACATTGGTTATGTGAAAAGCCTCAACCTGTTAGCCAAATTATTTTGGTTACATACTGGGCCCTCATAGTTTTGAAAATCAAGTTGTTAATGTCCCTTTCATGTTTTGTGATCATCTTTGTTTAGTTTCAGTAACCTGCATTTCAGTTTCATTCTAAGTGTGTTTTAGATGTAATCCAAAATGCTTTCATAGCATTCTGAGGCTGCCTTGGCAAGAAATGAGCTCTTCTGGGTGCTGTAGATCAGACCTCTGTTTATCTTAATGAAAAATAAGTCCATGGAGGCTACTTACTATACCAAAAGGAAAAGAGGGAAGGGATTAATTCTGCATTAAAAGAAGTATTTCCCTCTGTTTCAGATTCAGACTGATGATTCTTTTAAAGTGTTCTGTGATTTTTGCTCTGTGTACTTGTATTTCACAGGGAACCTTAATTATGTGTGAATTGGTACAGGGTTCACCTATCCAGATTTCACAGTCCAGAGTTTTTTCTCCAGCTTTTGCTGCTGCCATCATAGAATGGTGTGCACACTGATCTAAACTTGAATTCAGTGGTGATACTTATTAGAAGACAGAAATTTGCAGATTAGTGTTAGACTTATGTGTGTCAAGGAACACCATATAGGGTGCTGCCCAGCACCATGTTTCTTCAGGCAGAGAATCTCCACTGCCTTGCGCTTAGGAGATCTGATTTTTGTCACTTTTAAGCCATCCAGTTTTTAAAATCTTTCAATGACAGGTCCATCAAGGTGATTTTGCTATCATTTTCAGATTCTCACCCTGCTCTTACCAGTTTATCTTAGAAAGCAGTGTGCAAGCTTGCTGCATCGTTATAGAGTTGACACCACTCTAGGCTTAGTTTGGTTTGGCTTTTGATTTTGTGGATCAGAAGGCTTTGTGTCCTTTGGTCTGATTCAGTTACTAGTGAGTGTGCTTTGAAGGGTAAGGTCAGACAGACTTCTTCTGGTTGCCCTTGTTTGTCAGGGTAGCTTGAATAGCATTTTTGGGAGACTGTCAGAATGGGAAGAATAGGGTCTTCTGTAAAGACTTATTGATGTACATGGGATGCAGGGTGGATCTTCCTTCCAGGTCCCACTATGCTCTCTCTTATGTCTCAGTTGTCCAGAAGTAAAAGTTGCATTGTGGGATGCTTCATGATGATCAGTTTAATTTAAAAAGAAAAACTGGCTGTAGCTGTAGATGTGCTTGGTCTCTACTCATCTCTTTCTTTCCCTGGTTGCAAACGTGGTGTTGTGCTCTGATCTATACCTGCCTGTGTAATGTCAGAGAGGTGAAAGATCCAACTTTTCTCAAAAGAGTGATGTTAAGACAAGGAATGTACCACATCCTGCTTGATGCAGGACTCAAGGGATGAAGGGATGCAAGGACTATCTACCTTGAACTGTTGTGACTGGCAAGAAACCTTTTCTCCTCCCCACCTTTCACTCTCTTGAATTAATTTTAAGCTTAGTCAGGAGCACTGAGGAACATAAACTGTATACTTTCAATTGTTCAAATCAGAATTTAAAAGTTGAAATCACACTTTAGCTGATTGTCTTAATGTTCATTGATATATGTAAAACTCTAGCTTTTCAGACATAAATTGATCAGAAAACCTGAAGGTTGTGTTTTAATTATGATTTGAAGAAACACATTCTCAATCTGACATTCTTCAGAGCAGTTTGTGCACAGTTTTAGATGTTCATCAGCACTTTTGAAATTGAACGTGTCTATCTATATAAACATTTGGGTAAGAGGGAGCCATTTGCCAGAACAAGGGGAAGAATAGGTATTTCTTATTCTACTCATAGGAAGAGAACTGATAAAAAGATTATCTGTAGTTTGACTGTTCTGGTGTCAAATGCATTGAACTGTTCACTGATGTAGCAGAATGTCCATCACTTACTCTTGGGAGCTGTGGTGTCTGTGGTAGTTTGGTTTGTTCCTGGGAGGAAGAAACTGAGCTTGGCTCTTTGATCTGAACTAACAAGCACTGTACTTTCATAGAAAGCGTGTTACCTTAAAATCTTAAGCGGATGGATACACAGAATTGTTAGTGTGAATTTGTTTGCCATTTTTAGAGAGACGTGTTTAAAATTGCTGAGCTTTGTGGCTTAAGTTAACTCACTTTCTCCAGGTACCCTTCTATCCAATGTTGTCTGCAAGCTCCAGAGGCCAACTCTTCTGTGGTAGCACCATAGTGCCACTTGCAGAGGTCATTGGGTAAAGCTGTGTGGCACTGAAATAATGTTTTAGAAATTATTTTGTCGGCTTTCTGCTATGTGCTGGCTGACTGGAGCATGACTGAAAAGCAGAGGTGATCATGCTTGATGGTAGGAAGGAGGAGGAAATCTGTTGGATAAATGGTCCAATGATTCAGGGCTAGAATTACTGTGGAGTCATCACTTCTAGATGGGAAGTTGCCATAGCAACAAAAAATGCTTTCTTTCAACATTTCTAATTAGAAATGTTACCCATCCTCTTAAATAACCTCTTCTGGCTAATTTTAGAATTTTTCTGCAATTTCAAATACTTGCTTCCCTGAGGTATGTGCTACCTTAGGGTACTGTAGTGTGTACATGTATGCAGACACATGAGAGCACCTGTTCATTTGAAATGGAGAATTTGTTTGGGAATAGAGGAAACAGGAAAATGGCTTTTCCTGTTCCAAGTAATGAAAAAATACAGATGGCAGTGGAAAGTAGCCAGTTCAGAAAAACACCATTAGGCTCAAGAATTATATTGAAAGTACAGAATCCTGTGCGGTAATAATGTTTATAATGCACCTTAATTAGCACTTATTGCTTAATACACGGTAAGTCATTGCTTCCTAATTCTTAGTGCTGTTTTTCTTTTAGCTTAGTCTATTAGTATTTTTGTTTGTAATGCTTTTTAAAATTTCAATTAATGGATAGAAATTACCTTGCAGATCACTTGTATTTCAGCATAAACATTTTTAAGCATTTAGTGTTTGAGATTAAAAAGTGAAATAGTCTGAAAAATGCAATGTAACAGGTATTATTTGTACATAAATGCTTTCAACTTGCTGATGTATTCCATTTTTACTGGAACAAGTTCTAGAGTGTTTTTGGTAACTGAGGCTTCTAATATTCACTATACTGTCTCCCCTTATTTGTTCTATAAGTTTGTATAAGAGGTTTTGCTTTTATAGTATTAAATTTGCAAAATGGTCATTTTAAATGTGTTTAATGAAAACTAAATGTTGCTTTCAGTCATCTTTGGTATATTAAGTACTGTGTGTACAATATAATACAATTGTTAATCTGTTCTTGGAGCATATATTCTTTCCCAGTTATGCTACTAGAACAAAATTTGAATGAAATTACTGTCTTGGAAACTCAAAAGGTAGATATTTATGTATGGTAACATTTCCATGTGCACTGAACCTATACACTACAAGACTATTGCAAATTGTTGATGAATAAGCTTTTTCTGGGAATACTTTTCAGAACGTGAAGAAAATTGGTTTCTCTTGTTTTAGCAATAGCTCTGTGAAAATGCCACTGATGTTATTTCATGCAGGAATGAAGCTGCTTTCATACCTACTATACTTAACAAAATTCTAATTAAATCAAGTCAAACTGCCAAAGTACCAGTGTTACAACTTGATTTCCATCATGAATCCCATTCCCATCTGATTTTTTTTCCCTATTTCGTATCTTGTGGGTACTTTCTGAGAAGAATATGGTGTTTCCTGTAAGGAAAAAGAACCAAGGTATATTTTAAGATGTGTGTGCTTCTAGTTTGCAAATGTGAGAGACTTCTACAGCAAATTAAGGGCCTGCAAAATGAATTACAATATTGCAGCAAGAGGTCCTTGTCAGCTGTTTCTATATTTGTAGTGTAGTTCACTCCTAGATGTTTTATCATTCTTGTAATGAATATCATGAAATTATTCATATTTTAAAAGTTAACTATTGTCTCCTTTAAACCTGCTTTTCCTCCTTCAAAAAAAAAGAAATGAGAAAGGCAGCACCACAAGTTCTGACAGGCTTTTGTTAAGGGTGCATTTTATTAAGCTTGAGAGAGACCAATTCAATGTAGTCAGGGATAAAAACAGCAAACTGGAAACCTATAGTGGGAGCCATTTTTCTTGGTTTATGTTATAAACTTCATACAGAGGTACAGTGACAGTCTGATACAGATTATTACAGTAAAAGCAACTTGCTTTGAGTAGGCAGTAAACCACCACAAATCTTAATGTATGTTTTAGAAGCTGTTAAAGCTACTACAATAGTAAGACTCACTCCTTTAACTTTATATCAAACCCTGAATGGCCAAGCTTAGGACTCTGGCAGCAAGGCACAGGATGCATAGGCAGTGAAAGGTTCGCCTGCTGTAAATAGACAAGTTTCTCTGATCCCTTTGAAGATGAACTTAAATACCTTGGAGACCTGGACTTCTCAGAGGGGGAAAGATCAGAGTAGCTGAGGAACTACATTATTTGAAAATTTCTTTTCAGTTGTCTGGTAACTTCAAATAAATGGGCTACTGCATGTACCAAGGTGATATATTCCCATCTGCATGAAGGCGATGGTACTGAAATGAATGCTGAAAAGATGAGCAGAACAATAGATGGCAATACATTCAGAGAATGATGGGTACAATAGTTTAATTAAAAGCATATTCATTTTCAGTTATTTCTGTGACTAAAATGGCTTTTTAGAAGATTTTTCTCTCTAAGTTGAGCTGCAATTAACTGCTTTAATTTCTTTTTAAACAGGTGTCAAACAAAAAATCAAATAGCACTCCTCCCCCAGCACAACTATCTAAAATCAAAGTACCAGCACCACAGACAGTAGTGAAGAAGGAAAAGCGTCAGAGTTCTTCAAGGTTTAATGTTAGCAATAACAGGGAGCTTCAAAAACTGCCAGCTTTAAAAGGTACGTTTTTCCAAAGTAAAAATACTCTTATGGGGAAATTTGGGCATGAGACCGAGAAGCATCTCAGCTATCATACTTCTAATAACTGGACAGCATACTCAATATATTGACTATGCACATATGCAAACTGCATATACTTGTACTGGGTGGCTTTTTCTTTTGTTTTATCTGTATTTGAGGACTTCCAGTATGTTGCCTTCTTGGCAATCGCTATAGGCGGTGTCTGTGTGACAGCATATTCACTCATCTGGCATAAAAGCAGAATTTGGGCTCTTTCTGCGAACTATTAGGCGTCTGTCCTCAGTGCAGTGTGCTCAAACCATGCTTTGTTTGTACTAAAATTCCTCTTGACATTGTTAGAAGACCTGGTCTGTCACTGTTTGTGGATCTGTTTTTCCTGAGGATGGGTCAAGCAGAGTGGTGTCTTTTTAGTGCATATGAGTTATCCTTTGTTGATTTTAAGGCTTTTAGATTTATATTTACTTCCATTTGTGACAAAAAGATGATGATAACAGCTGATGTGTCTTCTCTTACTAACCCAGCTTTTATCCTCTTTATTTACTCTGAAGGCTTATTTAGAGGAAACAAAGAAAAAAGCAGTTTTGAACTGCAGTGTGTACTGTTTTCCAGTGTTCAAGATTGGCAGTGAAAGCCTAATGGATTGCTGAAATGTTGAGGAGTACTGGTGTAGGCAATGTGAAATTACTGCATTCTTTCCTCTAGTCACCGTTTTCTTAACATAATGTATTAGTATTTCTTGAAAATAAACTCTACTTCTCAGCCTGTCTGAATTACACTGCCTTTCATACAGATCAAATTAGATTTCAAGATTCTTCACACAGATACTGTTTTTTACAGAAAGAACCTGAAATACCATCCATTATGTTAGTATAGCAGCCTATATACAAGATGCTGTTTGAAATATTTCAAGACTGAACTACTGCTTATTTAGTTAGTTAATTTCAATCTATTTATTACATTTTTAATAAGAATATTTAGCACCACAGATTATGAATAATATGTTCTGTCTTTTAAACTGACATAGAAGGTTCGTGCACAAGCTGTGACATCCAGGGCATGAGTGACATAAGCAAAAGACACTGAATTGAAGTAGTGATTTTTTTTTTAATAAGAAATTATGCATACAGCCACACTGACTGGCATAACTTTTTGTTCAAAGACTCAGCCACAGAGAACATTTGTTTCTTGGTCCTATTTTAAGTACAGTGGTTCTGGTAGTGCCTGGGACTACAGCTCAGGGATACCAGAACTGAGCATGCAATTAGAAGCAGCGTGGACAGAGAGCTGGAAATGGAAATAATGAGTGCAGATGGGAGAGGGGAGAATGAATCCATCTTACAGTGTTGAAGGTGAAGTTTAAGATCTGCTTCCACCTTGGCTGTGTTGCAGTTTAAACCAGTAGGCCAATGAAAGGCAGAAGAATGCTTGCTTGTACTTGGAAGAGGGAGGCGTAAAAAAAAAATCTTAAAAACTGTCTGAGGTATTTTCTCAGAACATTCTAGCACTTTTTGACACAGTGTACCTTGATGTGAAGAAATGGTAGGAATATTGTGCACTGTAATTGCCTTGAGCCTGCAATCATTCCCCTGCTCTCAGGTGAAAGGAATGAAAAGATTTTGCGCTTCTCCCTGGTGGATGCCTGATGCTGTGTGTACATCGCAAGGCTGTCAAGGGCCAAACTTTGTTATGGAACACTGGTGCAATTGTTGATCTAGTGAGGGGTAGTAATTGCCGCCTTTTATTAGTAAAGGTAGTAATAGCTTTAGTATCAAGCTGTACCCAGTCTCATGGATCATATCAGGTGCCTGTGTAATGGCTGTGCTCACTGCATGTGCTTACTCCTGATGTAATTCCAACCTGTTAGGGTTACTGAGAATACTGTTGCCCAGTCACGCTGTTCCTCTAAAAGATACAGAGATACTTGACTTAATGTGCATTTAGTGGGTCAAGTGAATCTTGGAAGCTTTCTTTTTGGACATATTTAAGTGTATTGTGTTATGTCGGTGTCTGGACAGGAGTTAAATTGGACTGGTAAGCTGTAATTTAAAGAACTGAAATAATTAAGACAGGTTTAACTTCTATGAAGTGCTGGGAAGAACATAGTGTTCCTTCAGGTTAGCTGTGCTTAACCAGCTTTCAAACTCCTGTTACTCATAATGGGTGGCTGTATTTCTATGGCTACTGTACCTGGGGAACCTTTCTTTTTTCTGTGGTAGAGGAAGAGTTGTGTATTTTCTTACAAATGTTGCATTGACTACTATGTGGTGTGATGTACTTTACATGAGACTGTATTTTAAGCACAAAATATAGAGTGGGGTTGTCTTTGCATCCTTAAAGGTCCACATTAGATATGTGAAAGGTTGTAACTGGTAAGTTCTAAATGACCTGTCTTATTGGTGAGATAACCACCTTTCTTCTGCGCTGTGGGTCTGGAGATGAGGTCAGCAGATCATTTGAAATAGTGGGAGGGAAAGGAGGGGCTGCCAAGGTGGCTTTTCATCAAGATTTCTTATTTAAGAAATACTTTTTTGGTCTTCAGGCATGCTCCAAACTTTCTCTTGGGCGTTACACAAAAGTGCTGGTGATAAACTTCTGGAAATACCAGCATATTTGCCCTGGTGACTGGTATTAGTGTGGTATGATTTGTGTTCATTGGAGCAATTTAAGATTAGTGTTACGCACCCTCAGATTATCCAGGAAATGGAGGAGCAGGATAGCTCCGATAATGCACAAAGAAAAGGAAATAGATTATGAATTAGGAGGCTCTAAGAATAGAGCTGAACGTAGAAAAGAGAAGTCTCTGATGTAATTGGTTTGTGGAACATCAAGATCTGTATATTAGCAAAGCTGCAAGCTAGTGAAGCTCCCTGCAGCACAGTGCAATGCAACCTGATTTAGCTGGGTAGAATAGGTAGCTTGTCTGCTCAAAGATAACCCACAAGTATCTCTGGAGAAGTGCCTTCAGAACAGTGTCAAACATGTTTGAAAAGATCTTACCTATTTTCACCAAAAAAAGAAAAATTCAGTGCCAGCAAACTGGTGCTGTGTTGATTTGTGCTTATGCAGTTCCCTTTGTTATCTAACACTGGTAGTACAGGTACTTAAGTTACAGAAAATTGATTTTTTTCTCAAAGTTGTTTATTGGGAAAAATTACTTACTGGACTTTAAGGTGTGTTTTATTTTATTGTGGTTTGAAAGCTTGCAGATTAGTGCTTTCATTATATCAAATGTAAACGGCAAAGGATGCTTCAGCCTTCAGAAACTTACCAGTTCCTTCATTCTTGGTTTCCTAAGAAAGCAGTTTGTAATTTAGGATATGTTAAAACTAGTATGTTAAATGTAAAATATTACAATTATATAAATTGTTTAAGTTGTTTAAAACTTTAAAAATATGTTGTGTATGAAATAAACTGCATAAGTGTTCAATATTATGATGTAAACATACTTTAAAAGTAGCATATCCAAGCTTGTGCATATCTGACCACTGACATACTGAAGAAGTTTGTATTCTTTGCAGCTGCTCACTTCAGCTTTATGCAAGAAGCTTGGATTCATTGTTACACTATGAGTAGTTTTTCATGGTAAATGAGATTTTTAACTGTGCAAACAGATGAATGTACTTGTATTTGTACATGTTATTTTGCAAGAATGTGCTGATTTTAATAAACAGTAAATGTAGTAAATTGTAAAATAGAGATAACTTTGTACACAGTGGTGAGATTTTTAACTGGTCTCGATCTTTACAATATGTAAGAAAATGCCCCAATGAGAGTTTTTAAAAATAATATTAAAACACCCGAACTAGGATAAAATGTTTTATGCACTGTCAAATACAATTATGTCACAAATCCAACTTTAACCTTCAAGTAATACTCATTAAAAGAATATTTTCTGTCAGTTCTAGAATAACAAATTTGAAAAAATAAGTCAGTACTACTTAATATTCTGAAATGTTGAAAATTTTCCCAATGAACATATGTGAGTCATGCATATGTAAATTTGGGCATGATTCAAAAATATGCTTTTTTGTAGCATTTCTGTATATACTTTCTAAAAACTTGGTAAAATCCTTTTATAGCCATATAAAGGCCTCTTGGGATGCAGTATCGTGATTTAGTTTGTGAGTTTGGGATTGGGATTTTTTTGCCTGTTTCATTTGGGGTTTTGGGTTTTTTTTCAGATAAAAATGAACATTGTTTGATATGATCTTAGAGATTAGACGTCAGCTTTTATTTTCAAATACAGTTCTGAATTTATTTTAAAAGTTACTATTTAGCTCTTGAAGTTGGACTTTTGATCTCAAAAATGTGGATACAATGTTCTTATAAAGGTTTTTATCAAAGCAGGAAGAAATGGTCTACATTGACCGCTGTGGACATATGTACTGACTTCTAGTGCTGAGAAGTATAGAATTGGTTTTATAATATAGAATATCTGCATATGATAGGGTTAAACAGATTCTGGTATTTTGTTTTTGAAGATCTTGCCACACATTTTGATGAGTCCTGGTTTTGATCTTCTGGTGATGTCAGTTTCTGCTTCAGCATGGTTTCAACATTAGAAGTACTATTAGTCATATCTATTTGAAAAACCCAAAAACAACCAAAAAACTCCACCCAATAAAAGTGGGGGAGTGGAAAAGAAATGAACATGACAGGTCATTTTTATGAGCACATTTCATGCAGAGAGCATGGTTCTTGTTTTTTTCAAGCAGAGACTTCAGAGCTCTGCCAAATTCTGACTCTGTTCTGTGTAAAAGAACATCAGGGTGGTGTCTCAACTTGTCTGCCTTTGATACAGGACTCTGATAAGGAGGCAAGCATTATTAAAGCTTTCCTAATGTTTTTAAGTTGTAAATGGCTGCTAGGAGATAGCTCTGTTTTCATCATCTGTACAGTGTTAAAGTCTGATGAATCAAAATTTCAGATTAGGTGATTCTAGTTTGTCTGATACTTTAAAAAAAACAGTTGTACAAAATTTTGATTGAGAAAACTGTTGAAACCATGAGAAAGGAGGAAAAAGTGAGAATTTCTCAAGAGGTCAGAAATGTAAACTTATTGTGTGTTTTTCTCAGCTGCAGAGTACAGATAAGTAAGCAAAACTGATATTAAGTAAATGAGAAAGGAAGTCAAATTTTGTTCCTGCTACTGCAGAGAAATTCAATCATGTATGTTGATAATTTCTACAAACTCTTGTTGGAATACTTAAGTTTAAACTTAAGCAGAGTGTGTTACCTGTTCATTTAAAACTAGCATCTATTTTTGTGATACAAAAGAGACTGACTGGACATGTGCAATGTAATTGAATTTAAGAGAATCGTGGTGCTAATGGACTGCTTTGGGATTTTGAGAACCATTTTTCTTATAAGCTGCTGAAATTTGAGATCTCAATGTTTAAGATCACTTTCATTGCAGAAACCTACTCCTGCCACTTGTAATTTATGTAGAGAACAAATATGCAATACTTTGGCCTTTCCAGTTTAATTGTATTTCTTATGTGCATGCATGGCAGTTGAGAAATTGTGTCTGGCTGCAAGGTGGTAGCATTGCTGTTTAGCTAAAAGTATGTTATGCAAAGTAAGATGGTAGATTAAACAAGATAATGCTGCTATAAAATATAATTTGCCCTAATACATAATTCATTTAAAAGGCAAAACAGTGAGACAAAACAAATTAAATCTCATGTAAAACATCAATGAATGCAGTTTGTGAAACAGATCATTCTCTTCTCCCTTGTATGTAACTGAGTATGCTTAGTGCTGTCCTTCTGGTCCTGGCTGTGTTCATGCTTTTATAGGTTCTTTTGGCAGCCCAATGTTGTATTTGATTTATTGAAACAAAAAGTCCATCATGGAAAATGCTGCAGAAGCTTGTTCTTTCCTATATCAGTATGCTTGTGTCAGTGAATGTATGTATTGTATTATGTGAAGGAACTGTGGAGGCTCTTTGTCCTGTTACTTTAGGAACTTTGTCCTTGACCTTTGATCTTAAAAACATAATCAGTATTGTGTAAACAGACCTTCCTGTACTGATTTTTTCTTTTAAATATTTAAAATAATTATTAAAATGTGTGTGCTAAGCATATACATTTCTTAAACCAAAAGCTAGCAATCGTTTGGTGTTCATACTGGAAAATACAATCTAGCAAATGAGTAAATATTTTAATATTAATGGTTATAAAATAATATTAAAATTTTTAGAAATTATCCAGTCTGAATTGCTATGTAGCATTTTAAAGATTAAGAAACATGATAGCCAGTGAATGAAGAACTACCAAGAAAAAGGTAGTAGCAAAAAGTACTTTGCTTGAGTGTGTGAATTTTTTTCCTTCAGCTAGTTTTACATTAAATCATAGGCTTGGATTAATGAGCCGTTTTTCATTTCAACTGCCCTATCAAACACCTACTCATTAGTCAGCAGCTGAAAGTGTTAGAAGAATGCACTACATCTGTTACTGGCAGCATTTCCTACCAAACTTGTTTCCGCTGAAGCTTGGATAGAATCCATAAAAATAGGATTTAAAATGTGGTATTGTCTTATTTTCTATATTCTAACCTGTCTCTAAATTCAATTTAGATCTCTCTTAAAATGTCTTTTATTATGCCCTCATTTACAAAAGGAACATTTTGTTCCATTGCATAGATCCTCATTGTAATCCGACCTACGCGTTTTTGCTGTTGCACTGAACTTCTTTCTTCTTAAGACCTCTACAAATCAAACACTGAATTTACACACCTAAATATCAATCAGTGTTTGTTGGATAGCTAGCATGGTCTCAAATTTTTACTCTTAAACCTAATTTTTACACTTCATTTCTTAAAAGTGGTATGTGTGACCTCTTAAATAAGACCACAGACAGCACTGAGTTTGGTGTTATTTTGGTGGATTTTGCACAGGGCTTGATTAAAATAGTGTGCCAGTATTTGCAGTGAGCTTCTGCAATCTGCCTTAGGAATTATGTTTTGGTACCAGATGCTATTTTTAAAATAGGTTTCTTTTAAGGAAATGATTTTGTGTTGTACAGCTTTCTGAGCTCAACCAGTATCTACTGGTTTTTCTCCCTACGCCCACTTACAAACTTCTTGAGTATACAAGATTGGTTGAAGGAAAACTTGGCGCTGTTGAACCTATGTGCTACAGTGACCATGCAAATATTAGGAAATCCAGATAGAGACAGGAAATCCAGTCACAAGCAGACATTTACCAATTTCTCTTTTAACTGATTTTTGCTGTACTAGAAGGAGTAAATATTACCAAATTTTCAATGAGGAATTGTCTTTTGCCATGCTTCAGTCTTGGGAAGTTTTTAAGGAAGCTGCATGATGGTTCATACCCTTTTCATTTATCCAGGTAAGGATTTTTTTCTTATCTCTATATTTCTGTTGATAGCTAGGTATTAACGTGGTGTTCACAGCTGTGTTTCCTTGAAGAATTTCCTCTTGGCTGTCCTTTGGAATTGAGTCAGAATCTAATAGGAGAAGTCCATATTCTTCCTACTGCTATGGTTTCTCGTCCAGAATGTGTAGTATCCAGTATCTTTCCTTCTCTAAAAGAAAGTTATTCTCTTTGAGTAACTCATTGTTCAGGGTTGTGATGAAACCCGCGTTTTCTTTGACATCATTTATGAGAACAGTAAGTTTTGTGTAAGCTATAATTGGAGAGGTGGGCGAAGTCAACTACATTGCTCCTACCAGAAAAAGCAAGTCATGTTTGTTCCTCTCCCTTTCTTGGATATCTGTCTGGTGGGCCAGATAATGGAATCAACATGGCTCAAACTCACCCTTTTCTCATTTTAACTCTGCTCAGTTTCCTAATCTGGTTCAGCCATGCAACTACACAAACTCCTGTACAGAAATTTCAGACAGTTGGGCACCTGTGCCTCAGGAGAGGCAATTGCAGCAGTAGCTCCTAAGTAGCTAGCTTTAGGTTTAGTTCACCTTAGACTGCCATGGAACACAGCCTAAGTTAGCAGAAAACTCACCTGACAATAAAGTGGCGTTCTATTGGCTTAGGGGACTGCATCAGCTCAGCTGTGGGTATCATGACCACTGAAGCAGATGAGAGCAAAATATTTTCAAATGTAAAACAGAGAGGAGTGCAGGAAGGGGCCTGAAGCAGTCTGCAACAAGGCTGGCTTAGGTTGATGAGGAATAGCAATTTCAGCAGTTGCGGAATCATGCCTTTAGTAACCTTAGACCTCAGACTAAATACACTCTCCTCTCAATCAAAAAATGAAAACTCATATATTCTGAGACGTAACCAAAGCCAAATGTCTTCCTGTCAATAGAAGTTTGTGCAATTTTAATTATCTTATGTTGTTGAATCTGTCACTCTAAGTTAGAATAGTAGGTGGTGTAGAATGGAAATAAAGGCAACCTTTGGGCAGGTGAATTTGCTGTGTGTGGTGGGGGGGGTGAGAAGCAGGGTGGGTGGTTGTTTTTAAAATCAATAACCCAAATGAAGTGTTTGCTTTTGAAAAAGTGGTACATTGCCTCCAAGTGTAAAGAGTATTCATCAGCTATAGTGCTGGATCCTAATTAAATGATCTTTAAGGTCATTTCCAACCAAAACCATTCTATAATTCTAAAAAGTTACACAGTTATATATTGAGAACTTTAAAGGATTTTTCCATCATTCCCATCATTGGAAAGTTAAAAGTGATGAGCAGGGTTCAGAGGAAACCTGTAATAGCTACAGTTTCACTATGCTGTCAATATGGTTTTTTATTCATTTAATTCTAAAAATGGATAGCTGAAGTTAATAGTATTTTTCATTTTCTTGCAACAGAAATGTCTTCATAAATTTGTTAAAGTAAGCTCTTCTTCCTCCCATTGATATTCATTAGCTCTGTTCCACTTGCACTAATATTCTTTCCCTTCCATTAGGAAGTCAATTCCTAACTCAATTTTCCTTGCAATTTTTTTCCCAAATGAAGTTGCTCAAAATAATTCAACTTAAGTAAATATTTTCCTTTGATGGAAAATCAAATATTTTAAGACTGAAACAAAGGGAGGGTATCCAAACCTCCTGAGCAGAATGTACTCCCAATCTGTACAATGGTGAGAAGACTGCAGACGTTAACAAGCAGAAGGTCTTATGAAGATCAAAGTACTTCAGCTCCACTAGTGCCCTGTCAGAATTACACCAGAAATACACTGAATTATGGCTATTTTAACCAGTTTCTCAGTGGTTTACTAAGTACTGGACTCAGACCTAGCAGGGTCCAGCGCAGAGGAAGAAATGAGAACAGGGTATGTGTTTTCTGCAAGAGATAACTTATTGAATGTGGGTGTTCTGCCAGTAGGACTGCTAGCACTGTGAATGTCACGTTTACTCTCTTTAATGAAGAACTTTCTAGGGGGCTTGACTCTTAAAGCATTACCCAAAATTTGCTAATGAACCTTCAATTATGAAAGCCATGTTTATGTATAAATTGGGAAATGGCACTGTAACTAAAGCAATGTTCCCTTTTTTGGTCTGTTGTTAAGTTGTTTCCCTGGGGACCAGCAGCCTTCCTGGCCATTTAATCTTTGCAAGGAGTTTCAGAGAGACGAAAGCATTAGCTGACCATTAAAGAAAGCAAAGACATGAGTAGAGAGGAGGAGTGATAGAACAGCTGTTCTTAAATTATGGTTCCCAGATAAACTGGAATTTTAAACCTAATTTTTGCTGCTTCATACTGTGATTTAGTACTATAAAATCATCTAATTCTGCTTTAAGATGGGGGAAAAAGCAGAATTTGCTACAAGATCCTGCATGTGAAAATATTTTTAAAAATTACCCAAGCTGTTTAGTTTTTTCCTTCATCCATCAAAATCTTGTAGAAAACCTTGTTTGAGGTCAGTCTTGGTTTTATTTTTCAATCTACATTTTTTTTAAAGGCATATCTCTATGGTAGCTTTTTGTTTTACAAGGCTAAACCTCACATTGAACTTGGTGATTTTAAGTCTCTTCCAACCTTGATGATTCTGTGATTGTAAGGTATACTCAAGGGATATATAGATAAAAAACATGAGGTTTTTGAGGATACACCTTTACTGCTTTTGCCTAAATTGTAAGGACAAAGGATTTGAATCTCTGTGGTCTTAGAGAAAAGGTTTAAAAAGCTCATGTGGTTCATTTTGGTGGTGTCTAAAGGAGGATCAACTACATTTTTGTCACACATTATGTTTGATCATTTTTTAAATTATTAGAAAGTTTGCAGTCTTTTATTTTGTTTCAGTCTGCTTTTTGTGAGAGGATTTCATTTAATTTCTAACCTAATCTTCCTTGAGGTAGGATGCATTTACTGTTTGTAGTGAATGTAGAATAATTAATTCCACCTCCATAATTATTCTTTAAAGTACTTGGATAGTCTCAGTCAAGTCCCTTCTATTTAAAAAACAAACAAACCAGCAAGAAACAAACAAACAACCCACACCACATCAAACAGAGGAGCTTTATTTTTTTTTTTAACCAAGTAATATTTTCAGGTTTGTTGTCTTTGGGCTTTCTCATTGGGTTTACATCCAGGATATACTACTTTAAATTGGGCCTTGTCAGCAATCAGTAAATCCAATTGATTTCTTATGGATGATATTCTTCTTTTTTATATCCCAATTAGTCTTTTCCCTTCACCAATTGAATAATATTCATTACAGTACTAACTCACCTTTGACAGTGTGTTATTGTAGCGTGATGTAATTTTTCTAAGCAGATACACATATGCCCTATAATTAGTTTTTATTTCAAATTTTCATCAGCAAATTACCTAATGGAAAAGTCTCTCCTGATGTGCACTTTTTTTTCTTTTTTTTTTTTTGAGCAGATACAAGTTAGGACAGTGTCATAGGTTAAGTAATCTACATACTTATTTGCACTATATATGACATACAGTATTTGGGGCGAAGGACAGATTTGGAGAGTAGCAAGTAACTAGTAACAGTGCCAGTTTCTCTGAACATCACTCTCAGCAGACAAAATGGTCCTTCAAATAGCTCATTGTAAAAATAAGTGTGCAAGTCTCATATGATGAAGAAAAGGCTACTCACAGGTTTTTTTGTAAATACCCTAAATAATCAAACTAACAAGTTCAGAAATTGTTATGCTGTGCTTTTTTTACTGTACTTCTGAGATTATGCAGCAAAACTGTTTTCATATGCCTATATATTTTTTCTTAGTCTTTTTCTTTACTTTTCAGTAATAGTTTTAAAAGTTTTTTATAATTACTGATTTTTTTAGAAAGGAAAACCATTATTTTGCAATATCCAAATTTAGCAACATTGACCTAAACTGAAGGCAGATCCATTTCTAGATTAAGTGTTCAGCTGCATTTCTAGATTAAAAGAGTATTCAGCTCCATTTCTAGATTGAAAGAAATATTCAGCATTGAAACATGAGGTTTTCATCTCCTGCTTGTCATATGTATGTATCTTTATTCGTAATGTACATACTAGTAACCAGTGATAAAGTAGTTCATGGAATGCTTATGAGGTTTTATATTTCTAAATCACCTGTAATAATCCAAGGACCTGTATTTTATTGTGAACTAACTGCCTTTTGTTATGGCCCATGGAAGCTAAAGTTGTAAATGTTGCCCTCAATGCTGTGTTTTTTCACGGTTAAATTGAACATCGGTTTGGTAATCCTGGGAAACCTTACTGAAGGAAAGGCTGAGGGAAGAGGAAAAATAAAAATGCATGCGCTCTTTCTAGCAGGTGCTGCTGAGTATTATTGAGGGGGCGGGGGTACAACAGCAGCAATGAGCTCATCCTGGTAATAATAACAAACCCAAACCCAAACGCAGCAGAGCCGTCATCTCCGCAGCCGCTCCGCCCCTGCCGCGGGTGGCGCGGGGCCGGGGCTGGTGCGGGCGCGGGCGCGAAGGGAGCCCCGCACAGGCCGCGCTCATTCGCGGCCTCCTCGGTGTCATTTGAAGTTGCTGCCGTCGGCCAATGGGGCTCCTCCCGCCCGCTGACATCACTCCCCAGCCAGTTCCCTCCAGCTGCAGAACGCTTCAGTTTCTGTCTTTTTTTAAACTAAAATGGAGGCTGGTTTCTTGCCTTAAGGAATACAGTGCCGTGCCTGCTGGAGCCTAGATGTTGACATGTAACAGAGCTGGCAGCAGGATGGTGGTTGACGCAGCCAATTCCAATGGGCCGTTCCAGCCCGTGGCCCTTTTGCATATTAGAGGTGAGTTATTGTGCTTGTAAGAGTGAATCGCGACCCTCTGACGAGCGAATAAATGGCTATTGTGGAGCTCGGAGAAGGGGAGCAGGAAATCCTTTGTAGCTCAGTCCCTCTCGGTTTGTTAGAGCCGCAGTAAAACTTGCGGAGAGCAAAACCCATTTTCTATTAAATGTGTTTGGGGAAGATTTAAGAATTCGTGAAGGCACTGCATACATAGTTAAAAGCAGGTTTTACAGCTTTTTGCCGTAACTCTCCCATCCCCCTTCCAAGCTGTGCTGATGTCAAAGGATGTGAAGTCACTACCCCAGAAAGGTACTGAGGGGGGAGGGAAGAGCCAAGTTATCCGTATACCGTTTCTGTAGAGTATGGGCAAACCTCTGGTGTGCTTCAAAACCTTCTCTTGTTTGAATTGTTCAGATAGAGCTCCCTTAAAGTGCACTACAGCTTATAAAAGAATTGGAAATGTTGTCGGGGGAGGGGGGGGGGCGGGAAGAGATGTGACACTTACTATGAAAATATCCTTTATGTATTTAGAAGGCATTTCCTAGAAGAGATGTGGTTTGGCTTTAACAAGCCAGCTTTTATGTGCCTACCGTCTTGTGCAGTTCTGAATGTTCAGTTTCTTCACATAATATGTTCTTTTGGGTTTATAGAATTAGTGCATTGTAAATTACATTTTATATAATTTGAAAATACATGTAATATATGACATGTCTGTATGATATTGAGTGTGTATCTCTTGTTCTGTCTTTTACTTAGTAAAATTTGGCATTGTGATGGGGTTTTTTGGTGTTTTTTTTAAGCTGGCTCTTAACCAACCAGTGCTTTTTTTAATATCTTCCTTAGGGTGGTTCTGGTTTAGAATTTTATGAAGGCAGAACATGTATTAGCTGGGATGAGCACAGCTTGAACGGTAGTATTTATATGCAAGAAACATAGCTGATACCGTTCTTAATTACCTTTGCATCTCAGCTTTCACTGGCATAGGTTAGATGTTAATAATGGAAAGAATTTTTTTTTTTCATTAATATTCCATACATTGAAAAAATACTGCTTTGAAAGTTTATAAAACCCCAACTGTTCTAGAAGTCTGTTCCTTTAAGTAGGAGCATGGGTGTTTAGGTATTTAAAAATCATGATTTCTCTTTACCTTTTACAAGAGCCATATCCTTCTCTGTCTGAAGTGACAATGGATGAATTCTAGAAAACTAATTTTGATCTGTGACTGGGGAGGAAATGCAATAAAATGCCCTTGATTTAGACTAGGGACTATGCTTGTTGTCAAGGGAATATAAATGGAGCCGCCTGACCTGTGGCCAAGCCTTTGCTTTTCACTCTGCACAAATCATCTTAATTTTCAGTTAGATGCTTGCCTTTTGGAAGGGGAAAAGCACCGTATTTTAAAGTTGCAAGTTAGGAAAACACACCAAGATTGGAATCAGAATGATGAAGTACTGCAATGATTGTCCTTAATCATTTGTCTCAATATGATAACAAGGTTCTTGTGATTGAACTCCTATCCTGCCTTTGCTCCAATGAAATACATAATTGTGGAAACAATGGATTTTGAGAAACTGTTCTGAAATTCTTTCCCAAGACCTACATTTTTGTTCTACTGAATAATACAGTAGTAAAGAGGAGGTTAAAGGGTTTTGTGGTTTAGGGCTTTTTTTTTTGGGTGGTATGGTTTTTTCTGTTTGGTTGGTTTCAGTTTTTTAATGGATTATGAGAGTAGACTTTCTTGTAAGCAATTAAAGAATAACTGGGACATTGTTTGTTTTTCATTTTTCGGCTGGCAGAAAATAAAATGGGTCTCTGGTATTATAGCCCAGAGGAGTTTCTTGACACTGGGGTAGCAGAGTATCTCTTCCATGCATACATATATGTGTGCAGAAGTTCCTTTGGGTTTTTTGTGTGTACCTCATGTCACCAGCTGCACTGATGCTACCAGTACTGATGCTTCCAAAATGAAACCAGTCAGAACAATATATACAAAATTAATGGCAGTAAAAATTAACTGATAATTCTGAAGGCTGACGACGTGTTATTACTGTTTGTCCCAATTCACACTGCTTTTACAGTTGTCCTTTTGCATCATCAGTTGTAATATAGGATTAAATTTCTAGTAGAAGTGCTCCTCTTGCCAACTGTAAGAGCTAAAACTTCAAGGTCAAGGATGGGAGTAGGGCCATAAGCCCCTGGGGTGTTTGTCATAGATGTAGTTTGTTGAAATAGAAAAAAATATTTCTTGAGCACCAGTTTCATAAAATCTTTAAAATTTTGAGATGGTGTAGCTACCATATTCAAACTCAATCCTGCTTCTAAAAAATGTGAAGTCTTGTGGACTACACTGTTAGTACTTCTTTGAAAATAAAAATGGCAATCTTACTTTCAAAGTTAATTCCAAAACACCTTCTGTACCTCTAATGTTTGCAGAATGTAATGTTTCAGAATAAAAAGGAAATTTTTAGCTAGTTCTGATATCATGGCTGATAAGAACTTTTCTCCTGTGCATCTTGAACTGTAGGCAGCTTTGTTGTCTGGGTTGCTTACAGCTTTGCTGAAACAACACAATTGGAAAAACAGATGCAGGTGGTTTTTAAAATTATGTTAAAGTCTTGTGAATAGGAAGTAAGAATGTCAGAATTTTCTTGACTGCCATTGCTGACAGTAGTATCTGCAACATCACCAAAAGAAGGAACAGTAGGTACTTGTAGTATAGGTGTCAAGCCACAAATACTGCATCCTCCAGCAGTTCATTCGGCTGCCAGCGTGCAGTCATCTTGGATATGGTGCAGCCATGTAATCCTGACTCAGACTGCTGCGGGAAGAGCTGTGAGTTTTGTTGGGGTTCCATTTGAATAAGGAGCTGTCTTTAAGCTCAGGCCTGTGGCCTTGGTTGTTGCCTCAGCTGGATTGCAGGCTTGTGGTTGTCCTGTCATGTGCCTCGCTGATCTGGATCCCAGTGTGTTGGCTACCCAGCTTGGTGTCCCTCTTCGCTGTGCACTTGTTCAGCAACCATGGGACTGTCGGCTGACCCTGCTTGGTGTCAGTATAGCTGCTCTCCTTTCTTCATTCAGGTTGATGCCTTCTCCCAGCCACCTAGAAACAGAGACTAGACAGGAGTAAGGGGATAAAGGTAGGTATTTATTTGAAGGGCCTTCAAGGTACACCCTGGGGAGCCAGAGGCTGCTTCCATAAAATGGACCCCAAGATGGAGGACAAGTCACGAGTTCTTGACACAGTTAAAGGTTTGGTCCATTTGCATATCAGCATAAATTCACCATTTAAAACTTTAGCTCTCTTCAATTTCTCCACCTCTTTCATGGTCCTAGTTTACACCTTTTGGGCCTAAGACAGCCCGAGTGTCCTTGAACAGCAAGCTTAGAGAGGCTTTGTTATGTCTATCTGGCCTAAGAGAGCAGCTAACAAGCTACAAGAAACTTTAGAGTCACACACTAGGCAGTACAGGATTTGAAAAATATAGAAATTAAAACCAAAGGCATCAAGGTACCGCGAGACTTTGCCCTTTGTCACAACTGTAGACTTGGCAGTTGTTCAAGAGCAGTGTGTAGAAATCAGAAATGCAGAAGATGACTTTTGACCCATTGTTGGAAAATAACAAGCACCAAAAGAGCCTAGTCCACACTAAATGCAAGTGGTGTGGCACCACTCCTGTACTCTGGTTGCTTGTGCTGAAAGCACTGGCTCAGTGAGAGTGATTGGCCTGCTGGGGTAGTGAGTCTTTGGTTGTTACACGTGCAACAGGCTTTCCTGGGGGTCCAAGTTATGCTACTGCTGCATTGGTCTTTCTAGAGTACAAAGGTAGCTGAACGTTACGCACTGAGTTGATTGTCACTGATTATCATCATGAACGGAAAATTTAGTTGTATTGGAATGATATAAAGCGTCCAGGAAAATTACAGTTTCAGTTCGAGCAGCTGTTACAGCCATGGAATAACCACTGTGGTTTGTGATCTTGGATAAAGACTAGACTTTGTGAAACAAATGTAGCTAAAGGACTTCATCATGGGATATTTGCATTGAGAGCTACTTTAGGATCTTTGTGCATCGACAGGCCACTAGCAATCAAGATGACATTAAGACAGCACAGAGGGTTAATAGGCATTTAGCATTTTTACAGCAAGGAGGGAAGCAGAGTTTTCAGGATGTGTCACTCCTTATGGAGCCTTTCTGCCAGCAGTTGTCCTGCTCAAAACCATAACTGTAGTACAGAGTCCAGTAACAGGTAGAAAATAATAGTAATTAATTCTGTAGGCAGAATATTAATATTTAGGGAGGAGCAGACATATTTTGTTAGGAATACAGTTCAGTGTTGATAAGAAAAATCTATTAATACTGTTTTATCAGAGCATAGAAGTAGTCCAGATGCCAATGTTTTCATGAACTCAAGACACATATTTGAACAAAATACATATAAAGCTCTGTCCTGACCTGCAAGGGCAGAATTAACAGAATGTAAAGGTTACTTTACTAGCTTAGTTGCTGACTGACTGGAACTGGTAATGTCTGTTCATGCTTTTCAAAAATGATTTTCAAGATGTTTTGCAAGACATACTGAAAGTTGTGTGGGAAGAAGGGTGAGAACACCCTGATACTATGTTAACTCAAACTGATGCTTCCTGTAGGTCGTAACCTGTTTCAAATATCTCATTGTCCATCCTTCCCTTTTGCCTTCCAGAGCAGCAAATGTTTTTTGATAGATTTGACTTGTCATTATTTAAGTTACTTTAGATTTTGTGGAAGATGCTTTGATTTTTTTTCGAAGATGATGTGATGTTAACTTTGTACATTTTTTTCTGTGTTCCTTGTAAGTATTCATCTTGAATGAGGAATCATGGAAGGTAGTTCAGGTTCCATCTTTACATAGTGTTTTCCAGGGCAAAAAATGTCAGTGGTAGTGTTGTTGTGGTGTAAATATCTTGAGTATTTAGGTAGAAATTTGCATGTTCCTCGAAGGTGGTGAAAGAGTGTTGCTTAGTTGGGCAATATATATCTTAAAGGAAAAAGGCTTTCATTTTAGAAAGAATCCGTTGTGTTTGTCTTGAAAAATAATTGACCTGAAGATACTTCTGTCTAACCACACTTGCTAAAAACTCTTGCTAGACTGTTGCTTTGCAGGAATTGTATCTGAGCTAAAAGAAGAATAAAAAATTATCCATTTGTAATTAAATGGGAAGCAAAGCCCAAAGCTCACACTTCAGAAGTAGTACAGACCAAACTCAGCATGCAGAACACCATTTACCTCATGATGTATGAAGGAGGCTGAAAGAACTGGATTTGTTTGGCCTGAAGGAAGGAAGGAAGGTTAAGGGGAGATTAGATCTTTGACTAACTGATGGGAGGGTGTAAAGCACAGAGCCAGGCTCTTCTCAGAGATACACAGTAAATGAATGAGAAGTAACCAATATGAGTTGCAAACACTGGAGATTGCGATTGTACGCAAGGTGAAAATATTTTTGCCGTAACACTGGTTAAAAGCTGGAACAAGATTCCAAAAGGGGTTGTGAAAACTCTGTCCTTGAAGGTAGTTTGACTGGAATATGCTGAGAGCAGCTGGGTTTATGTAGTGGGGGATTAGACTAGCAGAAATTACTGCCCCTTCTGGTGAAGATTATTCTGTGGTTCTGTCATTCTTTGGTGCTTCTGGGGCCAAAAAATGACTGGCCTTGCTGTAACTTAAAATATTACAATATCCTTTTTAATGTACTTTTTTTTTTTTAAGTTCAAAGAGTAATATTCTTACTGTAAACTCTCTTTTTTCCCCTTGTCTTTTCTCTTTAGTTACTAAGGCAGAAATTAATATGTTTGGTGCTAGCATGCCTACTAGTAGTAATTTTACCTCTGTTAACTCTCAGTTTTTGGTGTTAATGGTTTTTTAAATTATTCTTACCATGTTTTAGCAAACTGTTAAAGATGGGTGACTGGAACTGCATGCAGTATTAAAAATATTGGCATGCTAAAAGGATGTTTTATTAATTTCTAAATCTTCAGTTAGGAGCTCAGCAGCAGCCCACAACTCTTCTGAATAAGCTAGAATTAATAAATGTACACAGGCAGCTATTTCACCCTCATTTCTGTACATTTATCAGCTTTTGGAAAGATCTAATAGATTGAATTAATTTGCTCAGTATTGTGAGATTTTTCTCTAGCCTTTTTTAACAAGTTTGAACTGACAATGAGTACAGCTTTTAACGAACTGTGTGACCTTGCTATTCATCTTCTGTGGTGTTCATGAAAATGTTGAACAGCGTCATTTCTAACACATCCTTACAACATGTCTGTAGTAATCTTCCTGCATTAAAACAACATTATGTTAAAAATATAAAAATCCCAGGATAATTGTCACTTACCAACTTTCTAATACTTTTCAAGAACTTGATAGATTTCAAGCATAATTTCCTTTACCTGTGCTGAGTTTGCCTTTTTGAGGGTATTAATATTTATTATTCTCTGAAACTGACCTATTCTGATTGTAAAAGCATACTTAAAAATCTCAAAGTCACCTTTCATGATACTGGTTTTTTCCTCTTAGTATATTGTACAGCAGAAAATGAATCTGGTTTATTCCTTCTCTGTTTTCTGTGTAACTAATTTTCACCTGCGCGTGTGTCTTGCACCTTCCACATAAGTAGGTATTTTTAGGATGATTAACTTACTCAGTGTGAGGATGTGTGTTTATTTAAATCTTAATTTTCTTTTATTCTTTAGCACATTTAAATTCAGTAAACATTTATGGTACAGTTGCTCTTTGTTGTGAGAAGTGAGCAAAGTCTTCCTGGGAGGAAAGGTACATAGAGGAGACATCTTAATTTTCTTCAGAGATGCTTCCATAGTAGTGATGAATTGTGTTAATTCTCTTTGAGTGAATTTAAATTTTAAAAAGGAAGGCTTGTTTGTACCTTTGTAGAAATATTTCCATGCAAAAGGCCTTCAAAACTTTCTTTAGCCCTGCCAGTCCAATAAATGGGATTTCCCATGGTCAGCATACATCTTCTATCCTGCTTTGTGGGTCACAGTTGTTGTTGGGTTTGGATCTAATAGCTCATATAACTTGGATAAACCTCAGTTGAGATTTAAAGGAGATGAAAATGTTTGTTCTTCCCTTTCCTTCCCCATTAGCCAATTATAATTAGGTAACCTGAAGGGATGAGAACAGGTATCAACCTTGTGTTTGGGCTGTTACCTTCCTCCCAAGCCACCTGGACTCCATTGGTACATGGCCTGACTCCTGGAGCTCATAGTCATCCATCTTGCCAAAAGTTTCCAATTTCTCATGGAAAATTCTCAGCCACTGCTGCTCCTTAACGTTACTTAATGACTTGTACACTCAGTTGTTAACTTTGAAACCCATCAACTGCTTCTTTCTAAAAGTGCTGCCACACAAAGGAGAAGCAAGGCCATCTTCCTCAAGGACAAGCAGGAGTTCTTTTCTTAATGAACCTAGGCCTCTTGTATATACAAAATTATGAAAAGTTTTATTTGTTAGTATTAGATAATCACCTGAATTATCGAAGAACTAATATTGGTACAAATGGCTCTGTTATTGTATTACTTGTTGTACTGTTTTGCTAGATCTTTTGGAAGGACATTCAGACATTGCTAGACATAGATTAATGTGTTTTTAATGTATCTACCAAAGAAACTCATGGGGAGTGTTTTTAATACTTGACCAAGAATGGATTTAAAGGAGGTTGCTTAGTTTTTATTCCTGCTGCCTTTAACATGACATGCTTATTAACTCTTTACACTCTGATAGAAAGTGATGCATGGTGTTTTGCCTGGCTACTGTTTTTACTCTTTGTTCTCTATCACTCCTCCTTTCTTGACTTTGTTGGGTTGTTTTTACCTTTGTATAGACCCCTTGCCCATATGAAGAGTGAATGTATAGGTTCTTCTGGAAACAATGAGGATGTTAAGTGTTGACACTACATGTAAAATATCTTAGGGCATGACTGTGAAATGTCTCTAGAGGGGACTTTTTGTTGAGCTAAAAATACCATGAAATTATAGGAAGGTAGTCAGCTGGAATTTTTACATTACATTTACTGACTCATGGAGTAATGTGCATGCCCTTTCAAGGAAGCAACAATGTACACCCACAAATTTTTTATTCATACTGGTTTGTGATGGTTCCTGTGAAATACGTTTTAAGGTTAAAGTTAAGTATCATCTGCTTCTGTGGAAAGCTTCTATTTCCATTTCTATTTGAAGCTTCTAATAATTAATCGAGACTTCTGTAAAGTCAGCTAATTTCGTTAAACTGATGCCTTGAAGTCGCTATCTGAAAACAGAGACTAGACAAAAATTAAGAGAATAAAAGCAGGTATTTATTTGAAGGGCCTTCAAGGGTACACCTCCGGCAGTTGAAAGCCTCCACCCAAGACAGACGCTGGGTCACGGGTTTTTCACACTTCTCTAAGTTTGGTCCATTTGCATATCAGGGTTAATTCTCCAAACCTAAGGTATCACCATGTGCTGTCAAATACTGTTAGCTACTGAAACTGCGCTGTAAACCACACAGATTAGGTGAGCACCAGCAATATTTAATAGATACAGGATTATGTGCATCATATGCAGACAAGATATTAATCTGAGGGAGGTGGCTTTTGTGCTCCAACCTTTATGCCAGAGGTGGACACCTTGTACCAGTGAAAGCAGAGTCTTAGCAGCCTCACGGAGCCAGTGCCTGCCCTCTGTGTGCACCATCCTGTCTCAAGTGATAAAACTGAGAGAAATGGCCCATTGAGTGCATGATGTTTTAAAGCCACATCTGCACATCCTCTAATCAATTCCACTTAATGCACATACAGATCATGTGGTACCATTTCTGCTATAACTTGCCAATTAGGCTTTCTTTTATAAAAATATAGTTAAACTTAGGGGTGGAGTCTGAGTCTGGGTTCTTATCAGTAGTGGAAGTGACAGTTTTGTGTCAATTTTCGTAATTGCTCCTACTACTAAGAGTGATATGAATTTTATGAAGAAAGTATTTTCTTTATAAGTTACACCAAAAAAATTATACATTAAATGTAAAATTTAAATATTAATTTTAAAATTGTGTGTTTATTTGTGACTTTCCTAGTTGTTTATAGAAGTCTATTAATTTGAAGCACTTTATAATTTTAGAGATTTTTATGGAAGGTTTTTAATTTGCATTTTCGATTAAAACTACCAGCTATGTGGCTTCACAAAGCCTCTAGAACCAAATTCTGGTATTGTTGTTATATTTCAGGTGAATGCATAACAATGCCAGTGATGTTTCAAAGGTGTCCGGTGTTCATTCAAGTCATGTTGGAAAGAAAACTTGGAACAAAATTGTCAAAGCTGGCAAAAAAAATGTGGTGTCTGTTCTTTGGGTGCAATAAGTTTTTCTTCAAAAAAATTTTCCAAACGAACTAGTCTTAACACTAGAATCTTCTGACCCAATCCCAGAATATTTTTGTATCTTTTGCTCCTGTTGCATCTAATCTTGTATATAAACCGTCTTAAAATCCAAAAATTGATGCACAGGGGTTTTTTGAGGACTGTCTTAAGTTATTTGCATGCAATAAAAACCAAGTTGTTCTTGTTCCAGTACAAAATTAAGATTTTATTGGCTTTTGAATCAGAATATAATGCATACTCTTCTCAAAGGCAAAACTTTGAGTGTATATTTCACGACATAACTTTTCTCACTTCATATTATTGGAAACTCAGTAATCATTAATGTATCTTAAAGAACAAAGCATTCTAAAATTTGTAGCTAAATGGAAGAAATTAGAACAAGTTGCTTTCATTGCATATTAAATCTTCTGTTAAAAAGGGAAATGTAAGTAGAATAATGGGTATTTGGGGAAATGTGCTGGGAGTGAGATGTCTTAACATGTCCAGGACTTCTGGACATATAGGGAGTCAGTCTTGGATTCATAGCTAATACAGCCAATCAGCTTGTTTGTGCTCTGTAAATTTACATATTTCTTGGAGGCTCCAATTTAAATGTATTCCATTCTGTAGTTCATTCTTTCTGCTGTGTGAGAGGGGTGGAAATTTGGTGGAAATTATCAGCAGAACGTCAGCTTTTCTGTCAGCTAAGCAATATTAGAGACACTGCTGCTAATAGGTACATTTTCAGTTCTTACTGAATTCCTTTGTGAGACTGAAGATTAGTTTGACCAGTAACTGAAGACATCTGTTGAAGCAAATGTGTATATTTTCAGACAAATATGATACGAGGAAAATAATGTTGGATTGTGCAGGAATAATTTTTGGGTTAAATGGGAAATTACTACATAATTAATTCCTGACAAATATGCATGTATATTGCATCCTTAATCATCTTAAATGTTGAAAGCATGTATTTTAGCGGATTTTTTAAAGTGGCATGATTAGCTTTCTACTTTATTTGAGTAAAAAGTCAAAACTTTCCTTGCTGGAAAGTAATTTTTATTTCGTGACAGGGAGCTACGCATAATTGAGCTTAGCATTTGACATGGCCAGCATTGACCTATAAGCAAGTTACTGACCTAGTTGTAAATATATTTCTTTATTTTCTTACCAAATCATTGTTGCTATGCTGCTTGGTCATTTCTTTTACCCGAATCACCTCACACAAGGCAGCTAAGTTTAACAGAGTCTGGGACTAAGAAAGGGTTGTTTATGCCAAAAAATGAGGAAAACTATGCACTGAATTGAAAGATTGGGGTTTTTTTCAGTGGATACAAAAAAAAACCCCAAACAATCAATCAAGAAAACCAACCAAACAAACAAAACCCCTACCACAACCCCCCCAAAAAACCAAATACATACCAAAAAAATCTATAGTAAAGATAGACTTGTAGTCTATTGAAGTCTATTAAGAAACTGATCTCAAGAAAACCACAAAAGCCCTGTTGGATTTCTGGTGAAAACACTCTTGCATATCGTTACAAAATGATGTGTGACAATTTGGGATGATTTTAAATGTTGGTCAGCCAGTCAGGACCTTAGTTTGCATCTCAAGCTCAGTGTGACCTGTACTGTTTAAGGTCTTCCTATGAAAAAAGACTTACCCTTCCTATTTATAATTTTAAATAGAGTGGAGAATTTAGAAAACTAAATCAGGGTTGTCATCAAGGAAGGTTTGTGGAAGTTTTTGTTAATTTCAAAATAACTGTTTGCTTCAGACAAGCAAGGAAGTGCTTATAACTTAACCAGAGTTCCTGCATGGGGACTGGGCATTTGCTTTAGGTTGCATTGGAGTGTGAAACACATCAGTTTGATCACAGAAAAGCCAGGAGGGCTTTTCTTCCTGCTTTGTAATTTATTGTGTCATCTATTTCTAAGCCTACACATGACCCAGCTTGTGATATCTGTTAACGATTATTCTAAGTGTCATCTTGAAATTCGCCTGTTTTCTCATTCAGAAGCATCCAACAGAAAGCAAGCAGTAGCCCCCAGGTTTAGGGAGTTAGGAGAGGGTGAGGCAGGCTGGAGGGTCTGGAGAAGGAACCAGAGTGGTTGAGTGCTGCTTGAGTGTTCTTTGAATTGTACTTATCATGGATGTGTGACAGGTACTGTTGATTGACAGGTTACTCAGACTCAGAGCAGTATCTGACTGGAATTAGGGGTTGGTGTGTGGAGTTTGGGTGTGTTTAAGGAAACAGCCCATTTGCTTATAGCAGATGGTTAGGCTTGATTAGCTGATATGTATTTCATCCAAGTGTCCAAAGTAGCAGAGTTTATTCAGTTTACTTAATATAAATCCTCTTCTGAGTTACACCATGCACTTCCGTTACGATACAGAACATGATTCTGGTCTGGCCTCGTGACAGTAGTGCTTCATTTTATCAGAGAGGCTGTTACATATATTTAAAAAGAACTTTAAAGTTTTCAAACACATTTGAAGCTGTTGGGTAACTTGGTTTGTGCTCCACAAGAATGGATTCAAGCACACTCTAGTGGCTGTGAAATTGAGGGGTTTTCTCCTAGTGTTTTGGTTATAAAAGTTAGATTTGCTGTCATTTAAACTGTATGTGTGCCAAAAAACATTACTGAGAGTTCTTTGTCTATTTGGTTTCTCTCTTTCCCTGTTAAGACACTTTTTGTCTTCTACTGTCTATTTGATTCTTCTCCTTGCCATTTTTCTCCCTAATTCTCAGGTAGAGTTTCCATTTCATTAGCTCAAGCCCATTTTGGCTTGTTTCGCATGTCATTTCCTGTATAATCATTCCTGTTTTCCTCTTTATGCTACATTGCTTTTGAAATATTTATGCAGTTACCACTTTTCACTTTCTGTTTTTGAGCATTTTGATATAGTGTAAAAGTCTTTATTTCTCTTAACTATGATTACAAATATCCTCTTAAGGATTTTTGAAATTTCACATGGCTTCTAATAAAACAGTTGACTTCTGATAAAACTCTTTGTAAAGCAAGGGCTTGGTTTAGTGTGGCGTTGGCCCGCTTTTGAAAAATCATTAGATAATTTGGTGTGCATATTATTCACTGTTGATCTACTCTTATCATCATTAGGCTTATGATGTACACCTGGAAAAAATTAATTTCAGTGCCTCAGGTTGTTTAATATGCAAAAATTATGTCATATAGTTTAAAATGACAGCAGACATTTTTTCCTATTTCATTATCAATCAGTCCTTAAAATCTCTCATCTTAAAGCTTTGACAGTTAAATGTCATTACTTAGTTCCTCTATCCTCAAAACCATGGTGTAATCTCGCAGTTCAGAGGTAGCTGTCACCCGTTCTGGATTCCCCAAGGACTGGAGCTTTCAGAGGCGATTAGTGTTGTAAAGCACCTGCTTTGAGCTTCACTCTGAGACTGACAAAACATGTGCTTCCCATTCCTTTCAGGCTCTTTTAAGCTGTGGGGTTCTTGAGGTGTTGTCTTTTTTTTCCTTTTTTCTCTTTTTTCCAGTTGCTGTTTAATTATTTTGGTAATAGCTCATTTGATTCTAACAGCACTTCTTTTTTTTCATTACACAGAAAAATATATTACATTAAAAGCCTCATAATCAAATGAAAAACCACTCCTTTGAATGGTAATTTAGCCAAGAGATTTCTTCATGTAGAAACCAAAAATGTTAAATGCTATGTACCTTAAAGAATTCCAACATTTTGCTCTTGCCTCCCCCTCCCGTATCATACAATTATATCATAAAATTATTTGGATTGGACCTTAGAGAACATCCAGTTCCAACCCCCCAGCCATGGGCTGGGACACCTTCCACCAGACCAGGTTGCTCAGAACCCCATCTGACCTGGCCCTTCCAGGGATGGGCATGCACAGCTTCTCAGCCCAGCCTGTTCCAGTGCCTCACCACCCTCACAGTAAAGGATTTCTTCCTAATATCTAGACTAAACCTGCCCTCTGTCAGTTTAAAGCCATTACCCCTTGTCCTATCACTCCAGTCCCTTGTCAAAAGTCCCTCTCCAGCTCCCTTGTAGCCCATTTACGTACTGTAAAGTGCTATAAGGTCTTCCCAGACTCTTCGTATATCCAGGAGAACCACAGCTCCCACATCCTGTCTTCACAGATGAGGTGCTCCATCCCTCTGAGCATCTTCATCACCCTTCTCTGGATTCACTCCTGCGGGTCCCTGTCCTTCCTGTGTCAGGGACCCTGGAGCTAGATACATGATTAAGACTATTTTCATCCCCAAGCTGTCATAGGTGAAATAACTTTTTGATTGTAAGTGAACTTACAGTTTCATCCAGGCTGAAGATTGGCACAAAAACAATGTCAGTGCTGTTGCTTTATTCAAATATAGAGCTTGAATGTGTATTGTTACACAGAACTTGTTTGATGGAAAGAAGACATCTTTAAATAAGATGGAGTACCTCAATGTCCAAGAAATTGAACTACTTGAAAATGAAATAAAAGGCGGCTTGCTTTTGAATTTTAGGTAGGAAATGTGCCACATATTTATAATTTTAAGTATTGTTTTTAAACCTTATTTTCTGTCAGTATTTAGGGGAGTAGTTATTATATTTTGTGTGTCTATCACATTTTGGGTGTCAGCTTTTCAGCTGAAAATGTGAAACAGTGGCAGATAGGAACAGTGTAATTTCTCTAAATACAGGGAAATGAAAAGGCAGGGTTTTTTCCAGTTACCAGTTTCTGTTACCTGAAGAACAGCCAAAAGGTATTTCTGGCAGCAGCTCAGTTCCTTGAATGCAGAGGAGTTGACATTAGCAGCTGTAATTGCAGCTGGTTCTCGTTCTCCTGTCTCTGGAGTACCTGCACAAGTACTGAACATCACAGGGCTGTATCAGGGCAGCTGATGCAGATGAAGGATGCACTTTAGAAGTTTCGGTTCACTGTCTTAAGTACTGCCTGGGACTGGAAACCTCCCTTGTGCACCCACCTACTCTTCTCAGCTCACCTTCTAACTAGCCTTGAACAAAATAACTTTTCTATGATAATAACTGGTTGGAATACTTAAATGTTTCCTTGTAATCCTTATGGAAGCTCTAAGTACCTGTAAAATATTTTTAATTAAGGAGTTGTTTGGGAGTCAGGAGCTTGTTGTAGATGAGACAAAGTCTATCTACTCTTCAGTGTCCTGTTTCTGATGGGAAATCTGTTAACTGTGTCAAAAAAAAAAAAGCAGGAATGTTTGCAGGTCTCATACGTGATAATTGGAGAAAGACTTTAAACTTACAGCTCAATTCTTTTAGAGTAGCCTGTATTCTTCATGACACTTTATAACATTGACATGTACTTCCCTTTATCTTCAATAGTGCAGTAAAGAACGAAAGTTTGTTCCTCTTCTGTGCCACTTAAAATGTTTATATGTGGTGCTCTCTTGAGCTTAGTACTAGCACTCTGTTTTTCCATGAGTGTTCCTGTGGCTTTGGTCATTGTGGTCATTTTTCTTCTTTTAAGCATTTCTTTTGGCAAAGAAATGTTTCTGCAGGGTCAGTAAATAAAACAATATAAACAGCAATATTTTCAATGTATTTGTTAGTCCATTGTATCCATACAACATCTTGCCTGCTTTGAGTTACCTGCAGCCAAACTCCCACTACTAGAGTTTCTAGTTATAGTATAAAATGTATTGTGTATAATTGTAGTACTTTCTTGTATTCCTTGAGTTTATTTTTATATGCTGCTAGAAGTAATAGCTTTTATTAAATTTGTCCATGCATGAATTGGAAGTTTTCTTCCATGTGCCACCCACTTATTTCCAATATCATGTGTTAGGATAGAATTCTGTTAACGGGAGACTGTCATCTCTAATTAGTGTTAATTATTGTCATCATGATTTCAATAAAGTCACTGAAAACTATAAAGAGTTTGTCACATAGTAGAAATGCAGCAAAAATCCTTCCAGAATAGTGTTTTCTTGCTTTGAATTAGGATGGTAATTAAACTGTTTCAAAATAAGGTAAATATTTTAAATGGAATTTTATCACATGTTAGTTCAGCTTTTGTAATATTCTAATTTTTTTCTGATTCTTCTCATTTTTAAGGACTTGATCACTAGTTTTGGAAAAAGTGCTAGTTCTGGTAAACCCATGTTTTGACAGATTATGTTCTTTCCATGTTGTGTAGTTCCTCTGCCTTTGTGTCTGGCAGTTTCCATTTCTCTTGCTCAAGGCTCTGAACTCTCTATTCTTTGAAAAAATGCCGCCATGGTATTGTCAACTGAAAAGTTTTAAGAGAACATTGCAAGATACTAGACTCCCCTTGTTAAAGCACAACTATATAAGGTGTATTACAAAGCTTCACTAAAGCTGCAATGCTGCTTTTTTTGCCAATGAACATCAAATTTGAAATGCACTAATACTTCTGACCAGCAGAAGGGACCATGTGACCAATAGATTTAGGGATAGCTTCTGGGTAACACCCTGCTTGACAATTAAATGTTGTTTTTCCAAACAGTTGAAAATTCTAGTCCTTCATTTGGGCTGCAGACATGTTTTGTGAGATGTATTGTCTACTTGCAAGCAGGAGTCATCCTACATGCTTGGGCTTTTGCTCTGTGTCAGTGTATTAAAGAAGCAGTTACTTTCAGCATATGGTTTTTAGTTTGTCTTTTTTTCTGCGACCTTGTTTTTGCACACACTCCTTCTCCTTTGTGTGATGATATTCTTTGGCTTAAACTTCTGTGTATGTTTCTGTATGAAAAAAATCTAGCTGCCCATCTGAAAATGAGAGGACTTTTATTTACTGTGTGCACATAGTCCTGACTAGTAGCTGTGGGTATCTGATAGTTTTAAAGAAAAAAGAGCTACTTTTCTTTCAATGAAATGTGGACCTGTCAGCCAACCAAATCCGATACCTCTGCTAAGCTTTTATGTGCAAGTAAAAAAGTATTCACACAACTGAGATGAATTTTGTCTTCTGATGTATTTTTTGCAAATTGTCAACCATGTCTCTTGTTTTCTTTCAAAATGATGTAACACAGTGAGTTTTACTGGCCACAAATTGTGTTTTGTGGTAGGAATTACATCAGCTCTTCTCTGTGTCAGGACATGACATAAAACTTGAAATTCTACTTTTATTTCGGTTCCAATCTGTGCTAGAAATCAGCTGTTTTATGTGACAGCTCTGGGTCACCCACTTACCCTGCCTTGCCTTTTGTCCTCCATTCAGGAACTATTACATTACACTGTTGTCACAGAAAAATGGGCTTCAGTGAAAAAGATAGGAGATGGATCTGTCATTAGTGCCCAAGTATCAGTTCTGGTGTAATTTTAAGGAGTAGCTTCTGAATAAGTATGACCTTCCCACAGTCATTGGGGAATGCAGCCACCAGAGTTGCACAAGTAGAGAATTTTTTTCCCTAATGGCATTCTCTTCAAATATGCCAGTTAATTAAGCAAATGGAAGTGAGGGGTTACTGCTTAATTGAAGTGGAAGGCGATTTAGAAATTTAAGTGCAGTTAACTGAAAGAACATAACTAGATAGTCCCTGGCACATGGCTGAGGATAAAGGACTTCTTGGATGTCCCAGAGTTGCTCTGCAGGTGTGCATGCATGCTCAGCACAAAAATTATGCTGAGCACAACACTCAATTCAGCTTCTTAACCACCTTCGGCTTGGTATCATGCTGAAATCATCCTTTCAAATCTTAAAAGTAGGGGTGATCTTGGTTTCATGGCAGCTACTTCAGACAAGTACTAGAAGAGATGTGAGGTCCAGACACTTGAAAGCTGTGGATGAGCACTCCTAAAGGAAGGGGTTGTGTCTCACCCAAATAAACAAAACACATTTCATTAGGAATATATGAGGTTCTCAGTCTATATAAAGGAGATTTCTCAAATAATGAGGATGACTGAGGTACTTTAAAATAGTTAAATCACTTCAGAATAAATGGCAAGGGAAGTGGCTTCCCTAGTTGAGGGTGTTTCTTTACCCTCTTAGTTGTCAGTCTTTAACTTTCACTATTAGTGATAATTACATCTTTAAAGCTTCCTCTCCTTAAAGGTTAGTGTACTGTAATCACTGTAATTGTATGTCCATTACTTGTATAATTATAGTCTGTACTTAGGCTTTGGATTTTGTGGAGAATGCATTCATAGCACAGTATCCCTAAGTGTAACTGTTGTTACACTTCAGGTTGAACCATTTTCCATTTTACAGTTAATTGGGAAAGGGTAACTGCTCCAACCACTTTGTACGTCTGAGACTTTTTACATTCAGGTCATAAATTTGGCTTTCAGTATGCGAACTGCTCAATTAATTAATTTTTTTATATTTCTCAGGAGAAATTATTCATTACTATAGTTTTTAATTCAAATAAACAAAAGCATGGGTATTCAGATACAAAATTCGTGTGGCTTTGTTCGCAGCACTGGACAGGAGTTTTGGTTTATTTGTCAGAAAGTTGTTGCTCTGCATAGGGACACCTGTTACCTAGCACCTTCTTTCTACTTCTAGAATTCTTCACTGTCTCAGCTATCTTGGTGACACCGAAGTCTAACTGGTTGTGGTTTCTTTCATGAACACTACATTTTTATACCGTATGTTCTTCAAGGCTATTACTATACAGAGTTTTTTTACTGGCATTACTCTTCAGAGCAATTAGGCACATGTAACTTTAAAAAAATTGCCAGCTGTTTTAAACCAAATAAGTCTTCCAGGTTTATTATAACAAAAGTACTTTTTAAAGCAAGTTTGAGAGAGAGGAGCTATTCCAGCTTTGTTATCATAAGAAGTTTTTCAGGCACTTATAAGGAGAGCAACTCATATTTAAACAACTAGACTGTTGTAGATACGTTGCACATTCAGTTAATTAGATTGTACATATGCATGTGCTTGTATTCAGTAATACCACTTGAAATACTTGGATAGTAGCTCTTGCTGCTGTGTAAGAAAATTCTAGCCTTTTATGATACTCTAAGGAAGAAGTCATCAACTGGAAGAAGTGAGAGCAAATTGCAGAACTATTTGCAAAGTCAATCTAGTCATATTTTTAACATGCTATTACTGTCTTAGTAGTTCATATCTAACAATAAAAAAGTCATTATGCGGAAACATAAAATGCGTTATGGTATACACTTAGGCAGACTCTCTGTGGTGTGTTCACATTTCATGTCTCAAGCTTCGTGCTGTAGTCATTGTGGCCATTTTAATTGGACGTGAGTTTTTGCTGCAGTCAAAACATGGTACTGCTTTCTTTACCTCTGGCCAGTTATCTAGTATTTCCTAAATATTTAAGTCCTGATACTGGAAGCTTTTGCTTCCATATATATAATTTGTAATCTCACATATATCCGTCATTTTAACAGCTGATGGGATTACTTAAGCAAAACACAAAGCACATGCAGGCATTTTTTCAAGTATGTGTTTTTTCCATGCAGAGTCTGTTTCTGGCAAGGGCAAGTTGTGCATCACTGTTGAAATTTTTTAAATCATCCTGACATGTACAGGGTATTTCAGTGGGGTTCATACTTGGGAACATTATATTCCTGAAAGTTGTGTGAGGATTTAGAAAGTTTGCTTGTAGTCTTAAACACTTCTATACCTGTGTTTCACAAAGTAAAAATGGGGAGAGGAGTGAAATCCACTACAATATAATTTAAATGTTGCATAATTATTTTCACTTTTCAGATGTTCCTCCAGCAGATCAAGAAAAGCTTTTCATCCAGAAGTTACGACAGTGTTGTGTACTTTTTGACTTTGTTTCTGATCCACTAAGTGACCTAAAGTGGAAGGAAGTAAAACGAGCAGCTTTAAGTGAAATGGTAGAATATATCACACACAATCGCAATGTGATTACGGAACCTATTTACCCTGAAGTAGTACATATGGTAAGTGATTTAACAATGAGAACTTTCTGTTTTATAATTCAATGTTGCTTCTTCGGACCTATCACTTTATCTTAAGAAATTTTGCTGAAATCTTCAAAAAAAGATCAACTATGTTTGCACATCTGCAAAAGAACAAGAGAGCTTTGACATTTTATTGCCAGGATTGTTTTTTCTGCTTTGTAAGATAGAAACTAGGCAAATATATGAAGCAGAATTAGGTTATGGTTTAAGTTGTTAATAACAAAATCTTGTATTTAAAAAAAAAGTTTATTTTCTTCCCCACAAATCTTTTTTGGAATAGGTGTTTATAAAAACAACAAGTTAAAAAAAGTTTAAAAACATTTTTAAAAAAATTTTATTTATATATATCTGTTAAAAAACATGTAAATTGTAAAACTGGAATTTTAAAAAATTTGGAAGATTAAACTTAAAATCACCTGCAAGCTTGACGCTTGTAGTCCTGTTCAGTACCAGAGACTGACTTTATTCTGTGTTCAGAGGTGAGAATGAGAGTCGGACTTTATTAAGTACACAGGATAGCAGATGAGGTTTCTGCTGGAACAAGTTACGTCAGCCATTCAGACCTGCATTGTTCCTCCCTTCTCACTATCCAAATCCTGGCTAGCTAGACCTAGGCTTATGTTTCTGTTGTGTGCAAGACCTCTCCAGAGGAGGAGGCCACAAAAGTACAGCAGAGTCTTTCAGCTCTTATCGTGGTGGTGGCCAGACACCGGTGGCCTGGAGTAGCAGTTCGGTTGAGGTATGTAGCTGGTGTCTGAAAAGCCCTTAGAACAGAAAGCATCTTTTGATATTCCTGACTAATAAGCCTACAAGAAACTCTTGGCCATGTGTAACAGGATGGTTTTTCCCAAGGCTTTATGGCTTAGGGTGAATTTTCAGGGAGTTGAGAAAAAGGTGTTTCTTTAACATAAATGTGAACTTAGTTAGATTTAGTGGTCCTCCTTCAAATCAGAGACCTTGAAGCTTTTTCAGAGATTTAAGGATTTCTACCATGTAGGATGTTGCTTATGATGAAGATTGTTATCTAAATCAGCCATAAGTGTTTACTGATACAGAAGTTAATTTCATGAAGACTTCTAATATATGAGGATTACACATAACTCTGGATGTCAAACATGTACCCAAAGCATTGAGGGTGGTTAATGAGGAGATGTGGGATCATGACTTCCCTATGTTTTGGTAACTTTTTTATATCTCTGGGTTTTTTCTAATTGATTGCTTGTTTTGGAATACTTGACACTGTTGAAAGGGGAGACGTGAAAGAGAATAAGCTTGCTGAGACTTTCTTTGGATAAAATGGAGTTCGTGATGAATTCTTGAATACCAATGTCAGACATTGGTGTTTGCTCTGTGCAAGAATTCTTAACTGCCCGTATTTCATCACTTGTGCTTTCTATGCCTGCGTTAGCTTTCTCCATCAAACAGTTATGGCCAGAGTACATTTGGCTGAGGAGAATGTATACTTCCTTTGCTTTCAGATGCAGCCCAATGGTAGTCAAGTTTGCACTTTGGTCAGTTGAACAAATCTTGCAGCAGAATTTTACTGCTATCTTGATTGCCACTGTTTTACTGGTAGCGTTCAGTGTCCAAAAATTCTTTCAGTCAATTTAAAATGCTTTTTGTGTGCAAGGATCTAAAGGGTGTGCGGTTTCCTTGCATGAGTTTTTCTCTCACAGCACTATGAGAGACACTGTCAGTGAAGGCACCTGGACTGGCATTTTGGGGTTAAATTCAGATAGTTTTTTTTTCCTTTGATCATTTGTTGAAACAATTGTATTCTTTCTCCAGTAGTGTTATGATCTTTCCTTCAGGCGTGGATGTGTAGATTGTCATGTACATTTGCTAAATTCTAGCCATATCTCTTAATCAATTGTGGCAATTTTAAGGAAAATTAATGTAATGTCTTCATGTACTTTAAAACTCTTCCAAGAAATAATGGTAGGTTATGTGCTGCTACTGCCACTGAATTATATTAATAAGGAATAGCATTTTCAATAAAGTTATAAGGATCAAGAAATACTCAGATTTAAGAATGGTTCTCAGTGTGGAAAGTTTGTGGAGTTGGCAGGGAAATTGGGATTTTTGCTATGCCATTCTGTCAAACTTCAGAGCTTGGACATTACTTGTTTGTGTATATACATGTGTACATGCTAGATGTGTGTGTGTCCAAGTTTGGTGTTGTTAAATTATTATTTAGGCCAGTCACTTAGGGCAATGAATTTCACAGGTTATCTGTTTAATAGAAATAAAATAATGCTTCCTTTTCCATAGCTTCAAACATTCTTTCTCTCTTACAAAAGAAACATCTACCTTAAAATCTGATTCTTCTTTATTCTTTGTAATTCTTAGTGCTCATGTCATGTCTATCCACTCCACCCTTCTTTTTTTTTTTAACTTTAAGTATCCTGGACTAAATTATAGTAAGATCTTCTCTTTAAGCTAGGTGTTCATTTAGTGTCTTAGCTAATAATTTAATGTTAAGCCTAAGTCTTTCTTTCAAAAGGTATGAGAAATTAATTTCTGAAATGGATTGAGTGTTCTTCTTCAGAGTGGATTCAAGAGTGTTTTCCCTTTCTTCCTCAAAGAGCCAGCTGATATGTCCTTCAAATTCGTTTTACATTTCTAAGCAAAGGCGTGATGAAAAAGGAATTGTTTTATTAGCTACTTGTTATACAAGTTCCATTTCCTAGGTATAATATAGTTAAGTACCTCTTCTCAAAACTATAAAGTGTGTAGGCAAATGTCTGAGTAAATTTTGTAAATGTACATGATCTATTTAGGGTTTTGTGATAAAAAGCATTATTGCAGATTCTTACTTAGAAAAGAATATATGCTCTTTTAGTTTGGCTTTTGAAGAAAGCAGGGCTTCATCAGAATATTCTATTGTGCACTAGTACATAAGGTAGTACTGCTTTTTAAAAATTGATACTATATATAGGAGCAGATCTAATTCTATTCAGCAACTGAAGTGGTTTTCACTGCAGCTTTTCATGCATTATTAAAACTGCATACTCAGTTATACCTATGTGAGCTTGAGTTTTTTGGTGGTTTTTTTGTTTGGTTGGTTTTTTTGGTTTGGTTTTTGAAGGGGCATTGCAGGTGTGGTGTTTTCTGTTTTTCATCTAGAATAAGAGGAATTGATGTGAATAGAAGTGTGGTACTTGTTGCTCTATTAACTGTTAGGTTGGCTTTCTTCGTATGAATACAGAAGGCACAGACTTTCAGTTTATATGGCTCTTCATTCAGAGCTGTTCACATCAGGCTTCACTCAGGCTGCTCAGCAGAAGGGAGGAGAAAATGTGTAATATCTCTGATGCCTACTTGCTTGAAAATATTATCTTTTTTATGAAGTGGGCCACGAGAAAAGCAGGGTTCGTGACTACCATTACAGCAAATGCCCCTGAACTGGTAAAAATGCAGGTTGTTTGCTTTTCCTTTTTTGTTCTCCCATCCTCCTGTTATGTCCTTTGAAGTCAAGTGTTGTTAGTGATGACAGCACAGACAGAATTTTGGCACACGAGGTCAGTGTTCATAAAGGCTTTAATTTCATAAGCTGGGGGGGGGCTTGTGGAATTTTGTTGGTGGGGAGAGGAGCTGGGGAGGGGTGTGTTTTTCAGTTATGCTGTGTCCACTTATACTTCTGTGGGAAATTGGCCTTAGAGGAAATCAGGCTTTGTAGATTGTGTCTTGTCTGTTCGGTCAAAAGACTCAGAAGTTAGAAAAAAGATCAGCCATTTGATGGGTAAAGGACTCATTGATATTAATTCCTTGTAAATTTTCCTAAACCTCAGTGGCTTAATAGACAAGAGAGTTTCAGGTTTGTGCTTTCAATGCAAGATCCTGTAGCTTGATTTGAGCAAATCTGTATTCTGTTGGTCAAGGATGCAAAACAGATCACATCAGGCTTCAGTGGTTCCATTTCTCATGGAAAAAAGTACTCTCTTTTGGAAAAAGGTTTTAAATCTTTCCATTTGCTGTTTTCAAAAGTATAAAGGATGAAACTGTTGCTAACACCTGATAAGACCCAGATTTTCTTTCTTATAGTGAGAGCCTGAGACTTTAAGAATTCTTTAGATAAGGTTATTCTTCCATTTCTTTAACAATCTTAGCAAGTCTTAAATTTCAAGTCTAGTCTTCCTGGATTTGTTTTATTGGGAGACCGCTGATTATTGCAAATTTTCACCATATTTTTTAAACAAAGGTCAGCGGTGGTTAATCACTTGATGTCCATGCTTTTAAAAAAGGGAACATAAAGATGCATCACCTTTGCTTTTAATTCTCTGAAGTAGTAGACTCTGACATGTCAGTCTTGGTGTGTATCAGACTTATGTCTCAGTTGCTGGAATGAAGGAATATTATGAAGAAAAAACAGAGCGTCAGGATGACTTTTCCCTCATGGGAATATAACGTAAGCCTTGCAGATTTAGCTGATGCAGTTTGATACTGCCTCCCACTGTCTGCTCAGCCATCTGTCAGATGTGAGATGGCAGGACAGCACATACATACGCTCCTTGGCGCTGGCAGTTAATAGGTAATTCACAGCATTATTTTAAACTGGGAATGGAGGTGTTAATGAGAAGAAATCACAATGTGAAGAGGGAAACACGGCATTCTGTTGTTTTTCCCAGAATCCCACCAAGGATGGGTGAAATGCATACCTCTGCAAAGAAGCATCTTTAAAGTGAGACAACTTAATCTGTCGAAGCTTTCTTGTAAATGTCAAGTGATCAACAAAAGAGCTTTGTTTGATGCTATTAAAAAAAAAAAAAAAAACCAACAAAATCGTAACAGTCTGCAGACTCAGAGAACCATCATGGAGCTTAAGNAGGAAAAAAAACCAGCTCAGTAAAACCTGAGAAAGCAATAAAAATGTGCATATGGCACATGTGTATATTATCTATTGTGGAATTTGAACATTCATAAAGACTGAAATTGTGGCATAAAGAAATGATTTTAAGTGTGATGTTGGAGTAGACCTTGCATTCTGAATAATGGGGTTTAAATATTTATCCTTAAATTGATCTATAATTGTTGAAAGCATAGGAACCTTTCAACTGATGCAAAAGAACGCTTTATTTCATTCTCAAATAAGTCATTAGTTCAGTGCAAGTGCCAATGGAGGCATCTTTTATTTTCTTTCTGACTGATCCTGGAGATGTCCTGTACTGGCATGTTTGCTGAGCCAAATACTGATTTTCTTGCAAAGGCTCTGTAAATGTTTCTGCTGTTCCTGGTGATGTAGCCTTCTGCAAATAATTTTCTTTTTCCTGGCAAATCAGCTTCTCTGCCCTGTTGTCTCTTACTTGGCCAGACTTAGGAAATGCAGTCTCAAATTTTCTTCTAAATACCTGCAGAAAGATGCCTCCAATCTGTTACAGCAATAGAATATCAATAACAATGTGTAGGTTAACTCTTTCTGGTACGTTTGGTACATATTTAGGATGGAGCCTCTCTATGCCTTATGCTGAAGCCCCATGCAGCCAGCTGCAGTTGATTTGATAAATTATTTTGGCACAGGATATAGCTCTCTGTTCAGTGTAGTCACTGTTCTCATCATGAGCAAACGTTTACCAAAAATTTATTTTAAAGTATCTTAGTATTTTTTAAGCATTTTTAAGCACAAAATGATCTATGTATTTGAAAACAGAATTTACTTTAGTCTTGTAAGGAGAAATGGAATTAAACAGAATTTCTTTATGGAGCCTAATATGTTCAGTCATAATGAAGGGTCAGGACAATCCACCACTGTGGATTTGTTTTGACAGTCTTCTCCTTGCTTCTGCAATGTGTTCAAGCTACTGAGGGACTCGGGCATTTGTCTTAAAGGATTATTCTCAAGTAGCAGACGCAGTTTGGGACCATATACTAATTGAAGTGATCTCTGGTTTTTTTTTGTTCTGTACAAAAATAAGTTTAAACTGCTTAGTACTTTATTGATGATGAGTAAGCAACAAAACAGAACAAGAAAGTCTCTATTGAGCACACTTGCACTTCTAAATAGATGACCTTTTTCTACTTGCTCAGCAATTCGGTTGTCTCATACCAATGACTGCACTACTGAACTTTGTGGATTGCAAGTGGAGTTAGGAGTTCACCTCTTTTCAGTACTGACAGCCATAGCTGTCCTGCATATACAGATCAAGGCTTTCTCAGGTTTTCTTATTGGCAATACACACAAACCTTACACTTGCACAATAAACCCCGAACTCGCACACACAGTAAAGTTTTAATTAACTCCTCAGGGTGTGAGAAGAACCATTTGCATCTCTAGCTAGGTATTCCATTCTTATCCACAAGGAAGCCACCTGTCCTTACAGGTGGAGAATTTCGGATACTGCAGACCTTTTAAAATCTTTGCACCATTCTAGCTAAGGTTACTCTTGCGAATGCATGCTAAATTTATGCCCCAAAAGCAATGTAAGATTTTTTTGTTCAGCCAATGAGTTCTTTTTACTTTGCCTTTGTGTTTATATGCATTGTATGAATTTATATAAATGTGATTAATTCAGATTATATATTTTTATTTTGTAAAAAATCAAGTTACATGCTTTTAGTGATGAGGTGGTTTTGTCTAGAATAGGACCTCTTAGAAAAGTTTTCATTCCATATGTCAGGGAAGGGGGATTTGTTTACTTTATTATGGACTTGTAAACTTTCCTCATGCTTAAGGGTTTTGTGAAAAGTACTGCTTTGATTCCTGCATAGTATGAATTTGTATGTAGACAAGCACTTGGAAACACTAAAACACATGTGTATCAACTTGAAAAGCAATTCATGTTTGTAGACTGGTCCGCTTCCATGGGGATGCTAAATATTTTTCAGGGGATTCAGAATCCAGACAGTGAAATATTGAAGGAATTAGGGTGTGTATTTCTCCCCCATCAGTGCTCTGTAATGTCAGGTATATGGACATGGTTTAAGAGAAATACCACTGGGCATGGTGGTGGTGTGGAATTTGAAGTGTTCCCACATGTGTGCAGCCACCACGTGAAATGAAACTAATCATATTTTCCAGAGAAGAACAGATGTGAGTAATCTTTGATTTGCATCTCTAGTTCTAACTTATACCTTTTCAGGTTGCTGCAAGGCCTTATAAAGCGTGTGTATATAAAAATGTTTGTGTAAACCTTTTACGTACTTTTGGTTACATACATGTCTGTGTGTAGAGAGATCAGGACAGTATCCTCATAAAACATATCCTGACAGTAGTTTTGTGCTTTAAAGAGTACTTACTATGTGGAAAAGTGTTCTCCAAGTTAGAAGTCTTTTAAACAGTTCCTCACTGTTTAAAATACTGCGTTATATAGCTTGTATTTTTACAAATGTTAATTAAAATAGTTTGTGTAAAGAATTCTTAGTCTCAAAACCACCTTTGAAGTCTTTTTTTCAGTTGTTCACTTGTTTCAGAGTTCTTAAAGGCACATGTATTTCAGTTTGCAGTTAATATGTTTCGAACATTACCACCATCTTCCAATCCAACGGGAGCAGAATTTGATCCAGAGGAAGATGAACCGACCTTAGAAGCTGCATGGCCTCATCTACAGGTACTTCATGGAGACTGAACGATCACAGTCTGTAACAGAATTTTGGCATTAAATTCATAGTTTGTCTGTCCTAAATTGTTTAGGTTATGTGTTTATCTCAAATAAATTACTTTTCTATGTCATTTAAAAGATGTGTTTCTTGTATTAAAACTGATAGTCTTTAAAAAAAAAAAAATGAGTTTTTGTAGGTTAAAGGCTCATTGTTCCTTGTGGTAGAGATGCAACTGTTGAGATTTTAAATGAGCTTCTGTTTGTCACTCTGAATGCTTTGATCTGGCTCTGGCACGGCCTTAGCTTTCAGAGGTACCATGACAAACAGAGGAGAACAGAGAATTCTTAGATTCTGTACTTCTGGGCATGATAAATATTAGATTACTGAGTGTCATTTGAGTAAAGAGTAGTGATGGAGCTCAGCAGAATTTCAGTAGTTTAAAGAATCTCAAGTTCTTGTAATTTGTCAGGAGAGCAAGAGCAAAGCTTTTACTGTGTGTTATATAGATAAATATAACTAAAAATGTTTTGCAGTTCTGAGCAACTAATTATCAGTTTTAGTAATGTGATGCTTATAAAATGATTCTTGTTTAAAAGACTAATACTGGTTTTTTTGTTGTTTATTTTTTCCAGCTTGTTTATGAATTTTTCTTAAGGTTTTTAGAATCTCCAGATTTTCAACCTAATATAGCTAAGAAATATATTGATCAGAAGTTTGTATTACAGGTGAGGTTAAAAAATAATTACCTGCAAGCTCTGAATTGTTTTTACAATGCATTAGATTCCGTTAAAGTGCATCTTTTTCCCCTCTTTTCAGCTTTTAGAGCTCTTTGATAGTGAAGATCCTCGTGAAAGAGATTTTCTTAAAACAACTCTTCACAGAATATATGGGAAATTCTTAGGCTTAAGAGCTTACATCCGGAAACAAATTAATAATATATTTTATAGGTATGTCAACATTTTTGTATTATGGTACATGTGATCAGGGATGCGATTAAAGCACTCCAAGACACTGCTAGCAATTTTTAAAATTCTTAGTATGTTTATACTCAATATTGCCACGTGTAACAATAATTATTACCACTCTGGGAGATTTAAATTAGGGTAGTCTTGCACATGGTGTAAATCTGGCAGCTGAAATTTGAGTTAGGATATGATTTAGTGGGTGGTTTGGTATCTTTGTGGGAGGCTTTTTTTTCTTATTGGATAGTAGTGTTTGTATTACAATAATGCCTTCATAAGGTGTAGTTCTTTATAATGCAGAAAATAGGCTGAAATTGAATGACTGAGAAATCTGTAATTTGCTTGAAGGAACACGTTTGCTGCCTCTTCTTTCCTCAGAATTGAGATATACAGTTGAATTCTTGTGAAATCTTTGTTTATCACCACAGAATGAACTGTATGTGGAATTAACACTGATATAAAAAAATAATTAATCCCCTGTATTACCAAAGGTCTTTGGAAGTGTGTTTTTACTGCTGTTATGTCCAGTGTGAATGCAAGATTATGGTGCCTGTTTCAATTTTTTCATTTTGATATTCTTTGCTTTTCTACAAATAATCTTGTATATCAGTTTTACACTCTTTCCATCATACTTCCCTTTTTCTCTACCACTGTTTTCGTCCCAAAATTAAATGTGTGGTGCTACCTCTTTAAGAAAATAGCAAAAAGCTTCCAGGCCCTCAGTGCTGTCTCATGAATGGCACCCAGTAGTACCAGCTGTAGAGGGAGCTGATTTTTCCCTGCCTATGGCAACAACTAAGCCTTTAGAAAATATACAGAGGAGCTACTTTAAAATAATTAGTGAGCCTCTACTGTCTTGCAGTCAACTGCTCTTAGCAGGATGTGTGAAGAGCCAGTATAGGAGAAAGTACAGGTGGATCTTAAAGATGCAGACTTTTTTCTTCACATGTGGATTTTATTAAATTAAATTTAAAATGCATGATTTGGTCAAATATCCGAACCAGATGATAAAACAGCATTGCAGTGCATTATAGTGCACTTCTGAAACGTGTTCTTATTTGCCACTTTGCTTTCAGAGATAATGGAAGCAAGGTCTTCAAACACAGATAGTTCTGGTGCTAAGTTTTTGAAAGACTACGAAGTTATCTGGTCATTAGATCAACTTTGTATAGCTTATATAAGAAAGTTCCCAATCTGATATGTATATAGGAAATTGTATAATTTGCACAACTAGAGTGTTGGGGGAGGAAAAGAAAAACCAACCCCAAACTTACTGAAAAGCACACTTAGCTGTATAACATTTAGGAGCTTGAAGTTTAAAAATTTTGCATCCAGATGTAAACTGGTGCATGGTGCAATCACCAAAGAGGGAAGCTGTTCCAGCTTCTGTCTTGAATTAGTGTATTGAGCATGATAAACTCTTAAACTATGTGTAGAATTTTAAAAATACTTCATTTTCATATACTTTTACCTGCAAGTTGTCAGTTTACTACTGTGTTTACCTAAGAAATGTGTGGCTTTCATTTGTCTTTTAGTCATTGACTAGAATTATATAAATTCTTTCCCCATAGTGCATTAATCTAATTTTTTTCCCTAAAGTAAAACAGTTTTTTTAAAAATTATCAAACCTGTATGTGCCTATTAATTTAATCCAAACCTTTTTGTATCAGTGTCTTTAATTTTGCTTGGAATTGTTGTCCTGAACTATATGGAAAGGTCTTTAAGGATTAAAAAGAGTCACTTCAAATATTCTGGATTAAAAGTAGCTGTTAATATGTCAGCCTATGACAAATTTTCAAATTAAAAAATGCTTTCAAATTAGTGGAATTATTTTCTCCTAAGAAAAATTTTTGTAACTCTGCAAATTACCTGAAGCCATGCATAGAACTTTGTCAAGTTTCATAGGTTCACTCATGTGAAGGAGAGTGGAAGGGTGAGTGCCTAGTAAATTACAGTGCTCTGTCAGAAGAAGATTCAAGAAAATGTGACTTGCTCCGTTCGTTACAAGCTTTTTGTATGCACAGAGATCTGTAATGCCAGAGAGCTTTTTTAGATTCAGAAGCAGTAACTGTTTGAACACCTTGTGCTTACATTTGCTACAGAAGGTTGAGTCATGGCATTTAGTTATGCCAGATACTCTTGTGTTATTTTAATATTTAAAACATTATTTGCTGTGTTCAGTTTTGCATTGTTAAAATGGCATAAAATATAAGTATTGGGAAAAGCTCAAGTGTAGGCTGCTTTGTTAAATGTGGGGGAAAAGAACAAGCAGGTGTGAAGGTTGAAAGCAGCTGGGTGAGCTACTGATTTGTGTTTCCAGAAGGTTTCTTTTCCACTATGTCTGCTTTCCTTTTACTGAATGACTAAAATACTGGGGATAAGGCTACCTGTAATGTTAGATGGGGATATTTGTATTAGATCTGTATCTCTCTGCAGCAGTAACCCAATCAAATGTTTCATTTATTTAGGTTTATTTATGAAACGGAACATCACAATGGCATAGCAGAGTTACTGGAAATACTGGGAAGGTAAGTTGTAGGTTTTGTTTAGTTAAACTCACTTGGTTTTAAGAGTAGATTTCAAAAATCAGGGGTGCTTTGTGTAAGATTGTAGAAACAGAAAAAACTTGAACCTTGTGGTTTTTGGATGTGACAGTTTTTTAAATCCTATTTTTAAGGTCTTATTTTCTGCTTAGGATTCTTGTAATTAACATTAGTTGTAAAGTAACTATCACTAAAATGGAGTTGAAATTTATTAAAAATTCTTCAACATCAATGAATACATAGTGGATAAACAAAGGAAGCACAGGTTATGAAACTTCAGAAACCTCATTTTGCTAACCCCATCATTTTTCAGACTTCAGTGATGTGTCTGTAAGCCCTTGACACTAAAATGTTACAACTTAAAGCTGATAGCCTCCTTGAAACTAGTGAGGTTTTTTATTAACTAATTTCTGTAATCCATGTGCAAGCTTCTGGCATCTTTTTATACATTAATACACTGCAAAAGCTCCATTAGGTTACTTCATTATATTTCCATGTCTTTGCACATACAAGGGTCAGCAGGTGCAGGTTGCTCAGGGTTCTGTCTGGTCAGGCTTTGTATATCTCCAAGGATGAAGACCCCCACAACCTTCTGGGCAACAGGTTCCCATGTTTGACCACACTCACAATAAAAAGAAGTTTTTTCTTGTCTTTGAATTATATATCCCGTGTTTCAATTTGTCTCTTGCCCTTTCAGTACACAACACTAAGAATCTGACTCTTCACACCATCCCTTCATGTATTTGTACATGTTGGTGAGATCCCCCTGAACCTTCTCTGCTTCAGACTAAACAACATTTTCAGCCTCTCTGTGTATGTCAGATGCTCCAGCCTCTTCACTGCACTTTACTGGACTCCCTCCAGTATGTCTGCATCCTTCTTGTCCTGGACACAGATGCCAGATGTCTCACCAGGGTTGAGCAGAGGTGAAGGATCGCTTACTCACCGCAACTTACTGGCAGTGCTGTTCCTAATGTACCCCAGAATGCTGTTGATATTGGAAGGATGTTTTAAAATTTCCTAGGTCTACATGCCTGCCCAGAATAGTTCCTTAATTTTCTATTAAACATTCAGTGATTAAAGAAGTTACATATCCATCATTACTTCAACACACTATACTCAAGTAATGCCCATCAAGACATACTGGAAACTGTAAAGCTTAAGCTGTTTCATTCTTGGTTTTGTTAGGTTAGCTTTAAGTATTACAGATTTAGAACTGAGGTTGTTGGTTTGGTTTGGGAACTTTTTTACCCACTCAAGCTTCCAAATCAAAATTTCTGGGAGCTCTGTGAGGCTTCTGAGCTGTAAGTGTTCTGTATTGGTTATTCATTCAGTCCATTATAAGTTTCACCCAGCATGTTGTTGATGCAGAGCTTCTTGTTCTAGTACTGTCGGTATAGGTAAAGGTGCCATTGACACAGTACCAAACTACATCTGCACTCAGCTGTAACTGGGATGTCTTGAGTTGAGATGCTGGTTGGTTGTACTCTAGGGCCTTGCAGAAATACTAATAGTTACGGAGAAGTCGTGTTTTGACTTGTCTGCTGTCGTGGATTACCTCTTCTACATCGTCTCTGTTTCACTTGTTAATGCCACAAAGAAGCTGGGAGAGATGTGTATCCAAAGCTTTGAAACAGTGAGTAGTTCATAGTGAAGGGTGAAGGCTGAACTATAGGTATGGTTGTGTGCAGCTTGGAAGAAGAATTTGAGACTTCTGAAAAACTTGGCTAAGGGATAGACAGAGACTGATTTGACTATTCTATTCATTTGTAAATATTAGAAAACAAGTGCTAAGATCAAGATTTTTTTGTATATCCTGTACATCAGTGCAGACTAATACATAATTACTGATCTTTATTTTTAAATTTCTTCCCTGGCAGCATAATTAATGGATTTGCCTTACCATTAAAAGAAGAGCACAAAATATTCCTGTTGAAGGTTTTGTTACCATTGCACAAAGTGAAATCACTCAGTGTTTACCACCCACAGGTAAGTTTTGCCCAGTGCATTTCATACTAATGCTTAAGAAGAGGTTGGAGGACCCAAGTCAGTGTGAGTTCAGTTCTAAGCTCCAAAACTTCCCTGCTAACCAGCCTTATTTAACACATATGTCTATAACGCTTCACTTGTTGATAGAAAAACTTAAAAGAAAACGTGTACACAATAATACCTTTTTTTAAAAAGCATTATATTGTTTATAGATTAAACACATGTAGTACTTGGTTAATGTGAGAGTTCTTAGTATTTATCCACACAGATTTTTTTTTTATCTTCTTGTCTATAATGTTTAGATGTAAAAATATTGCAGAAAAGCATGGTTTTAATGAATGTCACCTATAAGCACTTTATTCTAAATTACATGAAGCAATTCAGCTGAATTCAGTTTGTTGATGTTTTGAACGGAATTGGGAATTTACTAGGACATCTTTTTTTAATTCAATAGATCTTTTTAGAAGTACACAGAAAAAAGGGAGTTCTGAGCTGTATCTTTTCTCTGCTAAATTTAGTTCCATTCAAAATTTCTAGAGGAGTGGGAAATCATAGTGTGAGGAAAAATACAGTATTGTTGTGATATGCTGAAATTTTTCCTTTGAGAGATTGTTACACAACTTTTGGTCTTTTAATTTGAAAGTTCAGTATTTACTATGTAGTTTGAGTACTCCAAGTTCTAAGTACCATTTCTTCAAATAAACTTAACTAACAACTTGTATTTTTAAGAATACCGTTTGTATAATTAAAATTCTCTAGCAATTGGAGATGCTTATAAGCATTTGGTTTGGATCTTGTTTTCAGGGGCTTCCATCAGTTGCTATTGAAGTAGTAGGCTAAAATGCCTCCCATTTCAAAATTTATTTTTTAAATCCTAATGTCATGAAGAAAACCTATTGGGGGTGTGTACAGCAAGACCTTTTTTATAGTCTCAACTAGTGCAGATATCTGTGATCACTAGCTTTTCTACTGACCTGAGACATATCTTTATCTGTTCCCCTTAAATCACAAACTAATTCGGCAAAACCTTCAGCTGACTTGCATTGCTTTTCAGCATTAGTAAAAACAGGGTAGTGACATTGGGATGCTTCTCTAACATGTCCTACTGAATGAAATGGGAAAGTACTTCAAGTGAGTTTAGTGTCTGAAACACCGGAGTAAATCCATAAAAAATCACATTGAAACAGTGGCAAATACTCAGAAGGATTTGCTGCCAAATATATACATGGAGAAAGTTAATTTCTGTGTTAAATCAAATTTACTTCAGAATAGGGAAGAACAGTAGCTGTAGTAATCTTGGCTCATTCCTCAAATTATCATGGGGCATTCTTGGCAGGAATCATCAAAAAAAGTAAAGGAATTGGGTCATCAGCTGAACTTAATAGACTTCAGGAAGATAGCTAAATGGTTTGTAAGGTGTGCAGTGATCTCCCCACTTACTTTGGGACTGTTGGCCTATGGAGTGAAAGAGATGTAATAGTTCACTATTTAGTCACAGGTGGACAATCTCATTCTCAGCATTGCAGTTGGCAAATACTGTAATTCAGCCTCAGGTTGCAGCAGCTTATATTGATAGGCATGATTATCTTTAGTTGTCATGTATTAAAAAAATCCTAAGATTTACAGCTGTTCAATGTACTTTTGTTTAACTTAGGTTATGAAATAGAAAATACTTACTAAATCAGCGCAGGACACCAAAATGTTAGTGAGTGGAAAGCATTCTAGAGGACAAGATAGTGATTTTTAAATCCTATATTTGAAAAGATGAAGTGTGAAGAAATGCAAAATACTAGGTCTAAAAAGTTGTGTGTGTCTATATTATAACAGAAAGAGATGAGGACAGACTTGTAAAGGTTGGAAAGAATTGGTAAAGCCTATTTACCCTTCTGTTTAAATTGTCTGCCAAATAGATTGGGGTTTTTTTGAATTACAGAAGAAACTTGTGTTTTTATTTGAAAGATTCAAAGTTATTCTTGACTTACACAAGTGATTTCAAAATGTCTTCCATTTCATAGTGAAAATTAATAAACTCTTTTTCTTTTACTGTAGCTGGCGTACTGTGTAGTTCAGTTTTTAGAAAAGGACAGCACACTTACAGAACCAGTAAGTTTATCTTGCTATTATTACCTATTTTGAACTATTAATGTTAATATACCTTACATCTGTAGAATGTTTAAGGAGGTTTGGGGAACAAAGTATTTATAGTAATCGTTTATATTTGAGTCAAATATTTAACCATTTTGATCTATCAAATACAGTTTTTTCCAACAGTCTTTTGGAATATCCAAAATTAATTACATCAACATTAATAGCATAGGTCTTACAAACAGACCAGATTTTATTCTGCTTATTTTATTCTGGCTGAGCCGATAGGAGATGGTGGATCCAGAAGCAGTTTATTCAGAAATTAGTTTAGTCAGAACTATGCTCTCTTGAGAGATGGATGTTATGATGGAACACAGATTTCTGACACACAGCTACCTATTGGTGCAAGGCTTTTGAGTCAGATCCTGTTCATGTCTGCCAATTTTGGACCAAATCAGACTTTGGTCTGACTGCACATAATTGCATAGATGAATAATTTAAGCTATCCTCTATAGTATCTAGTGGTTTGCCTCGTTACACCCAGTATCAAGTAGGTAAGAACTAATCTGTTTAATCAGAAGATCAGTAAAACAATTGCTAGTAACAAAAGTGCACATTATTAGATTATGACCATTTCCATTGCAAAATGGGGAACTGGATTTCTTGAAACAAGTGGAAGTATGCACCTGAGCAAGAGTTATCTTCTAGCTGGAGCTTTCAATATTTATTAAGATAGCGAATGTCAAACATTCTATCATTTGTACTATATGAGATCTTGAATTCTTAGCTTTCTTCCAGACATCAGATAGGATGTTGCATATTTCCTAGTGGAAATCTGAACTAACATGCAACCAAGTTTGTTTCCTTTTCTGATCCCAAATTAGTACATGATTACAACATTCTTTAAAAACTTAGGACACGCATCAACGAAGTGCTAAGTTCCTCTTCAAAAGACTCTGGTCCTTTCAAATTTAAATGCTTTGCTTCCCCTTATAATTGTCACATGAGGCTTTTTGACGTCTTATTTTTAAAAATCTGCATATATTAACCAAGGCTTCATTGAGGACCTACTGTCTCCTTTCATGATTAAATAATATATACATGAACGATGCACTTATTTCTCAGAGTTGTCTTGCCAGTAATGATATTAAATACTGCTTATAGCTTTTATATTTAAAAATCATAGAATGGTGTTTTGAGTGTTCATGGTTTGCTAGCTAAGCAAGCTGGGTAAATAATTTATTAATCATGAAGAAAATTAAGACTAAGATTATAGTAAGATAGTCAAAGTTTAAGAGCAACATAGCTAGAGTAGTTGGTCACCTGTCAATTCAGGCACTTATAGTAAATATTTTATTAAAATATATTGATAGGACTTAATTGCTTGAGTTTGGGAGTACGTCCCCAAGAAGGTAGAGATTTAAAGCTGCTGTCACTGAAGTGGCAGGTAATTTTCCTGATAATGTAGTAGCAAATTCGCACTTTGATCATACTAAGTTAGATGTTAAGTTTTTTCTCTAGTATTTTGATAATTATTTTTTAACATGTCATTTAGTCGTATAACTTTGTTTTCTGAAGAATTGGGTTTAGACCTATTAACAGCTATTTCTGTGACGCTGAACCATGTCTGATCACTACTGTTACATGGGACAGGAAATCACGAGTTCTGTGTTCTGCTTAAAATACCAGACTTATTAATTACATTGTAATTCAGCTCAAGGTAAAGTGAAATTATTATGAAATTATTTTCTCTCTGTCTCTACAGGTGGTAATGGCACTGCTGAAATACTGGCCAAAGACTCACAGTCCAAAAGAAGTCATGTTTTTAAATGAACTAGAAGAAATTTTAGATGTTATTGAACCATCTGAATTTGTAAAAGTTATGGAGCCTCTCTTCAGACAGCTAGCCAAATGTGTGTCCAGTCCACACTTTCAGGTCTGTATTTTACTGCATGTACAATGATATCAGAATTTTTGTAAAGCAGACTTGTAATGTGGTATTATTCATCATAATGAATTTTATTTGTTGCAAAAAAATCTTCAATTCTATGTCAAGTTTCATGGATCCAAACAGTAGTTTTACTGTTTCTTTTCAAGAGTGCAGTATGTGCATTCGTGTTGGGTGATTCACTTCAGTGTTATGCTTAACCTAGAAAAGCTGAAAAGCTCAGTGTTTTCAGAAATATCTGAAGCCTTTCAGTGCAGTGTTTGCATTTCATTGCTTGTCATAGAGGTCTACAAATACTCATTCTTTTGGAAAGTATTTCTTTGCTTGAATTTCAGAGTTCATGGATTATAGATTGAATCATGTCCCTATCAAGCAAAAAAGCAGTTTTTTCATCTCTCTTTCCATCAGGTCCATGACTCTCATTTGCACTAAAAAATGCAAGTCTTCAGTTGCATCTTTTCTTACCTTTCCCTTATATTTGCCAAATGTTATGATTATTTGCTCTGTAAGAGATTAAAGAAGTGTTTCTTTTTTCATGTCGTCTTAGGTTGCAGAGCGAGCATTATACTACTGGAATAATGAATATATTATGAGTTTAATTAGTGATAATGCAGCAAAGATTTTACCCATCATGTTTCCATCCTTGTACCGGAATTCAAAGACGCATTGGAATAAGTAAGAAACACTTGTACAAATTTCTGCTACTTCACTTACGTGTAGTTCTGGGCTTAAGACTTCAGATCTGTGAGTTGCTAGTTTAGCAGTGTGTTGAGCTGTTTATTCTATGACATTGAAGTTGCTGGATAAAGAGACTATTGTTGTCAATTTTTAGGAAGCATTAAGAATTGATAGCTTTTCCTTTTTTCATTAAACGAGAGTGTTTTAGTGATCTAATCTACAACATTCTTCTATAAATATGAAGCAAATTTGACATTCATCTGTAGTTCAGATACTTCTAAAGACTTTAATTTCTGACCACTAACCTCTTTGCTGATCGCATTTCTTCTGCATTCTAGTGAAATGTCGTGTAGATCAGATCGTTTTTTCCATTCCTTTTATTTTCTTTTTGTTTGTTTTTTTTCTTCTTTCTCCATTTACTATTCTCACTTTTCCCCCCACAATAACATAGTACTTGCGCATGAAAACAGTCCTGGTCAGCTCCCTTCTGCAGCTGTTCCATTGTAAAGTGCCTCTTTGTTTGAGCTATTGTGCAACTGCTGGGATGGTGACAGTATCCCAGTCTGGCTCTAGCTGTGAATTGAGGACTGCTGATGGACTGGCCAAGAATGAGTAATCAGTCTGCAATTAAACACTGGGAAAGAAATGGAAAATAAAATGATGTGAAAGTGGTTACTTACTGTCGCTGGGTGCAAGCAGTAACAAATAATGTACTCATTAATAAAATTCTGATTCAGTGATGCAATTGTACATAGTAAATGTGGGTTGCTGTTCGTTGTTTTTTTCTGACTTTCAAGGTCATGCATTCATTTTATTCTGAGCAAAAGTCATGCTACCCACTACAGCTGCACTCTTACTTGTAACTTCACGTATGATACAAAGTAATCATTTAAGCGATTGCTTTTTGAGCAGTGGTACATTATAGCCTCGAACTGTAAATTAATCCTCAAAAATGCCTCATAAAGCAGATTGGTTTTGTGTAATTTTTGTGACGTTTTCAACTTTATTTTTCTAACACATTTCTGAGGAGTCCTGGCATAATTGTGTTGAAGTAAGTGCTGTTGCTGTGTGGCAGTTTTCAAAATGAACGGTGTCTTTTCTACACTCCTTTTAATCACTAACTCCTTTTTTCTTGAATTTATCAGTTGCCAGTAAGTTACTTATATCAAGATCTTTAATGTCATCTTAATGTCATCTAAAAAAAGGAATGGGATTAGTGTCAGCTACTAAATTCACAACTAGCCCTGTATTGATACATGTAGTATTAAGAGTGAAGTTCAAACGTCAGAAGTGCAAGTGATGAGTAGTACTATAGAGTAAGAAAATTGTATTCAAAGTTGAAAATATTAGTATTTGTGTTAGGTCTCTTGTGGGTAAATTGAAACTTCCACTAATTAATTTTGTTTCCACTTATTCTGAAATGATGTAATTTTCCAGTTATGTAGGCTATTGGCTACTGTTGACCAGAAAAAGTAGATTTCAAAGTTTAAAGTACTCTGAGTTTCAACCAGAAGTTTTACTTATAGGACAATACATGGCTTGATATACAATGCTCTGAAACTCTTCATGGAGATGAACCAAAAACTGTTCGATGACTGCACACAGCAATTTAAAGCAGAAAAACTGAAGTAAGTTTTCATGTCAGTGTGTCTGTCTGTTCTTGAGTAATTTGTTCAGAGTGCTTTAGCTCTGAAAAACCACTGTGTCATTAGTGGAAAGTTGTCCATTTGATTCCAGTACAGCAGTCTCAAAGTTGACTTGCTGAAACTTCTTATTATGTGTGAACTGTAAATCTTCTTAACAATAAGATGTCTCGTGTTGGCTTAGACCTAATACTTCTGGGGTCACCATCTTCCTAAAAACTAAGTTTTTCAGAAGGACACTGCTAGTCGTGGAGCCCAGTGTAGATGATCTGTTAAATAGTTCAGTTCACATCCTGAGTTTATTTTGCATGCTTTATTTACCCAGTGTTATTTCCTTTCATATTGTCACTCAATTTGTCCCAAAATACTTTCCCAGTATTTTTCAGCATTGCATTGTGTGTGAGCATATCTTCATATTTTTATAAAAGTTACCTGAAATCAAGTTGTTAACTCAGTTGTAGTACAGGTCTGTAGTACAGATTCTATTTGACAGAAGAATCCTGCTAAAATGATATAGAGAAGTCATTAATGGTTTGGGTCTCATTTTAGGGGCTGGAAGCAATTAGAAAGTGGGTACTGAAAATACCTGGTTTTTAATTTTATTTTAAATTTCAAAGTAGACAGGGATTCTTCAAATAGCGGTTCAGATTATACACCTATTTTAAACTAATATACTGGAAGTAGTACAGATTCTCAGTGTAGATTGATCTGTCCAAGTTTTAAAGTTCCTTATTACAATTCAAGTAGAAATGAGCTTGTACTGTAACAAATTCTTAAGGTGTGTGTGTGTTTATAGATAACAAAATATGAGCATTGACTCTTCAAAAAAAGACTGTAATTATCTTTTCCCTGGTTGCAAGTAAGTGGAATCCCTTTTAAATGAGAAATGAAATCTTTTCTTCTCTGATTTTTAGGAGTTTTTAGGGTGGTATTCTGAGTGAATTAAAGCAGGCAGAGTGGTAAACAATGTGGTAGCAACACAAAACCAAAAAAAAAACCTCTCACCACATAAGAACTGAAATGGAGAATGGTTAAAGAGTTCCTACCTCCCATCTTGAATTAACTTAATTGAGATCTGGAGGCAAATTGTGTATGTGCTTGGATATAGCTGCTCTTCCATTTTTTTTCTTGACATTTGGATCATCTGCTCTGTGCATTGAAGCCTGAGAGCATTTTTAGCACTCCTAGTTCAGAGTTCTTTTAAATTTTATCAGCCTTCAAAGAATGGTGATCTTTCTAGTCTCTGCGAGATGTTTGTAAGAAAGAAAGGAAAACAAACCCTAGATTGTACAATTTCAAATTGCATTAGGCATAAGAAAACAAACCTTTTCTACTCTATTTTAAAAAAAGGCATTTATACCTTTGGGCTTGCTGCTCTGTAGAATGAGCACGGTTTTGCTGGGTACTTCTCTGTTAGAGTGCAATTCAAAATGTCTCTGTGCCTTTTCCTTTAACCTAGTACCTGAAGCCTTTGGGCTGACAGTAAAAATCTCTGCCCTTTTCATGGTCAATTATTGATTTCTTATTTATCAATATAGAATTCTAATATTATAAATAAAACACAAACTTGCTTTCATCCTAGAACAGATTTTCTGTTTTAATTTTAACTTTTAATAAAGTGCACATACTAAAGATGAACTGGTATCAGCCAGGGTGTTGCTTTCATGAGAAAATCTTAAAAGTTTTTTCCCTTTTAATGTTGATTTGAGATCATGGGGTATTGATATGATGCAAATTATCCTGTCAACAGTGGTATTTTGGGCAGTAGACTCAAACAGATATAGCTAAATAATTTATTCTGTTGAACTCTTTTACTTCTGTATGATTTTTTTTTTTCAGAGAGAAGCTAAAATTGAAGGAACGGGAAGAAGCATGGGTTAAAATAGAAAATCTAGCCAAATCAAATCCCCAGGTATTTAGAAAAGATTAACATGATCATGTTTAAATACTCTAGTTTTGTTAAATATCAGTGGGGAAAGCAGGTCTGACTGATCGTGGAAATAAAGGAATTTCACTAATTGTATTATGAAAGATACACAATAAAAGTACTTTTCAAATTTATAACCTTTCTCTTGTGCAAGTAATTATTTCTTTTAAAAAAGGTTTCTGAAAAGTATTATATGAAGTACTTTTTCCTTTTCTTATAATAGGACTTATACCATATTGTGGTTCGAAAAGTTATTGTTCAAATTTATGGAAAAATATAGAGAGGCCATAATTGGTTTCTCTTGAAAAACTGTTTTGCAAATAATATATTACAAAAGAGATCTTTCTGCAAACTGTGAGTTATGACTGGTCACTTTTCCTCTGTGTCAAATGGATTAAAGTAACATTATATGTACCTGTCTGCTGCATTTGTTCTGCTTGCACTGGGCCAGTCTGCTGGTGAACCTGCTCCTCAGGTCTCTCCTAAAGGAAAACATCCTCTGTGGCATTACTTGATGTAACTCAAATTATGATGAAGAAACAAAGGTCCTTTAGACTATTCATTATATTTTGAAATCATGGGAGAAGGGAATGGTTTGGCTTGGGTTCCCCACCCCACCTCCTTCATTTGCTTGGAGAAGGCTGCCAGTTTTCTTTTATCTCTATCATACGGTTTGCTGCTATGAACAAAAAAAAACTCCAAACATTTAAATTACTTTGCAGCCAGAATTTTATTATACTGTAGCAAGAAACCTAATGTACTGTATATTTCCAACACCATCTAGCTGAGTTTAAAATGGTGGAAGAGGAAGAAATGGTACTCTGTAAACAGAAGTGGGACACTATCTGATCTCAGTGCTATTTTAAAATAGAAAGTATGTGGTAATCTCTTTTTCTAAGAAGAGGAAATTCTTAAATGTTGCTTTCCTCTAGGGTTGTTTGTCAGGGAACAGTTACTAAACTGCTTAAATAAAATCTATTAAAGTTAATAAAATTTCAGTTGAGAACAGATCAAATTAATCAAAAAGGACTATTCACATGAAAGCAATAATTGACTTTGAGTGGCAAAGCATTTCTCTAATGATGTAAGTTGTACAAAAGCCTTGCTTGAAGAGTACTTGTTATACATGGTCATTTGCTGTTGCAAATGATGAGCTATTGCATGTTAGCCTAAAAAAGTGGATTGAGTTGTAGAAAAATACAGAGTTCTACAGTGTCAGTTTCCTTTTCTTTCCAAGCAACTTTTTGTAAGTACGTTTTCTGATACCGGTTAGCACCACATGTATACCATATGTCCTGCATAGTCTGCTTGAAGAAAGCTAATAATTGGAAGCAATTTAAAATAAAAATTAACTCATTTTAACACCGAGTACTCCCCTGAATTGACATAAGGATATAAACGCATTTAGTGTTCTAGATAGTGGATTTTTAGGGATTTCTTTTTTCCTGGAATTTCTGTGAACTTTTTCATTTGTCTAATGACTGATGATTCTTGTCGTTCAGAGCTGTTCCTGAGTCTGCATGATGCAAAAATGCAATTTGAGGTTTTATATCACTATAATTATTTGTTAAGTCCTTGCTGTTAGGGTGTTTTTTTTATTTTTGTCATCTGCATTAAATTGTTGGTACACTCAGATTTTAAAATATTTATGAGGAAAAACTGATTTAAAAGTCTGTGTGTGCACAAAAGTAAGTTTTGAATTTAAAACTATATACACCTCATCTGAATTAAAATAAGGTCTGATTTACTGAGATTACTGGACAACAAAGATTTATTTTTTCTTTGATTTCTAGAAGACTTTTACAACTTTTACTTTCTGAAGACAGGAAGTTTAATATTTTGGTTTGAAATTATATTAAATGTACGTTAGGTATATTTGGTCTTTTAACAGTGTATTTTCTCTTCCAACACAAAATTGCACCAGCAAATAAAATGATTATGTTTGGATTACTACACTGTTCACAGATCACTTGACAGTGTATTAATAAGGTTTCAGATAGCTGATTGCCAAAGTAGCCATTTAATACTGATAAAATCTGAGTATTTTAAAATTGAATCTCAGATAATCAAACCATCTTTTTTTTTTTATGCTGACTGTATTTTTCAGCAGGATATTTCTGCCAAGTGAAAGTATTGGAGTTCATTCTAAAATTTATTACTTAGTCTCTGGAAGCATAATGTATTGAAGTTAATCTCAAATAACTAGTCATATCATTCAAATGCTGAAATACACTCTTAGTATTTAGATATTACTACTAAGAATGATTATTTTAACACTGTGCATTTTATTAGTACCCAACGTATAGTGACACGAGTTTGCTGAACAGTCCTGTTGCAATGGAAACGGACGGGCCTTTAATTGAAGATTTGCAAACGCTGAAAAAGACAGTGAAAGAAGAGGCTTGTCAGGTAAAGCCTTGTGAAGATAGCAAAGTACTCCAATTTATGAATTAGTTTAAGTGACTGTTACTCATAAACTTGGGTTATATTTTCAGCCCTGTAACCGTTTATTCTTGAGTAATACACTTCATCAGAGCTGCTAACTTTCAAGTGACAGTGTAGCAGCCAGAAATAGTGTTATGTTTCTAATGCATGTGAATCTGCTATATAGTCTCTTTTAAGGTTTCTTCTACAGAAACTTTGTTTTATTCTTCACTTAGGAATAGGTTCTTGTGTCATTACAGGAACAATTATTATGCTTTAAGGATAGTGAAAACAATAGCTAAAATCTCTGACATCATGTTCTAGTTTCGTCTCTGTTTGACAATTTTGATTTTTCATAAGAAAAGCCATCAGTACTAGAATGACTGTATTTTATACATTTTTGTTTGTTATTCAGAGCCTTCTTAGTGGCTAAAGCTCTTGTGTTTTGAAAAAAAATGCAAAGTCTGTGTCTTGCCCACTCATGGGTCTCCTTCCTCAGTCCACCATCTGTCAGGCTCCATTACCCAATGCAGGACAAGGACTCTCAAGGTCATTTCCATCCTTTTGTCTGTATCTAATGCTCAGTAATATTCATGTCTTTTAAATTTAACATCAGTTAAGTGGAATTTGAATACCAATGTTGAAATTAGAGATTTCAATTTGGAGCTGGTTGAAAATGGAGAGGTGCCAGGTAGCATTGCAGTATCACTAAGATTTCTGGTAGGAATGTGTACTATATGGTACTATAAATCTGTCTAAATCAAGCAAGGTCTACGACTGGAGAAATGGAGCCAGAAAAAACAGTTGAGTTTGGAGATAAAGTCTGTTAATTTGAACCAGTATATCCAGTAAGACATTTGATAAAAATAGGCATGTGGTCAACCTAGCCTGCTAAGTTACTGTCTTAAAATTCCAGTGTCATTATCCTGCAAGATTATATTTTATTTATTATTTGTTACACAGCATTTTGGATGAAGATTGGAATTAAAAGAAACATTGGAATGCTAAGACACACTTGGGGATTGCTGTTTTTTTAAACACTTACGTATGTTGTGGATCCCTGTGCATTACATGTAAATCTTGGTGGCTGAATTACATCCCTATCCAGGGCAATGAACAAGAGTAACATTCTCCTGAATGGGAGTGGTGGTTAGAGCTAGTCAGTGAGGAGCACTGACTTATTAAAGTTTCTAAACCTCTGCCTTTCTTCATACCTTGGATGGCTTAGCCAGGCCCACAGAAGGGAGAAAGGGGCCTCCTTTCACTTGCTTCAGAGCCTAGAACCAGTTCTAGTAGAGAAAGATGCATACCAAATTATATAGAAAAATTAGTACTGCTTAATTTTAAAGTTGTGTTGATCATAGTGTCTGTCTTTGACTGTGCTATTTCCTAACACTTAACTGTTTTCTCAGGGTTGATGAGACCTTGGTTCGCTTTTTATCCTGCCAGAGAGCATTAAAATTCCTACTTCCTGTGTGCTCCTACATCAGTTCTAGAACAACAGCAGCCAGAGTAGGATTCTATGCTAGTAGTTAAGACAAGCAGTTAAGAACAAAATTCCCAGTCCCAGCTGCTGGAAGAATTTGAAGATTTGGGCCAGTATTATACAATATAAAATGCAGAAACAGTAATGTCAGCCCAAACTAAAACCAAGGACTCTCATCTAAGTCTTACCTTCTTTTCTACAAAGAATTCAACTTCCTGAGCTATAAAGTTGGGCTATATACAGCTTCATTGGTAACATTGCAGCTGGAAAATGAGTGCATCATATCCCTATGAATGAGCTTGATTTGCCACCACCCACAATTGTAAGAAAGGGTGGGGATTTAGAGAAATTACACTACTGGAAAAGAAACAAATTGTAAACTAAACAAAATTCTGAAGCTTGGGCTGGAACTGCTTAAGCATTCCTTAGCCACCTCTCCAAGTGCACACTTTCTTCCCTTTCCTTGCTCACAAAATGTGCAAGAAATGATATTACTAAAAGATTATAAGCCAGGTTTTCAAGGAGAAAGATCCTGCCCTAGCAGAGCTAATAGAATGTTTTTAATCGGGAATTCTATATTAGAAAAATTGAGCCTGGAGGAGGATGGATAAGTTTGGATCACCAGGCAGGAAAAGAATTGATTATAGATTAGAGTATTGCAGAAAGCCGTCTAGATAGCATTCCTGCATCAGTCTTTGAGAGGACACTGAACAGACAGTTACATATCCCTTGCTAAGTACCATCAGCAGTTAATGTTAAAACAAGAGCTGCTGCAGTTATCCGTTGGGAAAAAAAAAGGCAGTCAAAAGGACAGCTTTGTTTCTTAAATTAAACTTCAGAAATGAGAAACTACAGGAAGATCTATACAGTTTCGGTGAAAGTAAGGTTTATGGTGGAGGTTGGCAATATAGCAGAATGTCCCTGCTGAAGAGGTTCTGGACTGACTGAGGAAAGTAGATCAGGAATTTCTTCCTGTACCAGACTTACGTGAGCATTTTTAGTGAATACTCTGCCACAATAAAATTGGACCACTGTGACTTAATAACTTTGAACATGCCAATAAACCAATGGCTAGGTAAGTTTTTTTATAAGGACTTGTTGATAGAAAAATATGAATAAACAAGCAAATTAGGGTAGGTGATGGAGACATTGGAACTACATAAAAACACTGTTATAAAGTTTAAAGATACTTTGATAGGAATATTGTCTGGTTTTGAGAAAGCATTGGTAAAATGGTAGTGATGTCATGACTGTTAATAGCTTAGAATTTCATAGCTGTTTAATTTTCCTCTTACAAAAAAAGTGGTTTTAATACTTGAAACTGCAAGCTGGTAGCGTAAAGAGGAGAAAGTACAAACTTTTTTCCATATATTTTTTTCTTTTCCTCTAAGTGAACATACTGATGTGCAAGAAGTACTCTTAAGTAATGTTTAGTAATTAGTATGTTTGGCTAACTTTGTTCTATTTTTATTTCAGGCACAAAAAGATCAGAAAAAAGATCGTCCTCTTGTGCGACGCAAGTCAGAACTGCCTCAGGATATCTATACCATGAAAGCCTTGGAATCACATTGCAGAGCTGATGAATTATTATCACATGATGGGCATTAAACTATTACAGTGAAATATTATTTTGGAGGAAAAGTTTTTTTTTCTGGACTCAGTTCTACAGTAGAACTTAATTTTTTGTGCCATACCAATCAGTTGCACACAAAGTCGAAGCTTTCTTCAACCCAGTTCTGTAGGCAATAACTTAATAGAGTATGCAGCTCAAGATTAGTAGTTCAAACAATGGTAAATTTTACCCAGTTCCATTTGCAGAATATTGGGTTGACTATAATCAAGTGGACACAATTTCCTGGAGGTGTTGTCATAGTACCAACTGACTGATAACATGCAGTTTTTATAGTTGTATTTGAGAAAAGCATTCTATAAAATCTTTCCATCTAAATAAGTGAATGACCAATAGTTGGTACTAATGATAAATGTGTGTTTTCAAAAATGAAATTATTTCAAATATAAGTATTAAACTTTTTCTAGGATTTCTCAGCTTTACAGTTGTTTCCACATTATTGCTGTCCTGTAATATACCAGCAGTTTTGAAAATACAGTTATTCTTTCGTATTATAAAACATGGCTTACAAACTGGTAACATTCATGACAATCCTTAGTCATCATTCCTTTCTAAGAATTCTGTAAATTCATTTCTCTTTTACTTAGGGTAAAGATATATATATCTATATATACCACATCCTAATACTTTATGTAGATTTAAAGCCATATCTTCCAGTCTTTAATGTATAATATGGCACCAGTATTCCAGATATGAACTGGTAGAAGAATTTTTCCTAAAATGAAAATTTGTTTACTATGACTGGGAATAGACTGAATATAAAATTTCATTTTAAGTTTTTTCAAGTCAATAAAGTAACTCTTTCACTGTTTTCTCCCTTATCTGAGCTTTTAATACTCAGCATTTTTCTTGGGCTCTACGAGTTCAATATTCTGTGGCAGATACGATGTGTGATTTCAGTTGCATCAGTTTTTATCTGAAAGATGAACAAAACCTTTCAGGTAACACAACATCATAAGCTTACTAAAATGTAAAAAAAAATAAAAAAAAAAAGGAACAGACTCTTGAATTCCATTCTGCTTCTTTTTAAATGAGTCTAAGAGCTGAGGAGATAGTGACCATAATTATACCGTGAAAATATTTTTGTTGTTGTTGTAAAGAGCACATGTGCTGCAAATACACCTCACAAGTGAACTGAAAATGCATCTGAGTTGCTGATGATCTTCAAATGCTGCTATATATTCCACAAGATTACTTGCATGTAATGAGCTTTTTGTTGTAGATGGAAAAGCACGGGAGGAAAATCTCTTTTAAAATATAGTGCTTTGTCTTCAATATTTGATTTCTCTCAGGGTGGCCAGTATTTTGACTTACTTATCCTGCTTACAAGCTGTTTGAAATGTGTTCTGCTATTCTAAATGGGTGATTAGTTTCTTTTGTCTCTGGCAGTAACATGATATAACTTAATGTTTAATGTCTTGATGCATAGAGAGATAAAAAACGTGGCTTCTTTAAAAATATTTTTGTTTTATTTTTTAAGGAAGTATAACATCTCCTGCATCCATAAAAAATATTGCTCAAAGCAGACATTCATAGTAACCTTGTGCAGATGTAGTGCCTGCTGTTCGTTGGTTGCATTTAACATTCAATTTCCAATATTTGTTACATTGTCTATTGGAAGAAAATTGCGAGTGGTAAATATTGGCTTACAACAACTAAATTTCAAGACCAACCCAACCTTTAAGTGGAATGTCCACTGTGTCTGAAAACATTTCCTGTAAAACTTGAAAAAGAAAATGCTTTACCATTAGGATAAACTATATGAAAACAGTTTAAAGATGCCTTCTACTTTTGAGGGAAAAAGGGTGCTTTTTTAATTGTGTAAAGCAACATCTATGTATTTTGATATACCATTGTTTGAACTTCCATCTTTAGCTGGTAGATTATCAGTTACCTTTGATTTTGGGTGTTCAGTATGTCTGTGCAAGAGATTGCTGAAAGGAATTATTCTTATGTTACCCAAGGGCGGGGGGGGAAACCCAACTGTATATCAATGTTTGATTGATTGTGTGATACTCAACATATAAGAACATCTTTCACTGTCTAGATTTTATTTTTATTCTTTATTGAAGATAAACATTCACCAAAAAGGGAAGTATTGTGGTAATTTAGAGGCTTCAGGCTCTCTATAAAGGCATTTTTGAAGTTTTGGGCCACTGAACATTTGCTTAGGCAATATTCCAAAATCTTATCACCACTAATGGTTTCGCATGTTTATTATCAATATTTATATATTTCGTATAATCTTGTACTAAACAATTCTAAAACTAATACGTCCAAAATAAAAAGAAAAATTAAACTAGAATTTTGGTGACTGTTGTTCTTCATAAAGTTCTGTCTGATACCTTCCCCCATTTTCCAAAATTACACCTGTACATCAGGAATGTCAAAAGTAATATTACAAGTGTCTTTTTAGTGTGGCTTTAGTATGGCTTCATTTTAATATTGTACATACATTGTACCTTGTTTTATGGTAATAAGTAATAAAAATGTAGACTTCATATTTTGTACAGAATCGTCCTATGTACAGAATAAAAAGTTCCTAGAAACAGCAAAAATAGGTAAGTGGCACAATTATTTTTCATTAGACAATATCTGTAACATTATACGTTAGTGGAATGTTAAGTTCAAATGTACCTACATATTTTTTAACATTTTGTAATTCAGTTTTTTGTTCTGGCATTGTTTCTGAAGAACTTCATACACCTGCCATTTAATATGCTTTTATCTAATTTTAAAACTTAAAGAAAAAGGTGTATTATATGGACAAATAAAGAACATGAATTTTACTTGCTCATTATGAAACTAAATTTAACACACGGTGTGTGGGGGTGTGTTCAGATTATCACTGCTAGCAGAATCAGATGTACAAATTAAAGTAATTTCATAAATTTCACAAAAGCAAAAAAAGATGGAAGGCCATTAGTAAAAAAACCCAAAACCCCAGGAATAATTAATATTCAGTTTAAAAAGCAGACTTTACTTGTAGAACAGCAATCAATACTAAAAGGAGTTTGATTATACTCCAATCTACAAATATGAAAAATGCATCTTTCATACCATAGTATTTTTGCCTGTAACATTCCTGTACTGACAGGTTGCAATCAAAGTAGCCATAAAATCTGGGATTACATTGTGGTAGTCGATACATGATCAGGTGGCAAGGGTGTAGGGAAAAACTGAATTCTGCAGTAGGAGCTGCTTTCCCTCTGCAATCCATAAAAATCTTGAAAGAACTAAGGAAATGACCCACATAAAGCTGACCTTCAGTGACTGGGGGAGTTGCAGGGGGCATTGAGCCTGGGATCAAAAGCTGACTCCTGAGTTGAGTTACAAATGTAAGATTTGAGTTACATATTAGGTCTTTGTGTAGTGAAAAAGATTTTCTTCATGAGCTCAGTAGTAAGCTCATCAAATCATGAATGAAAAACAAGATACTGAAACAACTGAGGATCCAGTTAATCACTTTTGGAAATCAGGGTTAAATATGTCTCAAAATACGTTTTAAAATACTGACAGCAATGACATTTTTTTCATATAAATACTTTAGTGAATTGCCAGCGTGTTGAGGAAATGACCTTTAATCCTTTCCCTCTAACGGAATTAGGCTCTGGGGCTTGGACCAGCAGCCTTTTTTGGCATTGCTTTCATGATCTGGCTTTGTAGAATTGGAAAGGAAGGCGCTACTATAGCATATATTGCTTATGTTTGGAGATGTGTTCCTTTGCTTTATGCACCTCAGAAATGTACTTACAGGAGGTAAAACCTGAAATCACAGCTATCCCAGGGTTCTGGATCCCTTTATGGGCCACCCACCTAAAAGTGGAGCACATCTGCCCCTTGGATCTTGTCCTTACTGTGTGCAGTGATTGTGGAGACTGACTGTGTATAACTAATTAAGAAATGTCGTTCTAATTACCATATCACTGTCTCCCTGGATTATAGTTTCTCTTCTATGAGGACGCTTGGCTTGAGCTGTCTTTACTTCATGAAATAAAACTTTGATGTAGTTAAACATTTTGTATGAAGAAATTCCCAAGGGAGAATTTACTGTGGAGCTAAGGAGGCAGTACATTATTCCTTCCTCACCTAAAGGAAGAGCAGCACGACTGCAGCCAGCTCTCCCTGGAGCCAGGCACGCGGGGACTGCATTCATTCCTGCCGCAGCGAGATCTGCACACACACTGGAAGGTTTGTAAGCAGTGACCCTGTGGTGAGGAGGGGAGAGGCAGTCACATAATTGCCTTGAGCTATTTTAGGTGTTTCTGTGATCCAGAAAACCACACTGAGAGGGTTCAAGCTAGCATGAAGGCCTTGCCGTAGTAAATGTTCTAGAACACGCACTATAGAATTTAAGATGGAAGAGGATTAGAGATTGGAAAGCAAGTGATTTGCACTAATGGTTACTTGTTGGGTTTTTTCCCTTTGTTTTTGGTCTCAAATACTAACAAATTAATATTAAGTATAGGAAAAATCCTTTTTTTTTTTTTTCCTCTGAAATTGTTTCTTTTATAGCTTAGGAAAAATGTTTTTTTCTACCTATATTGTATGGCATTTCCTAGGAGAAAGTCTTATGTCTTGACAAGTCCTATTTTCATTATGATTCTCTGAAATACATGTCTTTAGTTAAATTATATGGGAAATGTGTCATACTGGCAATCTTGCCTTTGGATGGCTGATCTCAGTGGCTTCTCACACCTGTAAGAAGGGCTGGTCTTCTGTGTGCCCAAGAAAAGGACATCCATAATTAACCAGAGCCAAATCAAGGCAAATTATTTTTCACCCTGATTGAGCAAGCTAAAGCCTTTTCTCTATCCATAGGCTTTGACTGCAGAAGAGAACTTGTTCAAAAAATTAGTTTATCTTGTCTCTGCTTCAATTTCCTTTAACTTAAATTGCATCTTCCTACCGCTCCCCTTGGCATAGTAGGTAAGGCTGAAGTGATTAAAGGAATACAAAGTCTCTACCTACGCTGGCTTTCAGTTGCAAGTAGCCTAGCACTTAGATATCAGAATTCAAGACTTGTTGCACATGGAGCATTTCTGGTTTTAAAACCTACAGTAAGATGAAACTTGTTGAGGGCATTTTGACCCTACTCTCTCTGCAAGTCAGCAGCAATATCTATAAATATTTATTTGAATTTCTGTTTCCTATCCCTGTCCTGCTTTCTTCTCCTTACTTCCCTATTTTCCTTATTTGCATTTTTTCCCAGAAACAGTTTTACAGCAATGAAATATTGTATCTTGCTTTGTAAACTACAAAAATTCTGTGACAGTTTGGCACAGCAGATGATGACTGCTCCAGAAGAACAAGCATGCCAGTACTTGGAACTATTGCTTGAGTTCACCTCCAAAGAGATGCCAAATTACGCTCGAGACGTATCTAGATTGCTTAGGAATATTATCAACACCCTTTTAATAAACATCTCCAAATCCAGAATGTTAATTTAACTTGTGGTTTTTGGGAGCTTGGCCTGTACTGGTGGATGTAAGAAGTCGCTAATTCTCTCTGCATTGGAAAGCCATCAGCTGAGACCGGATATGGGATAGCTTGGTGGAATTCAGACAGCCTAGCAAAGTTAGCTTTTTTTTTCATATGAAACACAATCCTGAAACAACCTACATGTAGAAGAATTACAAGGTGTGAGCAAGCTAGACTTTGGAAATAGGTAAATGTTGTATTAACTGCTGTCTCAGTATTCTATGAACAGAATATTCAGAAAAGTATCTACCACTTTTTATTCATCCAAAAATTTACCTTTCTAAGGGGGGAGGCAGGGGTTTAAATAGATTTGATTAATAAAAAACCAATCACATCTCTGAGGTTTTGGTGCTTGCAGTTGAAACTTAGTTGCTGAACAAGTAATTTTTCTTCCAGACAACAATGTTTGAGATTTTATTTAAGAAATCCGTTTTTTCAAAGTTGAACTGGACTCGTAAGTGCTTTAGGAGCCTCCCTGAGCATGGCATGCTTTTTCCCTTGGTAGAAATGGAGGAGCTGGGGTATGTGTGGGCTTTCCAGATTTCTAGTGTCGTAGCTGGACATACACACTTTAATGCTTAGTTACACTTGTGTAGAGGCTTACAGATCAGGTCTTCCTTTGCTAGGCAGGATATTCCACCCCAGCTTCCTTACTTCTTGGGCAGTACATCTGAACAGATCCTGGACCTGGGGGGTCTCTGTGCATTTCCCTGAGTATTTATTAAGGAAATGCATGGGAGGTTCAGACGTGGTTTTGTGTGGTTGCTTGGCTTTTCTTTTGGGGGCACCATTCCCTTTTCTACCTCCATATGAGCAAAAACTGGAGTTTCAGTCTGTGGGTCGTCCACCATCCCTAGTGTACTTCTGGGGAGTCAGTGGCGTTTCTTTGGAACTTCACTGCACCCTCCCCTCTCCCAGACACATCCAAATGCCAGCCAGGACTGGAGGACTAATTTGGGCAAGGAGAAACGGGATTGTCCATCTCAGCAGCAGTGGGCTAAACTCATCTAATACCTCGATCGGTCAAACATACAGTGGAATGTGGCTGCTGTAACAGATGTTAAGGGATTTTTAAAAATTAAATTATTTCATTTTAATTAAAATCCCCTTTCTTACTGATGTTCTCTTAGTCCCTGTCTCCTTTTATGTCCTTTGCTTTTGGGAAGCAGTCTCACAAAAGACTGGGATTAATGCTTTGGGTGCCGCATTCATTAAATGGTAATTAGCACGGCTGGCTGGCTGGGCTGGGTATGTAACACACCAGAGATACTTCACTGATGAAGCCTTGCAGTTGGCCTGCTGCTTTCTTCACGGGAATATGTCATTTTTGCCACCTGACCTTATGGCTTCTGGGTTAATTTTTCACATGAAATAAACGTTTTTTTCCTTTGGACAAATGAACCTTGGGCCCGCTTTATCTTCCGGGTAACAAGGTAGCAGCAGCAGAACACATCTCGCCTGGGTGCTGCTGCCAGGCACAGTGGGGGGAGGCTTTTGCCTTCCCCTTTCCGCTCACATCCTGCCCTCTACTTCTAGAATAAATCATTCATAAAACCCTTGTGGAAGAGTTTCCTGCGGGGAACCCTTCAGTAACTAAAGGGAGCTCACAAGAAAGACGGAGAGGGACTTTTTACAAGAACATGTAGTGACAGAAAAAGGAGGAATGGATTCAAACTGAAAGAGAGTAGGTTTATATTAGCTATTACGTGGAAGTTCTTTACGGTGAGGATGGGGAAGCACTGGAACGGGTTGCCCAGAGAAGCTGTGGATGCCCATCCCTGACAGTGCTCTAAGCCATGTTGGATGGGGACCTGAGCAACCTGGTCTAGTGGAAGTTCCTGCCTGCTGCAGGCGTGCTGGAACTGAGTGACTTTTAAGGTCCCTTCCAAGCTAAAC
>VYXC01008169.1:1373211-1434551 GCA_013397175.1 Platysteira castanea
GCTTAAGGGTGAGGCGGGAGCGGAGCCGCCGCGGTGGCAAAATGGCCGCTGCCGGCCGCAGCCACCGCCCTGCTGCGGGTGGGAGGGGCGCGCCTTCGCCGTGGCTGCGGCCGCGCTCCGCCTCAGCGCGGCCTCGACCGGGAATCGCCGGGCCGGGCACTGCGGATCCGCTCCTCCTCAGCACGGCGCCGCCTTTGTTCCGCGGGCCGGAGCCTGGGCGGATGCGCGGCGGGGCTGCGGGCTGGCTGTGGGCGCAGGTCCGGGCGTGCTGCGGCTGCGGCCGCGGCCGGTCCTGCTTGGAAAGGCACGGAAAGTGCTTCGTCAGTCGGCCATGGCACCGCTCCTGCGGCAGGCAGGCTGCTGGGGAAGTGACCGTCTCGGCGAGGCAGATAGCCGCTCTGAAACAGAACAAAAGCGCCAAAAACGCGAATAAGGGGGAACCCCGGCCTGAATCGACTTGTAAAAAGTGTCTTTTAATGGTTGATTAAGGAGTTCCCGTAATTGACAAACGAAGATGTGGACCTTGCCATGCCTTTGTTTAGTTATCAAAGCCTGGTGGCCGTGCTGCTTGCGGTCGGATCCGCATCAAATGCTGCATGTAATACTGCAGCTAAGCTGCGACTCTGGCTTGAGCGTCTTTGTTACTTACTTGCTGCTGTTACTGTCTATTTATTTTGAAAATGTTTTGTCAACAAATCTGTTGCTAAATAGGCTCTTACTGTCACAGAATGCAGTCTAATGAACAGTGACAAAATACAGCTAGGTTTCATCAATAATGCAGGCTTTTACTATTAAACAAGCCCCTATGGTCTGTAAATGGCTACCTGCCTGCCAGCGTGAGCTTGCAAAATTCTACTATTAAGCTTCTGGATCTCTGCTCCTGGTGTGCTGGTGGTTCTGTTCATGTATATATCAAATCCTAATAAAGTCGTACTTCATATTGCATTATTTAACATGTCAGCAGAAACAGTTTAACATCCTGATATATGCCCTGCAGTTGCTGCACACATAGAGAAACATCAAGAAGGTTCTTCCATTCACTGTCTATTCATTGTAAACTTCAGATGTTGCTTTAAAATACTCCATCTTTGTTTATTTTTTGCCTATTTCCACTGATTATCCTCCTACTTCCCCTACTAAAAAGAAGTTTGAGACTTCTTTTTAGGAAAATTAACCCCTAGTAGGGTTTATTTTCTAGAAGAGAACAAAAGAACAGCTGTCTTTATGAATTCATGATGCGGTGTTTAATAAGATCTAAAGAAAACCATATAATATTAATGCAGATGATTTCTGCATTTTTGCTATGCCTGGATCATGAGAATGGTTATCCCTAGTTCAGGTTGGAAGTAATAAAGGATAGTGGTGATCAGGTATCTCTAGGCTCATGGCATAGATATTATGCATAGAGGTATGCATAAAAAGAAATTGAGAGACTCATTACATGTTTCGAAAACCAAATACTAATTTATGATGCACAGAGGCCACTTCTGTCCATGTCTTCTAGTTTAATAGCAGTTACTTGGGCAGAGTGGATTTTATGATTGACAGCCAGGTGTTGAAACTTAACAGATCTGAAACCTCCAGCAGCGTATGGAGAGCTCTGACACTATTAAAAACAATGTTGTTATTACTGAAGCTTGCCCATGGACTACGTAGCATGAAGTAGATTATTGATTACAAGTACAAGAAAAGAGATGCCTTATTTCTGCATAATGGAAGGTGCTGTCTGGTATCACCAGCTCCTGAGCCTGCCAACAGCCCTCATACAGGTTCCCGTGGTCTCAAGTCCTGTGTTCTGTGACCAGGCTTCTGATGCTTGGGGCCACAGATGTGACACCCTGAGGCTGTATCTCCTAAGGGCTGACCGAAATCAGAGCAGGACAGAGTCTGCTGTAATGTGTCCAGTCAGAGTGTGTCCCCCTACAGGGAGTAACCTTCTGCACTGAAATCACTGCATTGCAGCACGACTGCCTGCATCCCTAGCAATTACATCATCTGTGATGCACTGGCTGTGCTAAGTGCCTGAGTGCTTTCCATGGCTTGGCTTTTTGTTCTGTCAGGAGATTTTTTTGTTCAGAGACTTAATATCCAAATCATTTTCAAAGTAGAGGTCTGAAAATACAAAGGCACCTTTGAAAGAAAAAAGCAGCTGTTTAATGTCCTCACTGAAGCATAGTTGTCCTGGCAACATATCTCAGCAAATAAACGCACAGTCTGTATTGCAGATTTCTCTCTCAGAATGTGAGTTAAAATTCACTTACTGTAATGTTTTATTATTTTTTTAGCAACCTAAATCATAATGGAATTTTGTTAAAAGACAGTGAACCCATTCTGCATCTGAGAGATATTGCAAAGCTACATTTGACCTAATTTAGTTAATTAAGTTGGTGTGGAACTTAAAGGTTAGAAAATAGTCTGGTAATAGCAGAAGGTGGTTGAGGAGTGGCAGATGTGTTAGAAATTAAGTATTTCTTACATACCGTATTTTTTTGCAGAGGATGTGGGAGATGAAGGAGAAGAAGAAAAAGAGTTCATTTCCTACAGTATCAGCACTGACATTCATTATGGAATAAAGTCAAACAGGTGAATTAGTGAAATAGGTCTTGACATTTCTACTCTGTGTATGTAAAACCTGCACAAGCAGATTTATCTACTTTACCTACAAATTTACCTCTGGCTTACCTAGTGCTTTCAGGCAGTGTTTTTATTCAAGTGGAGCAATAGCTTTTCAAGGTAGGGGCTCTCATGAAAAAAGGGTGTGTCATGAGGCTGAAAGGAGTGGACCTAGGACTTCTATCTCCACAGTTAAAGAAACAATGTTTCATTAATTTTGGCATACATGCAACTTGAGTTCAGTAATCTTTGGTTATGTCTGACTCTTACATATTTGTCACTTTTCTTGAGGCATATTTACAAAGCTTTGAAGCTTTGTAAAATGTGTGTTTCTTTAATGTGCCCTTAATTCAGAGTCCTTATTGATAGCTCAGCTTGCTTATTGCTGAACAGTAAAGATGTATTGATTTGGAAGACTTGTATTCAAGTCTCTTAGGAGAAAGATTGTGAAGTATGATGATACAGGTTACCATTTGACTCCTAAACTTGCAGTCAGGTTAAAGCTATTGTGTCACTTAAATTTTATATGATTAGTTAGTAACTCTCTTCTCTGTTCCGTAGCCTGGCGTTCATTAAACGTACAGCAGTGATCGATGCCGACAAACCAGTGTCTTCCCAGCTCAGAGTGCTCACTCTCAGTGAAGATTCTCCATATGAAACATTGCACTCTTTTATTAGCAATGCTGTTGCTCCCTTTTTCAAGTCCTATATCCGAGAATCTGGCAAAGCAGACAGGTAATTCAGTATAAATACTGTATTTCTGTGCTCTTGAAGTAAAGTAAACATTTAATGATCTAAAAACCCCCCAAACAACAGATGAATCATGTGAATTGTTTAAGCACACAGATGCATATGATGCTGTTGCTGTCTCTGGGAAAGCAGTTCAGGTCTGAATGCGTTATGTATTGGTTTTGGTTTGGCTTCTTATATGGAAATATCTGTGCTTTTTCAGGGATGGAGATAAGATGGCTCCTTCAGTTGAGAAAAAGATTGCAGAGCTTGAAATGGGCCTCTTGCATTTGCAGCAGAATATTGAAATTCCAGAGATCAGTCTGCCAATTCATGCGACCATTACTAATGTTGCCAAGCAGTGTTACGAACGTGGGGAAAAACCAAAGGTTACAGATTTTGGTGAGAAGGCTGAGGATCCCTTGTTCCTCAATCAGTTACAGTCTGGAGTCAACCGCTGGATTAGAGAAATACAAAAGGTAACCAAATAAAGAACAGGCTCCAGAAAGCAACTAAGTAATAATAACTTAAATACTGTGTATCTTCTTCACAGTTGAACTGGTAAAATCCTGCTTCATGCAGGATACTCTGAAGATCTGAGACCAAGTTTCTCAGTCATCAGAGACACTGGTCTAAATTAGGCTAAGTCTAGTCTAAAATTCTCTCCATTGCTTTGAAAACTTGGAATCTAGTCTAAACTGTTCTACGAATAGCCAAAACTATGACTATTTTATACATACTGGAATAGACTCAAGTAACTGGCAGTAACCCTGTGAATTTTGTAACTGTTCTTCGGATCTTTACAGCAGAATGAGAGGAATACATCTTATTGGCTTGTTTTGTTATTTGCCCCTGGTGCATCCACAACCACTTCACAATTGCTGCTCCAGCCCCATTTTGTAATCTCATACTTCTGCCTGTAACTTTTCAGAAGAACTGTTGGTGTTCAGAACTGTTCAGAAGTTCTGTTGGTGTTACTCAAAAATAGCATCTCAGATACTACTCTGGGTTCTTTGCCTCTGTGTGCACTGTAAACACCTATTGCTCATGGAACAGTGCTGTCTTTCCTTACTTGAGAGCATAAAACATTTGTTATCTTGCCTGGCTCATCTGCTATTTAATACAGACACTGCTCAGGAAAGCGGGCGGGTGATATTTTTAGGCTGTGCTGAAGATTATTGCATGGGGGTCCTAAAACCAACTTTTAGGATCTCTGGAATTACATTCATCACATGTTGCATGCAGTTCCTACACTTTTCAAAGAACAAGTGCCAGAACTCTGAGATTGGATTATAAAACCTAGCGGTTGTTATGTGTTTCAATTATATTTAGTAACAGGAAGTTTTTACAGTTGAAGCATATAAATTAAACCCTTTTCTCCCTCCCTTCTTTCTCTCCATTGCTTTGAAGGTGACCAAATTAGATCGAGATCCTGCATCAGGCACTGCATTACAGGAGATAAGCTTCTGGTTAAATTTGGAACGGGCTCTGTACCGCATTCAGGAAAAACGTGAAAGCCCAGAAGTTTTGCTGACACTGGACATTCTAAAACATGGCAAACGTTTTCATGCAACTGTCAGCTTTGATACAGACACAGGTAAAATACTTATTCAATAACATTTTTCACAAACATTCTACTGAACATTGAGCTGTTAAAAATTTGAACATTGTGGTACAAAGAACAATGCTGTTTAGAGGAACCTTGGACTAGTTGCAGATAGAGATTTTGGTCAATTAAATGAAAAGTTACATTCAAAATCTTTTTCATTTAGGTCTGAAACAGGCACTGGAAACTGTGAATGACTATAATCCGCTGATGAAAGACTTTCCACTGAATGACTTGCTGTCTGCTACAGAGCTAGACAAAATCAGGCAGGCCCTTGTTGCAATATTTACCCATTTGAGAAAAATCAGGAACACAAAATACCCAATCCAAAGGGCATTGCGTTTAGTGGAGGCTATTTCAAGAGATCTGAGCTCTCAGCTGCTGAAAGTGTTGGGAACCAGAAAACTGATGCATGTTGCCTATGAAGAATTTGAAAAGGTGTGTTAATGGGTTTGTGATACTGGTTGCTGTGTTTTTGTACTGGACAGTGACTTTCAGGAAGCATTTAATTTGGATGCTATAGTTCCTGTTCTAAATTTCTTTCAGGTAATGGTTGCATGCTTTGAGGTATTCCAAACCTGGGATGATGAATATGAGAAGCTACAAGTTCTGCTGAGAGATATCGTGAAAAGAAAAAGGGAAGAGAATCTGAAGATGGTGTGGCGCATCAACCCTGCTCACAGGAAACTCCAGAGTCGTCTTGATCAAATGAGGAAATTCAGGCGTCAGCATGAGCAGCTGAGGGCAGTCATTGTGAGAGTCTTGCGACCTCAGGTAATCTTGGCTGTTACCGAAGAGAAAATCTGCATGAGTGTTACTATTTACTTGAAGTTACCAACACAATAGTAACGTAACATTCAGTTTCTGTGTCTGCTTCCAAAACCAGTTTAGTTTTGAACCCTTGCTAATAAGGCTTAGCTTTAATTCTGACTTGCATTGCATAATACATGCTCATGTTAATAAACACAGCAAGTCTAGACATAACACAGAGATTAATAAGTGTTTAAATCCGTGAACTTGGCTAAACCGCAGTGGAAAATGAGCTTATGCTTCCAGCTTATGCTGGAAGTTTTTCTATTCCTACTGGAATAGAAAACAGAATTTTCTATTTTCTATTCCTACTGGAAGTTAAATCTGAAGCATGACTGAAAGTTTGTTAAGAATTTATCACTGGTTGTTAGGGGTTTTTTGCAATGTTTTTTGGAACCAACTGCATTTTGCTACTTCCAGGGAAATTCTGAAGTATCCAACTCACTAAACTGTGATTCTAATGTAGGTAACTGCTGTTGCCCAGCAAAATCAAGGAGAGGTACCTGAACCACAGGATATGAAAGTAGCAGAAGTCCTTTTTGATGCTGCAGATGCCAATGCAATTGAAGAAGTAAACCTTGCTTATGAGAATGTTAAGGAAGTAGATGGATTAGATGTTTCCAAAGAAGGTACAGAAGCCTGGGAGGCAGCAATGAAGCGTTATGATGAAAGAATTGATAGAGTTGAAACAAGAATAACAGCCCGTTTGAGAGACCAGCTCGGTACAGCGAAGAATGCCAATGAAATGTTCAGAATCTTCTCCCGGTTTAACGCCTTGTTTGTCAGACCTCACATTCGTGGTGCCATTCGTGAATACCAAACACAATTGATCCAGCGTGTGAAAGATGATATTGAGTCTCTTCATGACAAGTTTAAAGTACAATACCCACAGAGCCAAGCATGTAAAATGAGTCATGTTCGTGACTTGCCTCCTGTGTCTGGGTCTATAATTTGGGCAAAACAGATTGACAGGCAGCTCACTGCTTACATGAAGCGTGTGGAGGATGTCCTTGGCAAAGGCTGGGAGAACCATGTAGAGGGTCAGAAGCTAAAGCAGGATGGAGATAGCTTCCGCATGAAGCTCAACACTCAGGAGATCTTTGATGACTGGGCAAGAAAAGTTCAGCAACGCAACCTTGGTGTGTCTGGTCGCATTTTCACCATCGAAAGCACTCGTGTTCGAGGTCGAACTGGAAATGTCCTGAAACTGAAAGTCAACTTTCTCCCAGAAATAATTACACTTTCAAAAGAAGTCCGAAACCTGAAGTGGCTTGGTTTCCGTGTCCCACTAGCAATTGTCAATAAAGCTCACCAAGCAAACCAGCTGTATCCATTTGCTATTTCTCTCATTGAAAGTGTCCGCACATATGAGCGAACATGTGAGAAAGTAGAGGAGCGTAATACTATCTCACTGCTGGTCGCTGGCTTGAAGAAAGAGGTGCAGGCTTTGATTGCAGAAGGAATTGCACTTGTGTGGGAATCTTACAAACTTGATCCGTATGTACAACGCTTGGCCGAGACTGTCTTCAGTTTCCAGGAAAAGGTTTGTGTTATCTTTCAAACTCTGCAAAATTTTTACATTTACAGTTCAGTAATGTGTGATTATCCAAAAATGTCATTGGATAGCTGAGAACCAGTTCTGCAGCTCTTGGGTTAAGTAGCTGATTGGGTCAGCACAAATTGGCCAACTGGATAGATCTTTTAGTAGTGCTGAAATTGCTATTAGCAGTACTATTTTTGTTTGATATTGCTAAAATTGATTGCTGCGTCCAAATAAAGACATGTGATTCACCATTACTGAATAATTATTTTTTCCTTGCTCTAACCTGTCAAACATCCCATTTTTCCTAAACTATCTCAGGTGGATGATCTGCTCATTATTGAGGAGAAGATAGATCTGGAAGTCAGATCATTGGAGACATGCATGTATGATCACAAGACTTTCTCCGAAATCTTGAACAGAGTTCAGAAAGCTGTGGATGATTTAAATCTTCATTCATACTCAAATTTGCCAATCTGGGTCAATAAGCTGGATATGGAGGTAGGTTCCAGATTGAGGAGTAGTATATGTTTAGTGGTAACTTTTTATTCAGGTGCAAAATATATTTTGATTATTCTCTTTATAGTCACCCAGGGAAAAATTCTCATTCCCTGAAAATTTCAATGTATTTTTGGTATGCAGAAGATGCAAGACCTGTGTTGGGGTTTTTTTTGCTGTTGAGTTTTGGGATCAGTTAATTCAAGGGGAGTTTCGTGTTTTGAAGAAAAACGTTTGATATAGCTTGACTGCCTAGAAGGTGCTGGGGAGCAAGGTAGATAAAGCGTGGTGGAAATTTGCTATCCTGGTAGCAAAGACTTATTGCCATCATATTGTTTGGTTCTGCCTGTTAAGTTTCAGGTTATTGGTCACTAGGCCAACTTCAATACAGTTTAAATGGTTTAATTATATCAAGGTCCCTAAGGACTAGGAGAAGCTTTGAATTACATTCAGTGAAAATCTACCAAAACTCATAAACCTCTTTAATCAGAGAATAGTTTGGATTGGTAGAGACCTTAAAGATCATCTAGTTGCAGCCCCCATGCCATGGGCACTGATTCAGTAGCTCAAAGTCCCATCCAGCTTAGCCTTGAACACTTCCAGGGATGGGGCATCCACAACCTCTCCTGGCAACCTGTTCCAGTACGTCACTACCCTCGGAGTGAAGAATTTCTTCCTAATACCTACTCTAAACCTCCACTCTTTCGATTTAAAGCCATAATCCCCTGTCTTATTGCTACAAGCCCTAGTAAACAGTCCCTCTCCAACTCTCTTCTGGTAAGCCCCTTCTGATGCTGGAATGGCTTAGTAAAGGAGCACTTCGTTCTTTGACGTGCTGTAGTGTGCCTGGTATCAGAATATATTGAGAACAGGGATCTTCATGCAGTGAATCTGCAGGTTTTTCCTCCAATGTGCCTTATTTTCTTTAGATTGAAAGAATCCTTGGTGTTCGTTTGCAAGCTGGACTGAGGGCCTGGACCCAGGTTCTTCTGGGACAGGCAGATGACAAAGCAGAGGTTGACATGGATACAGATGCTCCTCAAGTGAGCCATAAGCCTGGTGGTGAACCCAAGATCAAAGTAAGTTTTCCTGTAGTTTTTTTTTTCTTGCATTAGATTTTTTTCTTATTGTCAGTTAGTTAATGCAGAAATCATTTCTGAGGCCTATATGGGAGATATTTATTCTGCATATGGTTTTAGAGAAATATTTTCCTCTTCCCATTTAAGTGCAAGTTTATTTTTGAGAAGTGCTTCTTGAAGTCCAGAATTCTTGTCTGTATGTAGCAGTATCTGCCAGTGAAACTGGATATTTTTACTATTTCTGCAGAATATTGTACATGAACTAAGGATAACCAACCAGGTGATATACTTGAATCCACCAATTGAAGACTGTAGATACAAACTTTACCAAGAAATGTTTTCTTGGAAGATGGTAATCCTGTCGCTGCCAAGAATTCAAAGTCAGAGATATCAGGTAAGTGTAACGAAGCAGTATCTAAGTCTGAGCAATTGCTTTCACTTTGTCATTAGTTGTCCTCAATATGTTAGTGTGTTGCTCTAAAACCAAACCTGAGTGCTCTGGAAATTCATGTATATCACAGGTATAACTGTGGTTCTTAGGTTGGAGTGCATTATGAACTGTCTGAAGAAGAGAAATTCTATCGTAATGCATTGACAAGGATGCCTGATGGCCCTGCAGCTCTGGAGGAGTCATACTCAGCCGTCATGGGAATTGTGACTGAAGTGGAGCAGTATGTCAAGGTAGGAGGCTGACAGGATATAATGGCACATCTAAAATGAGCATAGACTGTCAGTTTTCCTAGGGGTTAGAGGGAAACACATCTTTTGGAATATACTGGAAAAGTTCTAAACATTGTTAAATCCCTCCATCAGGTTTGGCTGCAGTATCAGTGTCTGTGGGATATGCAGGCTGAAAATATATACAACCGTCTTGGAGAAGACCTAAATAAGTGGCAGGCCCTTTTAGTTCAGATAAGAAAGGCAAGAGGGACATTTGACAATGCAGAAACCAGAAAGGAGTTTGGACCTGTTGTCATAGACTATGGCAAGGTAAGAAATTGTAATTATTTTTTGTGATAAATGCATTGAATTTCAGAATAGGTGTATAACAGAAAATAGCAAAGGTGACAAATAACTATTATGTAACATTATTCACTTGTAGGTACAATCTAAGGTGAACTTGAAGTATGACTCCTGGCACAAGGAAGTGCTCAGCAAATTTGGCCAAATGCTTGGTCAGAATATGACAGAGTTTCATTCACAAATTTCTAAGGTAAGAAAAGTCTTAATTCCAGTTTTTCACTTTCAGATCAACTGTTGTAGAATGCTAAAACACTGATTTGTGCCCTTAACAGTCCCGTCAAGAGCTGGAGCAGCATTCCGTGGACACTGCTAGCACATCAGATGCTGTGACATTCATCACATACGTGCAGTCCTTGAAACGTAAAATCAAACAGTTTGAAAAGCAAGTTGAGGTATGTTTGTTGTCTTTTGCTAATGATTCTGACTTGTGGAGAAGTCAGGCTTAGCTCTTAAAATGCAGCTTCATGATATTCAAGTTCTCTTAAAAACAGACTTGAACTTAATATTCTGAACAATCCTGTGAGCTTTATAGTGAGCATTTATTAAAGTATGTTTATTTAGTCTTGCAGCTTAAGTTTTGTCTTTTTAACTTAAAACCACTGTGTCTTGTAGCTTTATCGCAATGGTCAGCGCTTGCTTGAGAAACAAAGGTTCCAGTTTCCTTCCTCTTGGCTGTACATTGACAACATTGAAGGAGAATGGGGTGCCTTTAATGACATTATGCGTAGGAAGGATTCTGCCATTCAACAGCAAGTAGCAAATCTGCAGATGAAAATAGTTCAAGAGGATCGTGCAGTGGAGAGCCGAACAACTGACTTGCTGACAGACTGGGAGAAAACAAAGCCTGTAACAGTAAGTAGTGATGATTAATATTCAGTGAGGTAGATTTTCTGCATTCAGTAAGAAGTAGGGAGGGGTTTTTTTATACTTCTTTTGCAGTTTTTCATTTTAGGTGATAGTAAAAGTCTTTTTAAGGATTCTATAATAACCTATCAGTGTGTTGATTTTTGGCAATAGTTGCAGAGGGAAATTTACCTTTAAAACATAGGCCTCTGTTAGGTGCAGAAAAGTAAATGACTTCAGTGACTAATAAAACTTTGTCTGAAACAAGTATATGTCAGAGGTATGCATGTAGGAGGATTCAGAAGCAAGCTGCTTTTTGCCTTTTTTTTTTCCCTGAAGTGCTTTTTAGTAAAGCCAAAAACTGTGTGTAAGAATGTAGTAAGATTTACTGTGGACTAGTATGTTGTCTTATTGTCAGCAAAATAGAAATGGAAAAATAATGAGACAAACCAACATTTATATTTAATCCTTGCTTTTAACTTGCCTTCAGCAAGTTAATGTAGGATTATTGGATTAATGTATCCCGTATAAACTTTAGGGAAATCTGCGTCCAGAAGAGGCTCTTCAAGCTCTTACCATTTACGAAGGAAAATTCGGCAGGCTGAAGGATGACCGTGAGAAGTGTGCGAAGGCCAAGGAAGCTCTGGAACTAACAGATACAGGACTGCTCAGTGGCAGTGAAGAGCGTGTCCAGGTACAACCTGCTCACACACTTTCTAGGCAGTTTGGGATAAAAATATTTCAGTTCTGTCATTTTCTCTCTCAGGAGAGTGACTTGTAGTGTGTGCTGTACTAATATCAGGGCACAATCTCCACACTGACTCAGTTCTAGCCTTCAGGGATTGTCTGTGATCTCTTCCTCAACTGTCTTATTCTTTTGAAACTATCATGTGACCTGAGATGGAAAAATCTCATCTTGGTCACTTGCTGTTGCAGTTCTCTTGAATTGGCAAGCTATCTGAAGTTTTTGATGGGTTAGAGGTATTTTGTTTAACTCACCCATGCTAATGACTTTGAAGAAATTAGGAATAAATGCTGATGTTTGATACCTTCTTTAATACAGGTAGCCCTTGAAGAGCTGCAGGATCTCAAAGGTGTCTGGTCTGAACTCTCTAAGGTCTGGGAACAGATCGATCAAATGAAAGAACAACCCTGGGTCTCAGTACAGCCTCGCAAGGTACTTCACTTTTGTGTACATGAGCAATTTGACTGCCACAAGAATATGCAATTAGGAGTTAGACCTCTTGAGATGGACATGCTCAGTTGTCAGTCTGGATTGCTTTCAGTTTTTAGGTACCTTTTTCAGTTTCTTGTGAGCATGTTTCTTCTGAAGCTAAGCTAAAAAATTTTCACAGGATTGTCATAATTTAAGTAATCTTACAGGGGATTTACGCAGTTTCCATAGTTTTGAGATTGGACTGCCTCTACAGAGAATAAACTGCTGTTTTTAAGTAGGCTGCTGTACCTCATTAGGGAAACTTCATTATACAGTTGGGTAAACACCATCAATTTTAGTTCAGTGCTCAGGAGGTAAAGAGCAGAAAGAACACTAATCTGTAAACTAACTGCCTGTGACAAGACTACATCATAAATCTCAATCAGACCAATAAAATTACATTCTTGGCTGTAGAGTAACCACATCTTAGGCAAATACGGATAACGATTAAAAGAGCCATCCTGTTGCTAATGTCTCATTAGAGAGAGTTTTCTGTAAAAAATATATAGGCAACTTGTATGGTTATGTGCACAGGACTTGTAGAGAAAGATTTCATTGCTTTTGTGTTACTGACAGCTTCGACAAAACTTGGATGGTCTGCTGAACCAACTGAAAAACTTCCCTGCCCGCTTGCGACAGTATGCCTCCTATGAGTATGTTCAGAGACTTCTGAAGGGCTACATGAAGGTAAGGTACACTCATTTCTAAAATGCATGTATTTTATATTCAAGTTCAAAGATGTAACTTGCTTTCTTGTCTTCTGTAGATAAACATGTTAGTTATCGAACTGAAATCCGAGGCACTTAAAGACCGACACTGGAAGCAACTGATGAAGAGGCTTCACGTTAACTGGGTTGTGTCAGAACTGACCCTGGGCCAGATCTGGGATGTTGATTTACAGAGAAATGAAGCAATCGTCAAAGATGTTCTGCTTGTGGCTCAGGGAGAGATGGCTTTGGAAGAGTTCTTGAAACAGGCTAGTATCAGCTCTTGTATGTATGCATATAATAGAAATCAGAGGATTGCTGTTAGGTGGCTACTTGGGTAGTAAACTTGTCACTCTAAACTGTTGAAACAAGTGCCAAGACTCCATGGAATGCTCTGTTTTGGGGAATAATTAAAGCTATGGAAACCTCCTCTGATGAAACTTGCATTATTTGGGAAAAACAGTTCTTGGTAGTGACTGCAAAGACCCCACCTTGAGCTGCATCATAATCTCAATATTTTTAACAAAAGTTTGAATGTAAACCCAGAATCTTGGGGTAAAAAAAAATAAAATCTGATTACTCTAATACATTTCAACTTTGTAACTGTGTTGGAGCAGAAGTGATTGATGTCATATCTTAAACATCTTTTTCTTCAGATAAGAGAAGTGTGGAACACTTACGAACTGGACTTGGTCAATTACCAGAACAAGTGCCGTTTGATTCGTGGATGGGATGACCTTTTCAACAAAGTCAAGGAGCACATTAACAGCGTATCTGCTATGAAGCTGTCACCATACTACAAGGTAAAATGGAGAACAAAGCTAAAGATTTTTTGTTTATTTCTGCCTTCCCCTTTTGTTTAGTTTATATTTTTGTCAGCAGGGACTATATTCACTGGTAATAGTTGACAGACTGTTAATTGTACATGCATTCTTTGTAGCTCTCAAAAAACCATTTCCTCTAATACTGATTAGTAGTCAAACGCTTGATAATATTAAAATGAATGTTAATGCAGTGTTTAAATGTCAGGTGTTTGAGGAAGATGCCCTTAGCTGGGAAGATAAGCTGAACCGTATCATGGCACTCTTTGATGTCTGGATAGATGTCCAAAGGCGATGGGTTTACCTGGAGGGTATCTTTACTGGCAGTGCAGACATCAAGCACTTGCTGCCTGTGGAGACCCAGCGATTCCAGAGGTAACTTCTTAATTGTTTTGTTCTTTTCTTGCCTCCCTTGGGGCACCATGTGAGCAGGCCTGAAACTTCATGATTGAAACTTCATGATTCACTCTAACACTCTCTGAGTTGAAATACTGACTGCATTCTTACCTGGTCCAGCTGGATTACAGCTGCTGTAGATAAAAGTTCGTCAAGCAAAGAGGTGCAACTATGACAGAAAAAAGTTTCTAGTAAACAGGCTGATGTATAATTTTTAGACGATGGTTGGGACTCACATGATTTTCCTTGCTAGTTCGTATCAGCTACTTCAAGGGTTTTTCTGGCATTGTGGCTGCAACAAACAGGCTGATTTCTGTTGCTGCAGCCTTTAATCTCACCCTTTAAACATAGTTTACTTGCTCTCTTTTAAGCTGGTCTGATCACACTTAAACATTCCACACACTTGCAGTCAGATCAAAGAATCAGATATATGCATCTCTTCAGGAAGTAAAGAAAAGTAGACCTTCTGCTCTGGAATTGGTAGATTGAACACTGCAAAGAAGTTGTAAGTTGTTGTGGGCTTGAGGTAGATAAAGAGGTGTTTGGAGAATTTAGGGTTGTGTTCCCAAGAAGAGTGGATAGAGCCACTGCAGCCATTGGAGATGGAGTGGTCATTTAGAGGTAAATAACTCGGGTTCTGCAGGCCTGTGGTTACTGAGTTTGCACTAATGTATTGTGTTATTTTACTTGCAGCATCAGCACTGAATTTTTGGCACTCATGAAAAAGGTGTCCAAATCTCCACTCGTGATGGATGTTCTTAACATTCAAGGTGTGCAGAGATCATTAGAGAGGTTGGCAGACTTACTTGGGAAGATACAGAAAGCACTGGGAGAATACTTGGAAAGGGAGAGATCTTCTTTCCCTCGGTAAGAAGTTGGCTCTTAAAGTAATCTGATGTTTCTGTGCAGGAATTGATGTAGTGCTCTGTAAAGCCTCTGCCAATTCTTCTGTGTTGCATATGTATGAGATGTTATGACCATTTAAATCTGTATTGTCTATATACAGAATTTAGTTAGAGCTACTTCTCAGGAAATGGAACTGAAACTTCCCTTACTTGCGCATCTGTGGCTGGTTGCAGGATGTTGATATTGTCTAAGGAACTATTGCAGTTGATTTCTGTAAACTTAAGAAGTTCTTCTGCCATTTGATTGAAGGACAGTGTCTAAATTGTCACAGTCCAGTTTTTAGGTCATTGATTTTGACTTACCTGTTGTCCTCAACTAGTCTGTCGCTTAGCATGAGATAATAAGGGTGAGGGGGGTACTGAGTGGGAGTTCTCCCTGGCTGATAGACAATTCAATCCCAAGATCTACTGTGGATATTTCAGAGATGGATAAGTAAAGAAAATCATCCACAGTGTGGAGCATGTATACACTTCCATATGGTACAGACCACATGAACTTAACAGTAGCACTGAGGTATAACTGCTGGCAAATTTGTGGTTCGTGCAGTCTTGCAGTGTTGGGGAAATGGTTGTCAATTACTTCTGTGAGTAGTGGCCATGGATGAAGCATGAATCATAAATTAAAAACGATAATTGGAGTTCTGATATAGATATAATTTTATGTGATGAATAGGTTCTACTTTGTTGGTGATGAAGACTTGCTTGAAATCATTGGAAACAGCAAAAATGTTGCTAAGTTGCAGAAACACTTCAAGAAGATGTTTGCTGGAGTTTCTAGCATTATTCTCAATGAAGACAATTCTGTGGTTCTTGGGATATCCTCACGTGAAGGAGAGGAGGTATAGCTGCAGTATTTCTTTCTAAATAAAATTCCGAAAATAAGTGAATGTGGACTGACTTAAACCTTTATTCTTGCAGGTGCTGTTCAAAACACCTGTCTCCATCACAGAACATCCCAAGATCAATGAGTGGCTCACTCTTGTTGAAAAAGAAATGAGAGTGACCCTTGCTAAATTGCTTGCGGAGTCTGTTACTGAAGTAGAAATCTTTGGAAAAGCAACTTCAATTGATCCAGCAGTCTACATCTCGTGGATTGACAAATACCAGGTATTAATGTGGAACACTTAAAATATACTGCAGCTTCATTACTTCAGCAAGGAGAACTATCTGATGAGGGTTTTTTTACACAGGCTCAGCTTGTTGTACTGTCAGCCCAAATTGCATGGTCTGAGAATGTGGAGTCAGCCCTCAGTGGTGGAGGTGGAGACAACAGTCCTCTCCAGTCTGTGCTAGCCAATGTTGAGGTCACACTCAACGTCCTGGCAGACTCTGTGCTGATGGAGCAGCCACCCCTTCGCAGAAGGAAACTGGAGCACTTGGTAAGTAAAAACCTCCTTTTCTCTCGGGGGTTTACAGGTGAGCATTTTTTAATTTTAATGAAAAAATTGATCAGTCTAAGAGTTCCTATGCCTCTAGGAAAAGGGTTTGTGCGATTTAAGCAATTACATTAAGGCCTGATCCTTAATGTAGGTGGTGGTAGTTTTTCACTAGTCAGCTTAATGCCTGATAGCATATTACAGACTAGCTCAGTGAATTGACCTTCAAACTGGATCTTCCAGGTATGGAAGTTACTGATTTTTTCATTCAAATGTGAAATACATCATTAAGCTGGTTATTATTGTAATTATAGTATGCTTTTGTTTTTATATAGAGATTGGGGGTGGGAGGAGAGTTAAAATCATCCTGGGTTATTTCTAGAGGGAAAATATTGATTTCTGGCAAGTAAAATACTGAATTCAGTAGTGTAATGGATTAACAGGCTAACTGGACCGGAGTGCTTTGCTGTAAACTAGGAAAGTCATTAACAGTGGGCAACATGGTTAGTTTTGGCTTTGTAGCAACAGATTTTAAAGCAGACTGGTTTTAGGTCATGATTCCTAAGTGATGGCAATTCACTGTGCCAATCTGAGAAGCTGTAGGATTCCTGTCTTTATTAGCCTGTCTTTATTGGCTTGTATTGCTGTGGTCTAAAGGAGTTAACTTCATTCTCCAGATCACCGAGTTGGTGCACCAGAGAGATGTTACAAGATCACTGATCAAAAGCAAGATCGACAACTCCAAATCCTTTGAGTGGCTCAGCCAAATGCGGTTCTACTTTGACCCAAAGCAGACAGATGTGTTGCAACAGCTCTCCATTCAGATGGCAAATGCCAAATTCAACTATGGTTTTGAGTACCTCGGGGTTCAGGATAAGCTGGTACAGACTCCCCTCACTGACCGCTGCTACCTGACAATGACACAAGCCCTGGAGGCAAGACTTGGAGGATCACCGTTTGGTAAGTTTGTGAGATAAGTGTGTTAAATTCTTATCTTCTCTAATATATATGAGAATGAGTGGTTTTAGGTCACTTAAAGAATCACCAGTGAGGCAGGTTTAATATGAATCTGTAAAAGCACAATAAATTCTATGGCAAGGTTTGTTTTATTACTTACTATATAGATAAAGCACACAAGGAAAAATTTGATTAAAAGCAATTAAAAATGGTTTATGTGGAGACTGGGGACACAGAAGGATAAGCAGGGATAGCAGTAAGGGATGCAGAGGGGTAAGGGAGACTACGGTTGAGTCAAAAGGGTCAGAGTGGACTCCCTTTCCAAACTTAGCTTCAGACTGGATCAAATTTAGGTCTAAAGGATTTAGCAATACTTCAATACCTAATCAATGCAGTAATAGCAGTACTTGAACAGTTGATTAATTTAAAACAAAATTATTCATTAGGATTTTCTAAAAGCAGAGCAGTAACTTGACAAAAAGTTTAGCTTAATTATAGACCTAAGTTGGCAGCACTCATAAGGCACACAGACATGAAGTATGTGCAAAGGTATACCTATGAAAAATTCCTCTTGAATTCAGTGAAATATATCGGATGCCTTTGCATCTCTCCACAAATGAAGGGTTGGGTCTCCAGGAGTGGGGGGTATCAGCCCAGGTTCAGTTTTTAGCTTTCAATGGCAATCCTCCATTGCAAACTGGAGAGATCACAAGCTCCAAGAGGCATCCCACTGCGAGGGAGACCCTGGTCACAACCTGCTGCAGTCCAGGGGATCTCAAAGGATCTTAGGACCACTGTTTATAGAGTTACAAAATTATTGGCTTTAGTCATCACTAAATTTTCATCCTGGCCTAAATCCGAGTTGGTTACTGGAATTTTCCTTGAAAGGTCCAACAACAAAAATATTATTCTACTTGGTCTGCTGTTCAGGAAGAAAAAATATAAGTCTCAAGGCTATTAATTAAAAAACAGGAGCTCATTAGACAACAGAGGGTGTGGGAGCAGACAGATAAGCTCAAGGGGAGCTAACTGGTGCTGTTAATGTAGGCCAAGGCCTAAAAAGCATTCCTGAGACTAGTGTAGCCTGGGATGAGGTTTAGGGGGTGGACTGGGGAAGGGATGTGCACTCACACAGTACAGTGTTAATGTAAACTTGCAGAACAGTTATAACTAGGATACTGAAGAACAAAATGGTCTTTTGGGGGAAGTCGAAACAGTTTTAGATTTCAATTGAACCCTCTTGAACAGGCACCTTCAGAATCCGCATGCTAGCAGATTGCATGAGTTGGCAGTGCTGCTCAGATGATAAACACTAAAGCGTGTCCTTTCCATTCCAAAATAGGTCCTGCTGGTACTGGTAAAACAGAATCTGTTAAAGCTCTTGGACATCAACTTGGCCGCTTTGTGTTGGTTTTCAACTGTGACGAAACATTTGACTTCCAGGTAAGCTGTTTGATTGAAACAGTATAGTCTTCATTAACAAGCAGTGGGAATCTCTTCAGAACTCTGAAACAGCCAGCAGCGTTTATTTTCAAGATGATTATCTATACATCTTAACTGAGCTGGTTTCTGTGGGTCATATGGAACCTCTGTCACAAACAAATGCCTAAAGCAGAAGTGGGATGGAACATTGCTAGAGCAGAGGTTCTGGGGTTTTTGAACAGGTAGTTCTGTAACAGCAAATGGAGGGAAAGGAAGAGGAAGTACAGGACAGGGGCTTAAGACTGGTTTTAGGAAAGTAATTTTAAGTATGTAGTTTGCATTGATAGTACTGGTTTAATGACAAACAGATGAGAGTGTGAGACTGCTGAAGTAGCTGCACTATTACCAAATTATCCTTTACAACACAGCTGTGCAGTTTATCTCAGCATGTGAAGAATTCTTCAAAACTGAGCAGATTTATCCAGATACTTGAAAATCAATGACATCTTCAAACTGAGAACCAGATGAAGTGATTCTGTAAACTGTAACACAGCAAATTGTCTTCAAATGAAAGCTTTGGTCAAGTGTATAGACAAAAAACAATATAAAACATGGACAAGGAATCACTAAACTTCTGAGACTCTGCCAGGTTGCCCATGTGTGATTTTTTTCTGTACAGCTGTATTTTGACCAGATCAGGATTCCATTTAGCCAGCATTTGGCTCATAGGGGTGACTGTAAGAAAATGCCTAGGGAGTATTAAAATCACAGTTAATGTGGTCCTTCCTTACTCCAGCTCCCTTCCTCCCTCTGACAGTTAAGAGGATCAGGATGTCTCAGTGGAAATGTGTTATTCTGTTCATGCTCTAGTGAACCTTTCTTCATGTACAATTTCTCCCCTTAAAGCCATTTGCACACTTGATTCTTTAACATCTTTACCACATTGTTCCACTGTGCACTATTACTATCTGCTTCATGAAAAAGCACCTTCTTTTTGTCTTCTTATAATGATTCCTATGTTCTTGTAGTAGAAAAGACAGTGAATAATTGATTCCTATTCATCTGAAACTAGTAGATTCTAGACTTCCATCATATTCCCTCATGCTGCCTTCTACAGAGTCTTACCTTAAAGGTTGTTCTTTATGTGAAAAGGTTATCATACTCTGGCCATCCAATTTCCTCTTCTGAAATGTTTTGTAATTCTTGTATCCTCCTTGTGATAAAAGACTAGAACTGCACCTGATGTTAATGGTATCAGCAAACAGAACATTATGCAGTGGACTTAGTTTGCCTGTTTTGGAACACACTGCGGTACAGCATAAAGTAACAGAGAGCTATAGTCATCTTCTGTGGTTCTGTGAAGCAGTGAAAGCTGAACATCAGAACCCTTTTGTAACTCCTACAATACTACAAATACAGTAACCTACAAATAAACACAGCTTCTTCCTGCCTTGGATGCATTGTATAAAGTGTTCTTCTCTGCTTCCTTTGCTGATTGAGTGGATTTTCCCCTCTCTGTGCAGGCAATGGGACGTATCTTTGTGGGACTTTGCCAAGTGGGTGCATGGGGCTGCTTTGATGAGTTCAACAGACTGGAGGAGCGAATGCTCTCTGCAGTTTCACAGCAAGTTCAGTGCATCCAGGAAGCCTTGCGAGAGCATTCCAACCCCAACTATGACAAGAGTATGTAATTCTTCTCTAACATCCTTCATGCTGTTTTGTTGCTCAGCTACGTTAATTGCAAATAATGCAAGGATTCAGCTACTTTATGTCAAAACTTAAATATTTGATATAACTTTCAGCTGGTAGAAATTTATATTGTTTCAGTTGCAGTACTGAAGAACCTGCTGTCCATTACTGTAGGAAACTAAAATAGAATAAAATATGACTTCAGTTCTCAGAGTGATTGGTTACTGACTCAGGTGTAACTAAATGCACTCTCTTTTCAGCTGCAACACCCATTACCTGTGAGCTGCTGAACAAACAAGTCAAAGTGAGCCCTGACATGGCTATCTTCATCACCATGAATCCTGGCTATGCAGGCAGATCTAATCTGCCTGACAATTTGAAGAAGTTGTTCCGTAGCTTGGCAATGACAAAACCAGACCGTCAGTTGATTGCCCAGGTCATGTTGTACTCCCAAGGTTTCCGTACAGCTGAAGTTCTTGCCAATAAGATAGTACCATTCTTCAAGTGAGTAACAAGTTTGGCTCCAGTCAGTAACAAGAGAAGTTACAGTTCAAAGCTATCATATTCTTTGCAACTCAGTAAGCACATTGTGCAGCAATCATTTCAAGCAAAAGTTTCAAGTAAAGAATGATATTTGCTGAGTGTCATGTTGGTTCATATTGAGAATCAAATTGTATTTTGTCTCTTTTGCTTCTTAGGCTTTGTGATGAACAGCTGTCCTCCCAAAGTCACTACGATTTTGGCCTGAGAGCACTGAAAAGTGTGCTGGTTAGTGCAGGTAATGTGAAGAGGGAGAGGATTCAGAAGATAAAGCGTGAGAAAGAAGAGCGTGGTGAAGTTGTTGATGAGGGAGAAATTGCTGAGAATTTGCCAGAGCAAGAGGTAATGTGTGTGCAAAGTCTTTGCTTCTGTGATAGATGATGCACACTAAACAAAGAAAGTAACCCTTCAGTGTTTACTATTTAGTAGTAAGCCATGTGAACAAAATGATGTTAGTTACCAAAGGTAATTTGATAACTTAGAAGCACCAAGTTAAGCGTGTTTTCCAAGTCTCTGAATTGTTGTGAAAAATTCATTCCTATGAGGTGGTGCATCCGTGACGGTTACTGCTGCTCAGCATCCCAGCAATTAATGCCAAAAGCATAATGAAGAGACATAAGAAACCAGACTTGTATAAACTGAAAATCAGTAGGAAATCATTGAATAGTTCCAAAGTTGAAACCCCATCAGTGGTTGTTTTGACTAAGAATACCCTGGTCTGGTACTTAATCAGTAAAGTACTTAGTGAAGTATTCCTTATCAAACACGTTTGGTGAACTGAACTTAACAAAAAAATCTTAAATGAAATGTGACTCTATCTCTCTGCAGATCCTGATCCAAAGTGTATGTGAAACTATGGTACCAAAGCTGGTTGCAGAAGACATTCCACTGCTGTTCAGTCTCCTTTCTGATGTATTCCCTGGAGTACAGTATCACCGTGGAGAGATGACAGCCTTGAGAGAGGAACTTAAGAAAGTGTGTCAGGAAATGTACCTTACCTATGGTGATGGAGAAGAAGTTGGTGGCATGTGGGTTGAAAAGGTAAAATCTAAAACTGAAAATGTGGAATTGAAGTTTATGTACGAGACTAAATTTCCTTTTATATTATGAAAGGTGGAAAGCTTTTAAATTTCTCTTGTCTTAAACAAACAATACCTAAAAGCTTAGCTTACCTGCTGAAGTTAATTGGTGCATTATTTCTTGTGTCACAGGTTCTTCAGCTCTATCAGATTACACAGATAAATCATGGTTTGATGATGGTTGGTCCCTCTGGAAGTGGAAAGAGCATGGCTTGGAGAGTACTTCTGAAGGCCCTTGAACGTCTGGAGGGTGTGGAAGGTGTTGCTCACATTATAGATCCAAAAGCAATCAGCAAAGATCACCTCTATGGTACTTTAGATCCAAACACCAGGGAATGGACAGATGGCTTGTTTACACATGTCCTGAGAAAGTAAGTCTTTAATAGCACAAATGCAGAATGGCTGGTACATTTGTGCCAAGGATAATCTCACCTTACTGAGTCTTAATTCTCTACTCAATGAATATTTCCTTTAATGTAGAATCATAGACAACGTGAGAGGTGAACTACAAAAACGTCAGTGGATTATCTTTGATGGTGATGTAGACCCTGAATGGGTTGAGAACTTGAACTCTGTTTTGGATGACAACAAACTTCTGACTCTGCCAAATGGAGAACGTCTCAGCCTCCCACCAAATGTAATGTTACTTTTTTTACATTGTGCTTATGTGCTGTATACAAGTTTGTTAGTTTAATTTAATATGTGCTAGTGTTGTCCCTCTTTCTCATCACAAGCAAAGTAATACTGAGTTCAGATTGTGGTTTGCTGGAGTAAGGAGTTTTTGTGGAAACATTTCATGGTACACCTACCCTGACCCTGTAAGACAAAATGTGAATTAAGTCTTATGGTAAATGTCAATAATGATGAACTTACCTTAGGACAGTATAATGCTGATGTTCATTATTTAGAGTCTAAATGCAAATTTGCATATTTTTAAAGGTCTTTGTTTTTTCAGGGATAGGGTTTTTGTATTGTTTTGCTCTTGGTTGGCTGTTTTAAACTCTTGTTTTAAATTTCTGTTTTTCAGGTGCGTATCATGTTTGAAGTACAGGATCTGAAATATGCCACTTTGGCTACTGTGTCAAGGTGTGGTATGGTCTGGTTCAGTGAGGATGTTCTCAGTACAGACATGATATTCAATAACTTCCTGGCCAGACTAAGAAGCATTCCTCTGGATGAAGGTGAGGAGGAAGCTCAGCGCAGGCGGAAGGGCAAAGAAGATGAAGGAGAAGAAGCAGCATCCCCAATGTTGCAGGTATAATTTAAGATTACATTATGAGATTAAATAGTAGAAATGCTTGTATCACAGGTACACCATATGTAGAATTTATGACAGCCTATCACAGAGAAGCTGACTTCCTCTTTACATATTTTTTTCTTTTTCTGGTGTTTTGTTTTTGGGGGTTTTTTGTTTTGTTTTGTTGGGTTTTGGGGGTTTGTTTGTTTGTTGTTTTTTTAAATATGAAGCACTTCAAACCTTAAACAAAATAATTTCTTTCTGCTTGGTAGTCAAATGAGAAGCAAATGCTTTGAGCAGTGTTTGTCTCCCCCAACAGATTCAGAGAGATGCTGCAACAATAATGCAGCCATATTTCACATCCAACGGCCTGGTAACCAAGGCACTTGAACACGCTTTCAAGCTGGAGCACATTATGGACCTCACTCGCCTGCGCTGCCTCGGCTCTCTGTTCTCTATGCTGCACCAAGCTTGCCGCAATGTGGCCCAATACAACGCCAACCATCCCGACTTCCCGATGCAGATAGACCAGCTGGAGCGTTACATCCAGGTGAATGCAATCTGCTGTTAAGTGATTCCTGTGTTTGCCTAGATTTGAGTTACTCATTGAGTTTCGTTCCGTTACTCTGAAACCAATAGCTGCTGTTGCTGCTTCTTACAGAGGTACCTGGTCTATGCGATACTCTGGTCTCTTTCTGGAGACAGTCGTTTGAAAATGAGAGCAGAGCTGGGAGAATATATTAGGAGAATCACCACTGTGCCACTGCCAACTGCACCGAACATACCTATAATTGACTATGAGGTAAATGTTTCTTGTGCTAGAAGTGTTGCTCTTTCATTTTCTTTAAAACTTGCTTTAGATTTTGGAGACAAACCTGGAGAATAAACTGCTAAACCATCTTAAATTCTACAGTTTCACAGTTCAGCAAATAAGCTGCTTGTTTAAATAAGCACATCAAATTTGATGTCACTTTAAAAAATTAATTAAACTGAGGTTGAGCTAGATTCCTGTTCTAAATTGTCTGATCATGTTTTTGTGCTCTAGGTGTCCATTACAGGTGAATGGGTGCCATGGCAATCCAAAGTTCCTCAAATTGAAGTTGAAACACACAAAGTTGCAGCTCCTGATGTTGTAGTGCCAACCCTAGATACAGTTCGCCATGAAGCATTGCTGTACACTTGGCTGGCAGAACACAAACCTCTGGTGCTGTGCGGCCCACCAGGTTCTGGAAAGACCATGACCCTCTTCAGTGCTCTCAGAGCTCTGCCTGACATGGAGGTACGTACACAGGAGTGCTTGTGTGTGTACATGTGTGTGTGTGTCTGTGTGTGTGTGAATTACAGAGTAGTAGCAAGTCTTTAATCTTCTTAAGATTAAAGATAGCATGGAAATTATTTCCTAGCCAGAACTCAGTGATAGCTTCACCTTAGTTAGTTGTGTATATATAGCAAAAAATAAAAATCACGTTGAGAATACAAATTCATTTCTCAAGTTCCTTAGCCTAAAACTGTTTTCTTTTTTTGCCACTTTGGTAACAGAGGAGCGTTCCTGCATTCAGTATTTAAAAACCTGTGCAAATATTTGAGTAGCTGTCATCCTTCTGTGTACTTGGGTGGAGTGACAGTTACGTGAGGCTGTGATATTCAAAATACAGGGTTGGACAAGAAGCATTGCTGCATGGTAAATGGAGAACCTGCAGTGGGAAGCGAAGAGTATGTAGGCTGTATATACCTGTATATATATGGTATATACCTGTAATGTGGACGGTACATGTACTTCCCTTGTGAACAGCCAAACATACCTGTTTTCAGGACTCCTGATATGCTCTCTTTCAAGCCTTAGTGTATTTTAATTTTTCTTTTTCACTGTTCTCTTTTTAAGGTGGTTGGACTCAACTTTTCAAGTGCTACCACGCCAGAACTGCTGTTGAAAACTTTTGATCACTACTGTGAATACAGGCGTACCCCTAATGGAGTGGTGCTGGCTCCTGTGCAGTTAGGAAAATGGCTGGTGCTGTTCTGTGATGAAATCAACTTGCCAGATATGGATAAGTATGGCACACAGAGAGTCATATCCTTCATTAGACAGGTTTGTTTTTCTTTGTAATCAACTGTATCACAACAGCTATTTTTAGGGAAATACAATGTTCCACTGATTTGATTTTATTTTTATTTTTTTGTTCCAGATGGTGGAACATGGAGGATTCTACCGTACATCTGACCAGACCTGGGTGAAACTGGAGAGAATTCAGTTTGTTGGTGCATGTAATCCACCTACTGATCCTGGAAGAAAACCTCTGTCACACAGGTAGTATGTCTAGTAGATTCTATATAACAACAGAATAGGAGTAAAAACTGAAGCACTGATTTTGTAATCTGTTTTTTAGCAACAGCTGTGCTGAAATTGTGTTCCTTGCTTTTGCACTACCTGCTACTTGGTTCTTATCGTGACAGCCAGGCAGTGGACTCCGTGTTAGGCTGTTGAATCAACTGTCTGAAACACTTCAGAATGCTTTTTGGTCCAAGTCATTAAGGAGCAATCAAACCAACTGCAGTTACTGGTCATGATTTTGAATCAAGCAGTTATTTAATTTTTGCAAAAGATAATGAAGAGAATACAGATTGTAATTTGACTTTCTGTACTGTGTAATATGCTAATCTTTCAGATTTTTACGACACGTTCCTGTGGTTTATGTGGACTATCCTGGACCAGCTTCACTGACTCAGATATATGGAACATTCAATCGTGCAATGCTAAGGCTGATCCCATCACTTCGCACATATGCAGAACCTCTCACTGCTGCTATGGTAGAATTCTACACAATGTCTCAGGTAACTAGTTTAGTGCAACTCCAAACTCCAGTTAGAAGGCTTCCTTTTATGCTGAATCGCTTAACATGGTTTTTTTGCCTTTCACATGGATAATATGTATACAAGAACTCAACCAATTACTTGAGTTCTGGAAAAAACGACTAAATTATGCTGTCAGCGTAATATCTTGCAATGCCAAGGCCTGTACAAAAATATGGTGCAACTTTGAGATAAAGTAACTAATTAAGTTTAAATTTTTAGGAGAGATTCACTCAAGACACACAGCCACACTACATCTATTCACCTCGTGAAATGACTCGATGGGTGAGAGGTATATTTGAAGCATTAAGACCACTAGAAACCTTGCCAGTTGAAGGCCTTATCAGGATTTGGGCCCACGAAGCCTTACGTCTCTTCCAGGACAGGTAAAATAATCATGAGCTGGGGAGGCAAAACCATAAAGAGTTGAAAATTAATTTTCCCTACTTCTTGCCAACTTTCATTAGAAGATCAAACTAAGGTGTGCTTATTGTTAAATAGCTGGAATGCCAATGAGAATATTTCCCTTTACTCTAGCTTGACTCTCTTGGGAGTTGTATCTGTACAAAGCAGAAATATACTTCAGTCATAGTGCTGCCATATGGTGTGATTATATCTTCCCATTACAGACTAATGTACTCACTGGCTTACTTCTTTATCCAGACTTGTGGAAGATGAGGAGAGACGCTGGACTGATGAGAACATTGACATGGTTGCTCTGAAACACTTCCCCAACATTGACAAAGAAAAGGCTATGAGCAGACCTATCTTATACAGCAACTGGCTGTCAAAGGCAAGTAAAACTTGAAAAAAAAAATAGGTTGTACGCAACTGAGTGATGCAGCTCTTATGACTGTATTAAAGTGATAATCAGTGCCCATCATTTTGTTAAATTGATCTCCAGTAAATTTTTACTGCAACTATCTGAAGTGAACTCTGGCACAAAGTTAATAGCTATTATGCCAGGGATGCTGTTGTAAGAGCTACCATGGGATGTAAAGGCCATATTAAATAGTATTTCTCAAGAATAGTGTGACACCACCAGGTGACAGTTATTCCTTATGGAATCGCTTGGATAAGGCAGTGACTTGAGAAATACTGGTATTACTCTTTTTATAGTAACCTGTTTATTACAATCTGAAGTGATCCATCTGGGCAACCTCTGCAACCAGTGGGTCGAGGCAAAAGTCCACCTAGCTTGCTACCCATCTCTGACCAGTAGTAAGCGACTAGGAAAGGCTATTTAAAATAAATTGGGGAAGGGAGTAAGTCTGTAGTGCTCCTTCCCAGTCTCTCTGGTAGCTGGCAGCACAGGCTCAGCCTGTAGTAGGTTCAGTAGATACAGTGTTTAAACCCCATGCTGCTATCTGTGGCACTCTAGGCAGTGGGCATGTTCTGTGCAAGTTAAATGAGTATACTATTCTTAAGCTTTTGTAGAGGATTGCTACTTTCAGTATTCTAGTAGTTCTTCTTTTGTGTACTCATAAATTTACCCCTAAGCAAATTCCTTAATCTTTATTTCCATACTGTACTGACTGGTTCTTTTAGGATTATATCCCAGTGGATCAAGAAGAACTAAGAGACTATGTGAAAGCTAGGCTTAAAGTCTTTTATGAAGAAGAACTTGACGTACCACTTGTCCTGTTCAATGAAGTCTTGGATCATGTGTTAAGAATTGACCGGTAAGTTGAGACTTCCATTGCTGCTCATGTAAGCTGTATTTAGAGTTATTCTAAAACAGAGTAGCCTCACTACAGAGTAAGAATGGAGCATGGTCTCGTTGTTGTCTATAGAAAATATACTGCCAGCCTCCAGATGGCAGGATCCTATCTGGAAAGATGTGTCAGTTCTGATACTAACTTGAAGCTTAGGTGTTCTAGGAAAAGCTTCAGTAAGCTTCTAACACTTATCCATCACACTTGGTTGTGTTCTTTTTCAGAATCTTCCGTCAGCCACAGGGCCACTTGCTGCTGATTGGAGTCAGTGGAGCAGGGAAAACAACCCTGTCAAGATTTGTTGCCTGGATGAACGGTTTGAGTGTGTACCAAATCAAGGTTGGTATGCTAATTTAACTTCTAAAAACCTGGAAGTCAAAACTCCCACTTATATATTGACCCCTAAAATCCCATTAAAAGCTGACCCAAAATGTTAATGACCAGTGTTAACTCTTACCAGGTTCACAGAAAGTACACAGGTGAAGATTTTGATGAAGACCTTAGGACAGTATTGAGACGTTCTGGGTGTAAAAATGAAAAAATAGCTTTTATCATGGATGAGTCAAACGTCTTAGATTCTGGATTCCTGGAGAGAATGAACACTCTCCTAGCCAACGGAGAGGTAAGAAGATTTTAAGTAAATATTTTAAGCACCTTTTTACAACCAGAAACTACAACAAAATTATCTTTTGAATTAGGTTCCTGGTCTCTTTGAAGGAGACGAATATGCTACCCTCATGACTCAGTGTAAAGAAGGAGCACAGAAAGAAGGTTTAATGTTAGATTCACATGAGGAACTCTACAAATGGTTCACCAGCCAAGTTATTCGTAATCTCCATGTAGTGTTCACTATGAATCCATCTTCTGAGGGCCTGAAGGACAGGGCAGCTACCTCTCCTGCACTCTTCAACAGGTAATTGCTGCATATTCTAAGATGTTTTACAAGAACCATTAAAACATTACTTCTGGGGAAGTCTTCACAAATGCTTTGTATTTCAGATGTGTCTTAAACTGGTTTGGAGACTGGTCAACTGAGGCACTGTACCAAGTTGGAAAAGAGTTCACAAGCAAAATGGATCTTGAGAAACCAAATTACATTGTACCTGATTACATGCCAGTTGTGTATGATAAGTTGCCACAGCCACCATCACACAGGGAGGCTATTGTTAATAGCTGTGTGTTTGTTCATCAGACTCTTCACCAGGTATGTTATTATTACACTGCTTAACTTACACTTACCTCTGGGCCATGGCATCATTCACCAGTTTCCTAAAAGGTATGATCCTTGGCATCCAAATAAATTTTAAAGCAGTGCATGTTCTACAACTTTCTATTCCCTAAAGGCTAATGCTCGCCTGGCAAAACGAGGAGGCAGAACGATGGCAATCACACCACGCCACTATTTGGACTTCATCAACCATTATGCCAACTTGTTCAATGAGAAGCGAAGTGAACTGGAGGAACAGCAAATGCATTTGAATGTTGGTCTTAGAAAAATCAAGGAAACAGTTGATCAGGTATGCATCTTTAAAACTTTGCTCTCTATAGGGCTGGAGTGATTAAATAGATCTCAGTGCTTAATATGAATTCTCTCTTCCATCTTACAATTGATCTCAGGTGGAAGAATTGCGGCGTGACCTAAGAATAAAGAGTCAGGAGCTGGAAGTGAAAAATGCAGCAGCCAATGACAAGTTGAAAAAGATGGTGAAAGATCAACAGGAAGCTGAGAAGAAAAAGGTAAAATTTTTTGTTAAATCTCTGTGCATGGCAACTATTTTATTTACAAAAGAGAGCCTGCAAAGCAAGTACTGGAAGAATTTCAGCTTCTAAAAAGCAGTATTTTGTCTGTGAAATTTCCTTACAGGTTATGAGCCAGGAGATTCAGGAACAGCTGCACAAGCAGCAGGAGGTCATTGCAGACAAGCAGATGAGTGTGAAAGAAGATCTTGACAAGGTGGAACCTGCTGTCATTGAAGCTCAGAATGGTATGTCAGCATTTCAAGAGATCACACTGTGGTCTTGGATCTAAAACTGGGAATGTGTTCTGTTGTGATCTGAGTCGGTCTTGTCTAATAAAGTGTAGGCTCTTAGCATGGGGCTGAACAGAGTTGAAGAAATCCCTTCTTTTAAATTCACAGTCTTTGAGCTGTGATTTTTGTGCTAGTTTTTTTTTGTGTGTGTAATAGTACCAATCTGATACTTGATACTCCTTCTATGGCTTGTGGCTTAGTTTCTGGCAGACCAGCTGTAGAAGGATCAGTGATGCCTTGCTGCTGCACAGAGAGCATACAGTCAAGCTGTCCATTCATTAGACTGGGTAGACAGATCACTGGTTTGAGTGAATAATTTTTAGGCAGCAGAGTAAGTTGCCTGTGCCCATTTGGCAAGTTGATATTAATGGAAGTCTTGTGTTACAGTATTCAGTAGTATCTGCTTCTGTAATAACCTCATATTCCTTTTTAGAATCTTGAAGCATTTTTACAAATCCAGGGTACTCCACTGGGCTTTGCTAACTGCTTGTTTTCTTCCCAATCAACACTTTTCATCTTTCTGGCCCTGGTTAGCTGTGAAGTCAATAAAGAAGCAGCACCTGGTAGAGGTCCGTTCCATGGCTAATCCACCTGCAGCAGTTAAGTTGGCACTGGAGTCCATCTGCCTGCTGTTAGGTGAAAGTACCACTGACTGGAAACAAATACGTTCCATCATCATGAGAGAGAACTTCATTCCAACCATTGTTAACTTCTCTGCTGAGGAAATCAGGTAAAGTGCAAGTGTGAGGTATTTATGCAAACAAACTATTTACAAAGAATAGAGGATCTTAACTGGACTGTCCTCTGTGTAATTGCTTTGGTAGCACTTCACTTCTTTTGACACCAGCTTACTGTACATGGTGAACATGCAGGTGGTACAGGAAATAGACTGCTGAAGCCGAGGTGTATCATGCAGACTGGGGCAAAGCAGCTGCTTGTTGTGTGACTTCAAGGCGTGTTTGCAAAGCAGTGTTGGTGTCCAAAGCCACACTGTCAGTTGAAAGTGGTTTTGCAGCAATAACAGACCAGGCTGTTGAGGGCTTTATTCAGCTTAGGAGGTCAGCCTCCTAGCTGGCTCTGAATGTGAGCAGAAGGTAGAGACATCTGAAGTCCCTTCCAACTCCAAAATTTTCAGAGCAGAGTTGAGCAGTTTGTGAGTGACTAACCTTAAAATACTGATAAAATTTTTCATCACCTGTAAGATGTAATTTCTGAACATACTGAACTACTTAAAACATCCCAGCTACTACTCAGCAAAACTGCCAGGAAATGTTTATTGTCCCCTGTGGAAGGCAGGCTAGATAAAAGGATACTGAGTACCTCTGTGCTGACATACCGTGTACTCATGCTATCTGTAAAAATTTTTCCCTTTCAGTGATGCCATTCGGGAGAAGATGAAGAAAAACTACCTGTCAAATCCAAGTTACAACTATGAAATTGTAAACAGAGCATCACTGGCCTGTGGGCCTATGGTGAAATGGGCAATTGCACAGGTAAAGTCAGCTTGAGGAAGCAAAGGCAAGGTTGAAAAGAGTGAGCCAGAAGGCATATAGCAGTGTCTAAAGGTTCTGAATTTGCTTTTATTCAGCTAAGTACTGCAAGCTATTTTGCTTCAAAGAAATGGGGTAGATGGTTCAGATGAATACTTACGTGATGTGTAGTGCTGTGCAGGAGAATTATTAGCCAGTCGTAATACAGCCTCTGCACTGAAAAACTTTGGGTTTACAATGAACATTAGTGGATACTTTCTGTATGTAATGTCATTCTGCAGGACAACACAGTTCTCCACTGGAAAATGCAATGCAGTCTTCTTAATGAAACTGCATTTGTCTTGCCTCAGAGCAGGACACACTCAAGGCGGTTCTGCCAAGGTCTTTTAGGCAGGCTTTTAAATACTTGACTATTTCCTAAAGGAATAGGCTGTGGGGAATCTTGCCCCCAGAATGAGATACCCAAGAATGGCTTTACTTGCCTGTTCATGTTCAGCACAGCGAGATGCTTGGCTCATTAAAACTGTACCTGCTTGGAATGGCAGGATCTGGAGAGATGGTATTTAACTGGAATCTTGCCAGCAGGTCCTATCCTAATTGTTCTGTGGCTTAGCTTTACTCATTCCATTGCTAAGAAGGGCAGATTAGCACAGTGCTGGACACCCTGTTGAATATTTATGTAAAACAATGCTGAGCACTTCTTAATGTGGTCTGAACCTTTTGAATGACTTCGTGTAAATCTACAGAGCAGTACAAGGATCTTGCAAAAAGCAATTATGTTTCTGTGCTTAGTTTAAACTGAAGTCCTAGGGATTGATAAACAAAGTTTCTCTTAAGTAGCTATTAATTCTTACAGAGGTCAGAAGTACATAAATTTGAAAAGATGCAGTTGATAGTATATACCTCAATGCTGTGGTTCTTGTTAACAGTCATTTTAGAAAGTATAAAGGTTCTATTTACTATTTGCAGCTGAACTATGCTGATATGTTGAAAAGAGTGGAACCTCTACGCAATGAGCTGCAGAAGCTGGAGGATGATGCCAAAGACAACCAACAGAAAGCAAATGAAGTGGAGCAGATGATTCGTGATCTTGAGGCCAGTATTGCCCGTTACAAAGAAGAATATGCCGTGCTGATTTCGGAGGCTCAAGCTATTAAGGCAGACTTGGCTGCTGTAGAAGCAAAAGTAAGACTTTAAATACCAATAATTTTCCATTTTTTAATCTTTGACCAAAATTTTGTCCAAAATTGAATCGTTCTTCAAACTTTAGAGTGGACTTGGTTGCTTCCCCTGTGCAGTGCAGTTGAACTGTTTCATCTCTGGGTGTCATAAGGCTTCCCGAGAAGCCTATCTGGAGTTACAGAAATATCAACTCATGTTGCTACTTGATTAACAAGACAGTTCTCATAAGATTTAAAATTCGTAGAAAGCCTTTGAAAACAGGCTTGGATGTAGTGTAATTGTAGTGTCTTAACTGGACTTCAAGGAGGGAATTTCTCTATGTACTTGATCTCATCATTAGTATGTTGCTACTGTGCTAGTACTTAGCACTTTTAAGTTTATCAAGGTAACAGTTAAAATCAACATAATAAATTAACACTGAAGTGAAGAACCCCAGATTTAATCTTATTCTGAGCTTTTAAATTTAACTTGGGCCTTGAGTCAGAATTTAAGTGTTCTGGAAGACTTGTAATATGACAACATACCATCATCTAAAGAATCTGCTTCACCACTTATTTCTAGGTAAACCGTAGCACAGCTCTTCTGAAGAGTCTTTCTGCTGAACGTGAAAGATGGGAGAAGACAAGTGAAACTTTCAAAAACCAGATGTCCACTATTGCAGGAGACTGTTTACTTTCGGGAGCTTTTATTGCCTACGCTGGCTACTTTGATCAGCAAATGCGTCAGAATCTGTTCACTACATGGTCTCACCATTTGCAGCAAGCAAATATCCAGGTAAAGATACAGTCATGATAAGTTAACTGTAAACTGATTTACTGCAGGAGTTAAACTTTAGGATTGCTAGGTAAAGAATGGAGCCGTTGGAAAAGAACACTTTGTAGAGCTGCATTTACTTCAAATGTCTTCACCAGCTGGTTGGAGAATGTCAAGTTAAATATTGACTGTGTTTGCTTCCTGCAGTTCCGCACAGACATCGCAAGGACCGAGTACCTTTCCAATGCCGATGAGCGGCTGCGCTGGCAAGCGAGTTCTCTGCCCGCGGATGACCTGTGCACTGAGAATGCCATCATGCTCAAGCGCTTTAACAGGTACTTCATTCTAAGATGTGGAGTTCTAAAGCAACATTCTCACAGCAGGCAGGCTACTGTGATTCCGTAGCTCCTTCAAAGCACTGTTTCACTGATGTGTGAAACTCTAATGTTTGTAAAAGCTTCTCAACCATGTGTAAACCTAACGACTCTCATTCACCTTCGCTTGCCTTTTTGTTATGCTTAGCTGTTAAAATAAGTTGCCTTGAACTGAAGCTATTTTGTTACCCAAATACAAACTTAACTTTCAAAACTCTGAAGTGAGTAATTGAACCTGCCTCAACTTAGTGAAGCGATAAAAAAGGTTTTAGAGTCGAGACTAATAATGCAATGTAAATTCATAAAACTGCTTAGACACTGTCTGCAGTCAAAACCTAAATAATGAAAGTGTTTTATTATTAACTTAAGGTATCCCTTGATCATTGATCCCTCTGGGCAAGCTACAGAGTTTATCATGAATGAATATAAAGACCGTAAGATAACTCGCACAAGTTTCTTGGATGATGCTTTCAGGAAGAACTTGGAAAGTGCCTTGAGATTTGGTAACCCACTTCTGGTTCAGGTTAGTGGCATGATCATGTAGAAACTAATTCTTGAATTCTGTCCTGTGTACTAGAAAAGTTTGCAGTTGTTCTCTTATTAACATGCAAACAACTTTATTCTCAACTTATAATTTAACAAGTAAACTAGTGATACATGTGGTGTTAGTCCTGAGAAGAATTAGTGAGCTACAAAGTCAAAAGATGGTATTTCCTTTTCCACTATTTCTAGATCAAATTCTTTTATTTTGAAATTATCTTTCTTTACTTCCACACTGTAAAATGACTTGCAACCTGTTTATCTGTTCCTTTGTTTTTATGTGCTTTCTCTAGTCATAGATAGTGGCAACTGATATGGCTAGTTATCTACAATTAAATCTACTCTGAGTATCAGGGAGAAGTTTCAGTAACATGAAGAAATAGGCAACTATAGGAATAGTTGACTTTCACTTGAAATGGGTGGTTTTTGCTTCTTAGTATGGAAATGGGAAAGATCAGTAACTGTTGCTTGTGCTGTTTAGAATAGAGCTTACATGCAGTAGAGCTAACAAAAGTACAACCACTAGTAATACTTGTCTTCTGCACCTGTGTAGCTCAACTACACATCTAAAGTGCAAATAGCTTCTGAATGTGATCCCTATTCCAAACCAACTGCCAGTTGTTTACTTACCAGAATTTTAAGACCCAGTTGGATTGGGAGTTTTAGCTTGAGACATTTGCAAACAACAGTCTTTAACACATACATCTTTCTAGGATGTGGAGAGCTATGATCCAGTTCTGAATCCTGTTCTGAATCGAGAAGTCCGAAGAACTGGAGGCAGAGTTCTGATTACTCTGGGAGACCAAGATATTGATTTGTCACCATCCTTCGTTATCTTCCTTTCCACCAGAGATCCAACAGTAAGTAAAACAAAAGCTGTCCTGTTTGTAGAAATGGCACGTTAAGAGAGGTGAGAAAATTTTTCCATGTTTCCTGTGACAGGTTGAATTCCCACCAGACCTCTGCTCTCGTGTTACATTCGTGAACTTCACAGTAACTCGCAGTAGCTTACAGAGCCAGTGTCTGAATGAAGTCCTGAAAGCTGAAAGACCAGATGTTGATGAAAAACGCTCTGACCTCCTCAAGCTTCAGGGTATGTTTACCAAAATTAACTTCCTCCTGTTCTAAAAGATTACAGTTGGTTTACTCTAGATATACACAATGAAATATCTTCATACTCTGTTGTTTCAGGATGCCCAATGGCAAAGTACACACAATGCACATAATTCTGAAAAACTGAAATATCTGTACAATGTGACCTATTTTTTCTTCTAATTAAGGTGAATTTCAGCTGCGCTTACGTCAATTGGAAAAATCCCTACTACAAGCACTTAATGAAGTGAAAGGACGTATCCTGGATGATGACACCATCATTACTACTCTTGAGAACCTGAAGAAGGAAGCAGCAGAGGTCACCAGAAAAGTAGAAGAGACTGATATTGTCATGCAAGAAGTGGAGACTGTTTCTCAGCAGTACTTGCCTCTTTCTACAGCTTGCAGCAGTATCTACTTTACTATGGAGTCACTGAAACAGGTAGGTTGAGTTCTTCCCATCAGGAGCTTTGTATATTTACTGGTTGAAGCTAAATAGGCACTGCCCAATATTGCAGTTTGGTAGGCATACTCTGTTGGTTATCAAACATCAGGATGGTAGAGAGAAATAATAAACTCTCTTCTCTTTCAGATACATTTCCTGTACCAATACTCCCTCCAGTTTTTCTTGGACATCTATCACAATGTCTTGTATGAGAACCCAAATCTGAAGGGAATTACTGACCATACTCACCGTCTCTCAATCATCACAAAGGATCTCTTTCAGGTTCAGTTTTTTAACTAATGAATGTAATTCTTTAATCATTTTTGAATGGTCAGAGTTCAAAGCTTCTTACATTACTACTCCGTTTTGTTCCTAGGTGGCCTTCAATCGAGTGGCACGTGGCATGCTGCACCAGGATCACATAACGTTTGCCATGCTGTTGGCCCGAATCAAACTGAAAGGCACTATTGGGTAAATGTTTGTTTTCTTGCTTCACTTCACTTGAAAAAGGGAAGCCTATCTTAAAGGCATCTAGGTAAAGTCTGCTTTTCCCTTAACATTAGGGAGCCTACATATGATGCAGAATTCCAGCACTTCTTGAGAGGGAAGGAGATTGTACTAAACACTGCATCTCTCCCCAAAATCAATGGTTTGACTGTAGAGCAAACAGAGGCAGTGATGAGGTTGAGCTGCCTTCCTGCGTTTAAGGACCTTGTTTCAAAAGTTCAAGCTGATGAGGTAAGTGTTGGCTAGGGTCTGTCTCTCCATTGAACTATCTTGTTAAGCTTTTCAGATGTCTGTTTGAAGAGCTTCATGCTTACATGTAAGCTCTCCTACTTTGGGAAGGGAAGTTGTTGTGGAAATGAATGTTCTTATTTCCTTTATAGCTGAGCTGTGAAACTTGTAACTACCAGCATTGTTCATCACTCAGAAACAGTTTCACCATTCATCTGGCTTTGTGGTTGACCAGCTTTGGTTCCCACTGTAGCAGAAAGTGTGACACTGCAAGTCTTTTACTGCATCACCAGTGTGTGATAATTATGCAGTAGAGGGAAGCAGCCCTAGCCATAGGTAACTTCATTATGGTGGACTCTTGGACATGCCTATGTGGAATAAATTTGGATAGTACTCAGCTGCTGAACACTGCACCTTCTCATGACCGAAGTGTTCAAAGAGTAATACATCTTTGTCTTGACTGTGAAACTGTATGTCCCAAATTATGTCCCTATCTTAAATAGTACCTGTTTGTTTGCCCTGCCTAGTTTTTATATTAGAAATTGAATGCTACTACATCTAACTTTTCTCAAACTGTTCAGCCTGGGGTAAAATAACATACAGCTTGGGCTGGGACTTGGTCGAGATCCGTAGAATCAGGGGTGCTGGAGGCAATCAGTGAAATCAGGCATATCAGTGATATGATTTGGCACATCTAAAGAAAGCATAATAGACAAAGTGTAAGAGGAGTTTTACATGTCCTTGCAGCAGGTTTCTCTTGTCTTGAAATTCCAATTCAGTTTTTTGCACTTTTTTTTCAATACAGCAATTCTGTATCTGGCTGGATAGCAGCTCCCCAGAGCAGACTGTACCATACCTTTGGACTGAAGAAAAACCTGCAAGTAAGTGAAGTTGCACTGTTTCCATACCAGTCCTACTATACTGATCTAAGCAGTTACAATGATTTTAAAAGTAATTCTAAAGTAGAATTTCGTTTTGGACCTTAATGGTTAGGAAAATCATAAAGTTAGGATTGTGTAAGAACCTCAAATCTAGTGGGTTTGGTTCTGAGTTGTTTTTGGGGGTTTTGGGAGGTTTCTTTGTTTGGCTTCATTGGGGTTTTTAAACCAAACTGTTCCTAGCAGTAGTTACTACACTTGGTTGCTGCACCTTAACCTGTGATCTGGTCTTCCACTGAGGATGAAACGTAATTCTACAATCTCATTAGATTGCATAATAGTTTGGATTAACCTTAGTCAGTGCCAATCTGGAGATAGCTCAATACTCTAAAAAGCTCCAAGACACAGATTTTCTGAGGACAGGGCTGGGGTAAGAGAGTGTTTCAACCTGCAGTTGTATCTTAAGCATGAAGTCTTACCTCTTGCTACCTTAGTTGTCAGTGCTGATTTTTTAAGAGTGAGAACTTGAGGGCAACTGTTGCCCTTCTGTTCCTCTCTTGTCTGAAAGGTAACTTTAGGAAGTGTTTGGTGTCTTTCACCATTCTGGGCTCATTCCTGTTGCTTTCTAAATTAAGGATTCTAAGCTCGTATTTACTAGCTGCTTACCAAAGCTGCTTGACCATTAACTGAAGCAACTCTAGGTTATCTACCCTATCCATGGTAGACAAGTGTATATTAAGTCAAAGTTTAGCAGAAGAGCAGATTATTTTGTAAGTGAGAAGATGTGAAGAGATCTGTTGTCCCTGGAAATTAAAATCACTCATGGCAATAATTCTAGCTGAAGCTGGTAAGTTTTTTTAAGCTGTCAGGTTGAAAACAGAATATAAACATTTCATTAAAAAGTTGCATCTGATATTTCAAAGGATAATTAACTTTCTATATATGTAGTTTTCAGAACAAGATGGGGAGAAACTGAATAGAGAATTGAAGAGAGGAGTGTTGAGGATGGTTTTCATACCTCTGCATCTAATCCTGTCTCCTCTTTCCAGCTCCCATTGGACAGGCCATTCATCGCTTGCTTCTGATCCAGGCCTTCCGTCCAGATCGTTTGTTGGCCATGGCACATACCTTTGTTTCAACAAATCTTGGAGAGTCTTTCATGTCCATTATGGAGCAGCCTTTAGATCTGACACACATTGTGGATACAGAGGTAAACTACTTGGTTTTGAAATGCTTAGTGCCACCTTGCATGAGTTTGACAGTGAGTTAAGCTATCCAATGAATATTTCTTCCACTTACCCTTCTCTGGTATGAGGAGTGGATTGTTTTTCTATTTGTTAATGTAAAGCTAAGAGTAATATCATGGGTTTAGTAGTACAGAGGGAAGAAACACTGAGCTTACTGCATTCTCATATTTTATCTAGTGATTGATTCATATCCTTTTCAACTTCTTGGGGCACAGGTGAAACCAAATACCCCTGTGCTGATGTGTTCAGTGCCTGGTTATGATGCCAGTGGTCATGTTGAAGACCTTGCAGCTGAGCAGAATACACAGATTACTTCTATTGCTATTGGTAAGAGCATACCTTATTTCAACATCTAAGCATAATGAAATTGTTAGGAGTAAGAGATTTTGCAACTCTTTTGTCTTTTAGGTTCTGCTGAAGGGTTTAACCAAGCAGATAAAGCAATAAACACAGCAGTGAAATCTGGAAGGTAAGTTCTATTTCATTTTCAGCTAGAATACTGCCTAGTAGAAAGGTAAAAGGGGGAAGTTACCTATTAGCTAAAGACATAAAACTGTGAATAAAACAAAAAAAGTAGGCCTGTCTTTTGAATTAAAGTTTGTAATAGCAAGGACATCTGTTTACATCTTATATTTAAATATTTTCAGGAGGAGTAGGTTGTGCCTGCAAAGCAAGAAAGTTAACCCATTTACAGTACATAGTAGCTGTTTCTATGTAGAAGGCAGGTTTAAAAGAGGGAGGAGAATCTGTAGCATTGCTATCATGTTCTGTTATTCTTTGTGGTGATCACAGCCAGGATCCATAAGCTGTTCACTAAAAAGCACTTACTCTGTTTCAAAAATTCACAGATGGGTAATGCTGAAGAACGTTCACCTGGCTCCTGGCTGGCTCATGCAACTAGAAAAGAAACTACATTCCCTACAACCCCATGCTTGCTTCAGACTCTTCCTTACCATGGAGATTAATCCAAAGGTAGTACTGATTTAAAATTTGATTTTCTCAGGCAGAGTAACTGGCTTGCAGAGCTAAGAGTGCTCCCCATGAAAGGTTTTCTCATGACTGCCTTTCTGCAGTAAAGAAGAAGGAAAATACACACCAGGGAAGTTATTAGCCTTGCTTTCTAATAACTGAATTGTAGCTGAAAGCTTCATATTCTTCCTTTTGCTGATTTCCCTAACCTCCAAAGGAAAGGCAGGACTTCATGTGCTCACCATGAGGTTTTGAAGCTAACACAGACTGTGCTGGAATTTAATTTAGTGAAGGCTAAAGCAGCTGGATTTGAGCCTACTGATCTTCTCTAGGTGCCAGTGAATTTGTTACGTGCCGGCCGAATCTTCGTGTTTGAACCTCCTCCTGGTGTAAAGGCAAACATGCTGAGAACCTTCAGTAGCATTCCAGTTTCTAGGATGTGCAAGGTGAGGCTGTGGTTTGTGTCGGTGAAGCTAAGTGCAAGAACATGTTCATTGAAATATTACTTAGATGTTAAAATCTCAGCTTCTAAGATGTGCGTCAAATGTTTTTCTCTCCTCGCCCGAGTGAAATAGTAGTTGCTTGTTCTCTTAGTAGAATGTATTCAGTTTCAGTAGGAATGTGGTATTAAATCTGACACTTTGTAGTCTTTTAGCTGCCTTTGGTTTTATCAGTTCAGTTGAGTAATAGTTGTTTGGTTTTGTGTTGGTTTTTTCGTCCCCACTCTAGTCTCCAAATGAGCGTGCTCGTTTATATTTCCTCCTTGCCTGGTTCCATGCCATTATCCAAGAGCGGCTGCGCTATGCTCCGTTGGGTTGGTCCAAGAAGTACGAGTTTGGAGAATCTGACCTGAGATCTGCCTGTGACACAGTGGATACCTGGTTGGATGATACAGCAAAGGCAAGTAGTGTTGTGTGCTTAGGCACAGGTGACAGATTACTTTGGATCTTCAGTGAAACAGTCTGTGTTGGAAACATCAAGGAAGCTAAATGAGTAGGAACAAAAAACCTGTTGGCAATTTAACGATTGTTTCCTGCTAATTATAGGGTCGCCAGAACATTTCCCCTGATAAGATCCCCTGGTCCGCACTGAAGACACTGATGGCCCAGTCTATCTATGGAGGTCGTATCGATAATGAATTTGATCAACGTTTGTTAAACACTTTCTTGGAACGTCTGTTCACTACCTTAAGTTTTGACAGTGAATTCAAACTGGCTTGCAAAGTTGATGGACACAAAGATATTCAGATGCCAGATGGAATCAGGTATCATTTTTTCCTTACCCTGATTTCTGTGTACAGCTTTGGTTTTTTAAATTAAAAAACTGCACACAAAGGAAAACAAAAACCCAAGCACATAACCTGTGTTTCTGTGCTGTGTAAACATCTGTCTCAGGCAAAGCATTACCTTGGCATTCTAACAGAGGAAATCTTCTAATGAATATTAAAACTGTGCCTTGCAGGCGTGAAGAGTTTGTCCAGTGGGTTGAGATGTTGCCAGATACACAAACACCATCATGGCTGGGCTTGCCCAATAATGCAGAGAAAGTTCTTCTCACCACACAAGGTAAATCCAGAACTTTAACAATGTCTTCCGTGGATTACCAGGCTGTGATTTTAACTAAAAAGCAGAAGAGAAATACAGATTTTGCTGAAGAGTCGGTAGCTTTCTCCTTTTCCTTCAATGTAATTGTTTTGACTTCTGTATGGTAAGACACTTGAGTAGTCCAAAAATTGACCAGGAGCCTATGAATCAAAAAAGCCAGTTACATTTAGTCTTCCAGATGGCAAGCTCCTATCTCGATTCTGGAAAGCTTTATTGTAAGCCACCTACAGCTGGGCAGTTCTGAATCTTAGGTCTAGACTAGGAATAATAGAAAGCCCTGGTTCTTGCATGTAGTGGGATGGTTTAATCTTGATGCCACTGCTTCTTTGACTAACAGCAAATGTTCTGTTTTAGGCATAGATATGATCAGTAAAATGCTGAAAATGCAGATGCTGGAGGATGAGGATGATCTGGCTTATGCAGAAACTGAGAAGAAGACAAGAACTGATTCTACATCAGATGGACGCCCAGCCTGGATGAGGACACTGCATACCACAGCCTCTAACTGGCTTCATCTTATCCCACAAACCCTAAACCATCTGAAGCGGACTGTGGAAAACATTAAAGTAAGAACTACATTTATTTAACAAGGGCATAGGAAAAGCACAAGTTCAGGTGCATTGTGATTTGCAAGTACCAGTTACGCTGCTGAGGGGTCAATGGAACCTGTATTGATGATGATTCTGGGTTGCATAGCCATGTAATGACCTGCTAGGTTTCTTGAAGTGCTCCTAAAACCTGGTTTATGTTTTTTGGGTATTATTTGCAGAAATGCAATGGCAACAGTCTAGCCAGGGAGCTGCAGCAGGCAGTCTGCTTTAGTTGTTCAACTATGACTTCTACTTCCTTACTTCTCCAAGGAAGAGGGGATTGTTGGTTGTAAAACAGTTTCTATAATCACTTCCTGCACCACAGGCTGCATCTTTGTGTTCAATGCTTGTAGTCACAGTGTCACTGCTTGGTCCAGCAAGAATTAAGGGGTTGCTTTTCGTAGCACTTTCCCAGCAAGAACTTTAAACTGCAACTTATTTTCAATGTTTTGACCACCAGGATCCTTTGTTCCGGTTCTTCGAGAGAGAGGTGAAAATGGGAGCTAAGCTGCTCCAGGATGTTCGTCAGGACCTGGCAGACGTGGTTCAAGTGTGTGAAGGGAAAAAGAAACAAACCAACTATTTGCGTACACTGATAAATGAGCTGGTGAAAGGTATGGGAATTCAAATTGGCATCTCCCAGTGCTCTCTTTGCTTCTTGCACTCTGTAAGAGGCTGTTGTGGTCAGCAGCTTAAAAAAAAAAAACAAAAATGGTAGAAAAATGTGGATAGGTTTTGCCATTTGACACAAGCAATACGTAAAGTTGAGCGTAAAATTCCCATTGGTTTGCTTTGAGATTTCAAGTTGAGGTTGATAATAGCCTAATAATTAGGCTATAATAGTAGTATAATAGTTAGGCTATAATAGTAATATTGTTAGGATTTTTTGTACAACTTTTATTAGCAGCTTAATTTTTAAACTGAAGTCTTAATAAATTCTCTCAATTTCTGACTCGTGACAAAACAAAGTTATTTATACCACCAAGTGAGTAGTATTGCTCCTATAAAATCTCCTAGAAAATATTCAAGTTCTCTGGATTTCTATTTAAAGATTGTACATACATGTGGAATTCTCACCAACATCCTGCATGTTGTAATATGTGGTGATTTGAACAAAAGCATTTTCTGATACTTGAATTTTCAAGTATCATATTCAAAGATACTTGACCTCTTCAGTTTTTTCTAAAGAACTCAGATCTTCATGCCAAGTTGAAGATAAGTCTTGCAGTAAATAGCTGTGTGTAACTGCAGCTGCTCTTGAAGTCTATAACTGCAGGTGGCATTTTAAATACAAAGTAGACCTGGAGGCCATTTGCTCTGTAATCTTCAAAAGTACTTCACTTACTGAGGGGCCTTTTAAAATAAAGATTGATATTCTAGTCCAAGTCTTCAAAGTTTCAATACAGTGTGTAATTTCAACCTGTGTATGAACTAAACTTAATTCTGATCACATTTTTGTAGGTATTTTGCCTCGTAGCTGGTCTCATTACACAGTGCCAGCTGGTATGACTGTTATCCAGTGGGTGTCTGACTTCAGTGAGCGCATTAAACAGCTCCAGAATATTTCCCAGGCAGCTGCATCTGGTGGAGCAAAAGAACTGAAGGTACCTTGTGCTGACTTCTCAGGGTTATTGGTGGGTAATGTATAAGTGTTCCCTGGAGTCTTCACATCAGAACTTCTAAATAGCTCCTCAGTCAATGAACTTGAGTCAGTGTTCTGTGAGATGTCTGTAAATACTGCTGAGTGTCTCCTGATTGCAGCCTGATGAGGCTTAGCAGGCTAACTGTGTACAGAGATCAGAGGGAGCATTAGTATTGTAGAACAGCAGGAGACAAAGCCTTAGAGCAAAAAGCATCTTAGCAGTTACACAGTGTTCCAGTAGCAGCAGGAGCATTTTAATGTAGATAGATTGCTGAAGTATTTATAATAGTCATTAACTAGTACTGCAGCTGAAATACTTTTTTCCCTATATTTTCCCCCTTAAATAGAACATCCATGTGTGCCTTGGTGGCCTGTTTGTACCAGAGGCATATATTACTGCTACGAGACAATATGTTGCCCAAGCAAACAGTTGGTCCCTTGAAGAACTCTGTCTTGAGGTCAATGTTACAACTACCCAGAACGCAGTCCTGGATGCCTGCAGCTTTGGAGTCACAGGTAAACTTAGCTGAAGGAGGGAACCTTGCTCTGAAATGTTTTAGAAGCTTCTGGTATTAAATGGGCTTAGTCAAATGAAAAAGATCCTGTCATTTCAAAAGTTAATACACACTTTTTGAAAATGTTTACAGATTAGTTATAAGGGAAGTACTTAAAATGCTAATAAATCTCAAGACCAGGGTCAGTATATATTGAAGTGCTATTGCATGGTGTATCACCAACAACCTCTTCATTTTGCAGTCAGCCGTACTTCTCATTTAGTGGACTTTGCCCTTGAAAGATACAGGGGGAGACAGCCTTTGGATGTATAAAAGCTCTTACAACTCTAAACTTTATTGCAATTTGCAGGCCTGAAGCTTCAGGGAGCTACATGCAGTAACAACAAGCTGTCACTTTCGAATGCTATTTCAACTGTCCTGCCCATTACACAGCTTCGCTGGATCAAGCAGACAAATGCTGATAAAAAAGCAAATGTTGTAAGTGTTGATGAAAATTAAATTTAGATATACCTAGCAATTTTTTTCCTAAGGCTTTATGGATACTTGCACTGGGCACCACAAATCAAATTGGTGTCAGCCGGCATCTGATTTCAGGGCTAGCAGCAAGCTGGCGTAGTGCTGATCATGTCTTTCCTTTGTAGACAGATAAAAAGGAGACCATCCAAAAATGCCGTCAAGTGCTGTTTAGGTCAAAACTTGAATTTATACCTATAGCAGCATCTGTGAATTTATTAAGCCTTGGGGTTTTTCCTCCTATTTTGAGTACTGAGTTATCTGAGAGTAAATTCCCATCTCATTAGTACCATATAGTGTTACAGAAACCTGTTACACTCTTCAGCTGTCTTACACAACTCCTTCATGTTCATGTTTTTCCCCAGGTTACTTTACCAGTTTATCTGAACTTCACCCGTGCTGATCTGATTTTCACCGTTGACTTTGAAATAGCCACCAAGGAAGATCCCCGCAGCTTCTATGAGCGTGGCGTTGCAGTTCTCTGCACTGAGTAAACAAATTTTTTTTCACTGGTTAATGCTATGTTAAGTGTCAGTCTTCTATGTAGTGCTCACCTGTACTTTTGTAATCAGGGTAGGTTAGCAGATGGATTTGTGTCAAGTTGGATGGAAAGGCAACAGTGCGTTGGGAAGCTGATAGGCCAGAGAGATTTCTTGGAAGGAAGATTGAATGAGATTTTTAGATGGTTATTGGTAGATGTGATATTTGATGGATTATGTTATATTAAATAAAATATATAGCAAAAACGTTGACTGTCTATTTCTGTTAATATCATTCTTAGTGGTGTTTTTGGTCTGGAAAACCTATGTGCATGATCTTTTCAGAGAATGAAGAGGAGTTGCTCTTCAAGCTAACCTCCAGTAACAGGAACCTTGAAGTGTAAGTCTGTAATGCAGTAAGACACAAAGCCTGGCATCTGCCATGATAATTCAGGCCATTGCATTAATTACTTGCAGTGGACTGGTTGTTACTTGAAGTAACGTGCCACAATGCACTGAGAAGCTGGAGCATCCTGAGCTAAACTTCCTTGTCCTATGGACCATAGAGTTTCCTCTTTCTGAAACTGCTTTAGTGTTGAAATAGGCCTCCAGATTCAGGTCTCAGTAACCCAAGAGGAGGCTATTAAATGCTTACACAAGGAGTGACAATATTATTTCAGACTCTCATATGTGACCAACTGTTAATCAGGGAAGCTGAGAGTTCCTGCTAATTGCTTGGGTTCCTGTAATGGTTCGGGCATTTGCTTGCTTTTTCCAGTCCTGAATTCTTTGGCTAAGCATTTCTACCTTTCTGACCATCTTCTCAGAACAGCTGTCTTCTCTGACAGTGGCCAAAGTCAAGTGTTCAAAGACATGTATGAAGAATGCAGGTGCACAGCTTTCCAATCTCAAAACAAAAATCTTGGGAGCCCCTTCCCTTCAGTGATTGCTCCTATGAAAGCAGTGACTTTCATCAACTCTAGTATTTTTCTGTGTAAGGGGTTGTATCATACAAGCCTGTGCTGGGAGGAAAAATTGCTATCTCAGCCTGCCTCACATACTTGTTTTGGTCAATGCTTGCTGGTTACTAAAACAGAATCCTGCTTTCTGCCCTCCAGCTTCTGTTTTGCCAAGTTTATCACTGAGATTGGACTGTCCTGGCTGGTTTTGTTACCTTACAAATTGTGAATCCCAGACCAGCGAATCATGGGATCTTTGTGCTTGTAGTTCTCTTACCCAGGTGTGAGGAACAGAGATGAGAACTACATGCATCATGATCCAAGATGAGTTATAATTGTAATGCCTTTGCTTTGTTTCAGCTGCTATGAGAGACTTTGCTTTCCAGAACCAGAGTATGTCTGGATCTGGTATCACTGCCTCCAGCATTGTTTCAATTTCATTGTACACAAAAAAGCAGTCCTGCTAGCAGCATGCTCTGGATGCCAGCTGCACTATGCAGTAGTAGCTTAAATCAAGATCTGGCTGGTGGCAGCTCAGCTGCGTGTGCACCTTCCTTTCAGCAACTGCTGTTTGTGCACAGCTCATAGATCTGGGCTGTGCTACCACTTACAGCTACTATTAAAATTCTACCTAAACCAGTTCCATCTATTGGCAAATGCTGATGGGGGAGATCAAGAGAATCTCAAGTATCCTAGAGCTTGAGCTTTCCAAACTCTTCAGCTCTTTTATGTTAACTTCTACATTAGGCCTGAATTAACAAAAGGTGTGATTTCAGTTCACAGGTTAATCCACAGCTCGATTCTCATACTGAATAAACATACTGCAGTGAGTATGTACTGTCCCATGTGGCTTACCTTTCCACTTACTTCCCTCCTCTCCTGTTGCATTTTTTCCCTGCTGTGGGAAACAGCTGGTTTAAGTGAAATCCTCTTTAGATGAGTTTAGGGTTCTTGGCTGCAGTTTAAAAGTCAGGGGTTCAGTTTTATTTAGCCTCAGCTGATGGGGCTGAGAGCTAGGGTGGCTAATAGCTAGGACTGAAAATGAAGGGCATCACCATGCATGACCCTGTCATATTTTTAAATTTTCACAAGTCTTCATTCCAGAGAGAACTGTAGCCTACTTGCAGTACACACAAATCTATAGCTGCAAGTGGTTGGTTGTGTTTGTTTGGGGTTTTTTTCAATTAAATTCACAGTTTTCACTGCAGCAATCTTTGCTTCTGGGACAAGTCAAGGGGCAACCACAGTAGCTTCTGTCCAGGGGCAAAGGCCTCTGAAACTTATTGTTTAACCACAGATGTTCAAAGCTGATTGAAAACATTTCCAGCTGGGGGAATAAGGGTGAAAGAAAGGTTGCTTTATTAAAATAAATATACAGGTGGAAGGGTGCAAAGCTAGCAGTTAAATAATATTTTGAGTGGCTTTCCATCTTAGGAAAGAAACTGGAAATGAAACATCTCTGCCAGTTGTGCAAAACAAATGCTTTCACAAGTTGTTGGTGCTAACATCTTTCAAGCCATCATTATACTTTCATAGTCAATAGACTGCCCAGATTCTAAAGATATAAAAGAAATTACCATACAGGAGAGGGAGATAAGAGATACAGTTTTTGGTCCCTAACTGTCCTCCCATCTTGTGAGCACCACTCCTGCAGCTCCTGAGTGATTGCGCTCACTAAGAAGCTCTGAGCTGTGTTCCACATCACCTTGAAAACACCGATCTGGCAGCTGCACAGAAACTGCCCAAAACATGGATCAAACCAGGTAGGAGCAGCTGTGTTAACAGTAACTTCTCCCCCTTTGAAGGAGAAAATAAATGCTGGATTGCCAGTAGCTGCAGTCAGTTCAGTGTGATGCAGCTCAGCTGTTGGTAGTCAAACCTGTATTGTTCACCACTCGGAGGGAGGTCAGACACAGCAAGGGCCAAACGTGACATGAAGCGTGTGCCAGACAAGCCATAGCTGTTGGAAGCAATTTGCATCCAAGAGGTCATTCTTCTTTTCCCTCCTCAGAAACCTCTTGTCAGCATTGGTGAAATGACACTGAAGCTGAGCAGGTGCCTCCAGGTACTGCACGCAGGAGCTGGGGGTGGTGCTTCCAGAGCACCTGGGCACCAAGCTTGGCTGCCATGCTGTGGCTGTACCTTTGCTGGTTTTCACTGGAATTGCCACACCACTTGTTTGATTCCATTTCTCAGGTGGATCTCAGAGCTTACTGCACAGTGCATTTGTAACAGGCTTGAGGCAGCCTGTTTAGTTCAGGTACACTCTGCAAAAGAAATCTCTACCAGAATGATCCTTCAGAACAATTTGTCCAGTGATTTATTCATTAGGTTGCACGGAATTTCTTTCTCTTCAGTTTTTCAGTAGCCCCCTCTGGAGCAGGAATCCCTTGTTTTCTTTTAATTAAGGGCTGCTTGGCCATTGTGCCATCACAGTGAGCTGTGAGCAGGGGCTGTGGAGCAGTGTCAGCTGGGCTTGCAGGGAGATCCACAGAGGCTGAAGGGTCAGTGCCCATCGTTAAGGTGCTGTCAGGTGTCAGCCCCGTGGGGGTAAATGCTTCTGTGGCTGGAGGCAGCTCAGGTGATTGCAACAGACCCTTCTCAAGGCTGGGAAGCTCCAGGGCTGCTCTACAGTCATTCACTGCCTGAATTTCACTGACATTTGGAGGATTAGGGAAGGATTCTTCATCTGAAGTATCAGCATCCTCCAAAGGCATTGCTTTTGGGGCACTGTTTGTCCATGGTGCATCTTTTATGCCACAGTCAGTGTGAACAGATGCATCTTCTGAATCACCATCATAAGGATCTAAAAACTAAAATAAACATCTCTAAACATGGTCGATGCTTATTTATCCTTAAAAAAAAATAACAAGCCAAACAAGGTGCAACATACAATGGACTTTAAAATCCCTTTCAACGTAAGTCACAGACTTACTGTGGAAGTTTTTCTGTTTATCCACACATTCCTACCTCTATTTTAGTTTTTGGATGCTACACCAAGAACTGTGTAATACCCAAAACCTACTTGTAGTCCCCTGAATTCCTTTTCTTTCTTGAGTCTTCCAGCAAGGGGGCTAGGCATGACCTATTTAAGAGAAGTTAACATAGGTTTATAAGGCATTTTCCCATAAATTATCAAAAGAAAACCAGAGTAGGTGGAAATCCTAGAAAAGAGGAAACCAGATTGTCACCTTGCTAAAAGACAATAAAAAGTGTGTCTCCATCTAACTTTTAAATGTCTGGTAAAGTTAACCTAAAATAGAGCTATGGTAAGTCTTAGTGCACTTAAAGCGTTGCACTAAAGAGAACAATGAGTAATTACATACCACTAGAGAAATAAACCAAATCAGCACTTAAATAGAGTTTAGAGAGCTTCCCTCGCACCACTCAGGTCCCTTTTTTTTCTTACATGTAGGGATGATTTGAAATCCTGAAATTATGCTTAGAGTCTGGGCCTATTAAGTAAAAAAAAAAAAAAAAAGAAAAAGCCATGTAGGGAGACTCCCTTAAGAAAGCATTCCTCAGGTAGCAAAGTCTCAGAAAGGGAAAGAAGTTAACAGCAAGGAAAGTGAGAATGTGCTTCTTGAGAAGGATGCACCTCAGGTGCTCGGGGAACACACTGCCAGTCAGTGCCGTGCTGCTTCCAGTGGGAAGGGGGAGAGCTGAGCACAGCTGAGACAAAGCAGGGCTCAGGAATCTGGACTCAACAGGAAACTAAAGGCTTTAGCAGAGAGGCTGAAGTCCAAGCCCATTTGTGACCATGTATTCTTGTGCTGGTTCAAGGACAGAGACATCCCCACAAAGCCCTTCTGCTTCTCCAAAGAGCCCAGAAATCCCCCAGTCCTGCCCTGCCACCTGCCTCAGCACCCTCGGTGAGAGCTCTTTGTTCAGGCTGGGACCTGTGCAAGTCCCCCTTCCCCCCTGCCCAGCCATCACACAGCTGGACTTCCAGCCTGGTTTCTCCCAGGAGAACACAGACAATTCCAGCCTTGCCCTGACCTTTCCGGAAGGTGAAGTGGTGGCAGGTTCCTGGCAGGAGCTTCTCCGAGTCACTGAGCAGTGATTCACACAGACCAACAGCGAGCATCAATTCCAAAGACTTTTACCCACAAATTAAGTATTTTGTTCTCCACTCTAGCATCAGGTCTTTTTTCAACAGCACTAAACACAATGGTTTGACAGAACAATATTCAAGAAGTTACCAATATCCATAACTAACTGCCACAGTAACAGAACCGCTCTTAATCTCCTCCAAAATGGACAGTCAGAAGGTAGAGGTTCTCTACCCAGAGCTGTAGAAATCCCACTGGACCAGACCTGCTGGAAGTTAACCACCAGGAACAGCCCAGGTCAGCATTTTTTTAGTATTTATCTGCCTAAAACTATCTCTTTGCTGCCTCATCACCCTAGAATCAACTTTAGGTAAGTGAGTAACAATTGTAAGAAAGAGCCTGAAAAAAGAGTAGCGTTGAGTTTGGTGTTGTTGTGGGTTTTTTTCCAGTCACAAAATCAACAACCCCACAACATGCCTTAGATGCTCCCTATTGAGGCTGAAGGAAGAGTTGGATACACATCAGGGAATCACATCACCATCAGAACACTTCAGAGCCAGTCCTTACCTCCACCCTGGATTCAGACTCGGACTCTGTGCTTGACTCCACTGTGCACTTCTGCTGCAGAGGAGGAAGGGAAAGAAATGCCACTCAAAGCAGAAGTTACTGCAGCTTCAGGCTGAAGCTGAAATTCTAGTACCAACTGTAGGTGCAGAGTTTCTCCAAAGCTTCCCCATCTAAAGCCAGCTTGTCTGTCCAAATATTCCACAGTTGTGGTGCTGGTTGGGTTGTGCAAGTGAGGCATAAGGGGAAAATAGAAGTCTCTCTCATCAGTCCTCACCCCCAAAAACACAAAGGGAAGCAGCCCAGGACATGCTTTGCACTTGCTAAGAATTGTGACTCCAGGCTTGTGAGTAACTTTACAAAATGATTTTTAGTTTGCACTGTGGTTGTTTGTTTCTTTGCATTTTGTGGCCCTACAGCTCAGAAATGTAACTGCAGATAAATTACTCAAAACAAACCCATATTTTCTAAATCTTTCTTGCTTAGAAAGAGACCTTACAAACAAAGAGCTGCCCTAGTCCCCAGAGGGTAGCACAGAAGTGGAGGATTTTCCTCCATCCCTCCTATTTTAATTAATTCATCCACACCTGTTCTTCATGCACTCTTTTCCAGCCCAGCCAGCTGCACCATCAGGCCAAGGGCGAACCAACAAACACTTTCTGAATTATATTTTAATAGGGAGGTAGAGAAGCAGCAATCAGAAAAGTTACCATGTATTTTCGTGCCAGTCTTTCTACGTAGTCTGGGCTTTTAACAGAATCCTCCTTTTCCTGAGCATCTACTTAAACAGGCAGAGGGTAGAACACATTAGAAAAAACCTTCTCAGAGATAAATTGCCCAGAAACAGCTACTCCCTTTATGCTAGAAAAGTTGATCAGTCTGTGTTAAGCTCTCAATCAAAGGCAGCTTCTGTTTAAAAAAATAAGAAGCAGCCCCTGTCTTCTACCACAAGACTTCACACACTAGTCCTTCATGCAGCATGAGGAAAATATTATCTTTTTTAAAAGAAGCTTATACCAGTAACATGGACTTTTATTTTCTTTTAAGCACTACAAGTTTTCTGAATCCTAAAAGAGGTATTTGTACTCAAGACAGCCAACCAGACTAGAGAGGGATAAATGCAAAGCTGTTCCGTAACCCAGCCCTCTCTTCCAGTTCCCCACCCCCAAAATTCAGTCCCCATACACTCACCCCTCCCTCCCCCCAGGGCTCTGTTACAGGGGTTCCCTCCCTCCCTTCCATACCCGCCGTGGGCTGCCCAGCCTCCCTCCTCTTCCTCCGCCACTGCCTCCTCCCAGCCGAGGCCATCCTCACCCCAGCACCTCCCGCCTCTCCAGCTTTATGGGCTGGGCCCCACTGCCCCCACCTCCACTCTCACACCAGCCCTGCTCAACCTCCTCCACCTGGAGAGCTGCTCCTTCAAAAAAGAGGGAATGAAGCAAGAAAACCCAAGAGTGAAGCCCTCCCGTGAAAGAAAGCCCTTAGTGCCACTGCAAGGCTCCAAGCTGCTCTGCAGCAGAGCCAACTGTGTGGGGCCGGCACCCCTTTAGTCACTGCATTTCCCAGGTGTGTATATAAAATGTACACACACACATATATACAAAAGCACAAGGCCTGGAGGCCAGAGATGTGACACTTCTCCTCTGCTCTCACCAATTTATTTTCTGGAGCCCCATTTCCTTCACACCACCCTCAGGCTGACAGAAGAGTCAACAATCAAAGGGAATCCCCCTCTTCCCTCCAGAGGCAGACAGGGTGTCCAAAGATGTTTCTTCTTGCGATTTGCTGGAGAAGATGATCTCCCCTGTAGCAGAGGGACTGTTGTAGCTGAACACGCAAAGCTTTCTGAGCATCCTTCTTAAAGACTTACAATCCAGTACAACAATTTTACTGTTTATAAATTCCAGGAACAGTATTTTTTTCAGAGTTACTGAAGAACTATAAATCAGGCCTGTTTTTCCCAAAGCAGATCCAGTTTGACCCTTTAAAAGCCGCATCTCCATTCTCTTTCTTTTTTTTCTTTTTATAGGAAACGAAGAACTATTTTCACTTTTTCTCCAAATCAAATTCCTTTTCTTCGCATTACTTCTTTCCTACTACTGTATAAAAACCTCAGCAAAACAAACAGCTCACTCTAAAGCCAGCAGTGCCTCTGAAAAGGCACCAGGGACAGGTCCCAGTGAAGGTGACAGCGACAGCAGCTGTACCAGGTGCAGCTCACAAGCCTTCACCCCACTTCTGCCTCCAGCTGAGCTAGACCCTGTTGCTCAAACCTCTTTTCTTCCCAGACACCTGCCTTTCCATCTCCTTACCTTCCCTACCCAGCCAAAATCATCTGATGATTACTCCTTTTCTTCAGAATCTCCAACCATTTTCAAAACACAGCAGCCAAGTATTTCACTCAACACCCCATAGCACCTCCCACCACCGAGGTGGGAGCTAAGGAGCCACTACCTGCATCACCAGCTGAGCTGAATGAGCACAAATGACCATCATGTTTCACCCAAATACATGGCTGGGAGTCATTACTCCCACAAAAGCCAAAATTAGCTGTGGATACTTTACAGGCAGCAGCTGTGAGCTACAAGGCCCCAGTCTCCATGGATTGGTCTGCAAGGGGGTGCAGATGAAATGGTGGCTGCAAGGGTGAGCACAGCCCAAGGCTCCCAGAACAGACCTGCTCCCTGTGCTCTTCCAGGCAGGGCCAGGCAGCAGTTACAGTCACACAACAGAATTCCAAAGGAGATCCTGGGTGTCTGCTTCCCAGAGCACACAGGCAATGCCACCACTGAGCCCTGCAGTGTGAATGAGGAGGCGGCCAGAGGGTCACAGGGCTGCAGCAGCGCTCGCTCCAGGGTTCAATCCCTTTATTTCCCACTGCTCAGTGCTCCTTGTCACTCTTGGCCGTGCACAGAAGTTGTGCCAGTCCCAGCAAGCTCTGATTTCCCTTAAGTCCAGGTTTTCTTATGGTCTGACTGCACAGTGTAATGTAGGGAACAACTCAAAATACCCAACACGTTCTTAGGGCAAGAAATACTGGAGATAACCTGCAATTTTCACCTCAATTGTTCTCTAAGAGATAATTAGTTTTCAAGAGAGTTTAAGACTTGGGCCATTACTGACCAAGTGGAAAAGTCTGTAGCATTTTTTGTCACAATGAATTTTAAATCCCAGTGTTACTAATTGGAACATATTTTCACTATTTTTTTACACATTATGGAAGATCTTGTAAAATAGACTTTAGTCACAAGTCACACCTTAAAATCTACCTTAGTTTTGATATAATACTATTGAATCAGAATTCTTTACAGACGTCTTGAAGCAATAACCTAAAGCTTGCTGAGTTCTGCTCTCCTGATAACTTCCAACACTGAGCATCAGAAGGAAGCCTTTTCCTCCTGATCACTGCTTGTCACCCACACCAAACTGGAAGTCAGTACTGGTGCACACATCTGGTTGGACGCCATGGTTATTACAGCAACAGGACATCCATCACTAGAGGGATGGCGGTGGAACACACGGACATTGCACCCTGGCTGCGCTGTGCAGGACAGGGTGAACAAACAGCTCCTGCCGAGGCACAGGGACACTCGAGCTGGAGCACATCTCACACGGTCCCCAGCCAGGGCTGTGGGGGAACCACAGCTCCTGCCTCCCTCTCCCCGAACATTATGTCCTTGCTTTGCCAATGCTTCCTTCACTGGCATGCAGGCACCAGTCTCTTCTACAGTTATCTCTTTATGAGATAACCACAATTTGGAATGATTTTGGGCATTTCATGTCGAGACACAGAATGTGATGTGTGGAAGACAAATACCCCACTTATTACACACATGCAGCCTTCAGCAATTGTGTTAACAGTATTGAAGCAGTTGATTTCCATATTCCTTCTCTTGTTCCTCAAGTTCCATCTTGGAGAAAAAATTCAGATTTGCAACCATGTGATCACCTCAGTCTAGTGAACTGACATGCAGAACACCAGCTTGAAGCAAGTGGCACACAGCCAGTGAACTTCCCAGACCGCAGTGTATCCACTGCCCATCCCATGTATAAAACAGGGATTTGGCCTCTTCCCACCCCACAGTGCTGCTCTGACATAAAGATCTCCTTACAAAGCTGCAATTTATGCAAGTTACTTTAAATTAGCTGCAGGAAACTGACTTTAGGTACCTGTGAAATAGTTACAGAAACTCCCATCTTTTCACCTTACTACAGAAACAAACACCAGCACATCACAGCGTATGTGAATGATTTTACACTGGGAGCTCCTGTACCATGGAGAACAGACGGACACAGGAAACCAGCAGGGCAAAGTGCTCAGAATGTGCCCTTACCCCCTTCCCCTCCTCCTCTCTGATCACCTCACTGAACTCAAGCTGTTGTGAATACCAAACACAATGTGCCTGAAGTCAACAAAGGGCACCCAACAGGCCCCAACGGCAAGTTGCTGGACAGACCTGAGTACCAAGAACTTGAATTCTTTTTGCTACTCAAATACCAAGGAATACAAAGGTGGAGCACAACCCAGTAGCTCCATGGCAGGCTGTGTCACGGGTAACTGATGCTCAGGCGTAAGCGCTTGCTCGACCTCCCTGCAGCACCGTGGAGTGGGGTTCCAGCTCCATTCACCCAGACTTCCAAACAACTGCTGAACCATCAATGTGCAATTAAACCCAACTTGGAGCAGGATCCCTTTTTCAGAGACCATTCCTGCCCTGGTGTGGCACCCATTTGTAGTGGGAGCACCAAGCACACCCTAATAATTACACATGGAATGTGACAGCAGCTACAGCTCAGGATGCAGAGCCGCAACTCATGTGGGCATGGGCCGAGCAGTTTTATTTCAGTGTGAACACACGAGTCAGTGACACAGCTCAATTCTTAACACTTTTATTCTTACAGTTCTAGGTTTGAACTGTACATGCAGAGTTGCATAAGTCACAATAGAGATTTACAGTGGATTCTATTCTATGGTAGAGTGCAATCCAGAATCCTTGAACAGTATAAAAAACAACTTTAAACATCAAGACCTTGTTAGGAGCAGAAGGATTAAAGCTTCCCCAAGAGTTTCAGCTCTTCTAGATACCTAGTTACTAGGTACTGTATGTTAGACACTTAGGAGTTGAAGAGCTGTGGAACACTAAACAAACTTGAACACCCTGATGTCTTCCCACCTTCTTTCCGCATTTCTGGCAATTAAGAATAAGTCAAAAAACCCTGCCACCTGCAACCAGCTAATACAGACAAAAATAACTACTCCTTACTTGCCTGTTTAGGGTTGAACAGTGTTAAAGAAAATATTCCCTCAATGGCATTTGTATCTCACATCAGCTGAAAAAGCAATGTAACAAAAATAAAGGTATAACATCTTTGAAAATAAATATAAAGAGGGAATGCAGACAAAGTGTCAAAGATTTTTTTTTGGCAGGTAACATTCATAATATACAAAATATAACTTATTCATATTAGCCAAGGAAACATTCATGAGTTCCTGTAAACGCGTTTAATCCACCTCCTCCATGCGTGACGTGTCATCATCTCCTTCAAGAGGTGGCATCTCCTCAGTGACTGCTGGACTGGCTTCTTCTGCAGCAGTGTCATCCTCATCAATGCCTGTGCAGGAAACACACACACCATTAATGCTGATAGCGTAACTTAAACCTTTCATCTCCACAACACTTCAACCACCTCAGGGGTCCATTTTCCACACTACCAAGCAGGACCAAGCTGATCTCAAGACAATACACCCTGAGTTCACTGGTGCCAGTACAGATGGGGTAACTTACCCAGCCCAAGTTTGATCATCCTGTAAATGCGGTTGGCATGTGTCTGAGGGTCTTCTAGGCTGAAGCCAGAGGACAGGAGTGCTGTCTCGTACAGCAAGATGACAAGATCCTTCACAGACTTGTCATTCTTATCAGCCTCTGCTTTCTGCCTCAGTGTTTCAATGATGGAATGATCAGGATTAATCTCCAGGTGTTTCTTTGCTGCCATGTATCCCATTGTGGAGTTGTCCCTTAATGCCTGCGCTTTCATGATCCTCTCCATGTTGGCAGTCCAGCCATATGTACTTGTTACAATGCAGCATGGGGAAGTAACTAAACGGTTGGACACAACAACCTGCACGGGGAATACAAAGCAAAATTTGCCATTTAAGCATTTCAACAAGTACAAATGATTTACCACCCTGAATTAATTTTAGATTGCACAACTTGCTACCTACAGGTAAACTAAGTACTACTACTATTACCTTTTCTACTTTCTTTTCAAGGATATCTTTCATTATCTTGCAAAGATTTTCAAACTTTGCTTTCTTCTCCTCCTGTTTCTTTTTCTCTTCCTCATCTTCGGGAAGCTCCAGACCCTCCTTTGTTACAGAAACCAGGGTCTTGCCTTCAAATTCCTTCAGCTGCTGCACGCAGTACTCATCAATAGGCTCAATCATGTAAATCACTTCCAGCCCATGTTTGCGAAGACGCTCCACAAACGCAGAGTTGGCCACCTGATCCTTTGTTTCACCTGCAACAAACAACAATGCCACAGATGAGCCTCAGCACTACCAGCAGATTGTTCATGTTCTGCAGAGCCTTTGCAACATCTCTGATGCTTCACGCCCCAACCATAGGGAAAAAAAGGACACCAACAGCCTAAAGACACTCATGCTGTTTAAACTCATGCTTCAGCATCTAATACTCTTAACTGATTTGGAAGCCAACTTGCATTTCCTGGAATCCCAGGTAAAAAATGTTTCCCATTCCTGCCAAGCAAGGAACTGGGAACCTTATGAGAGCATTTTAAAATCCCCCAGAAGGTAACCCTACATATGGGCATTTACAGACAATTTCAGTTCCCAACTCACCAGTAATATAGTAGACGTGTTTCTGATTTTCCTTCATCCGAGTGCAGTAATCCTTCAGAGAAACCATTTCATCACCAGATGCAGATGTGTAATACCTCAGTAATTCTGAGAGCTTCTTGCGGTTCTGCGAGTCCTCATGGATGCCAAGCTACAAAAGCAGAAAGAAAAATCACTAAGTGATTCCTGTAGGTAAACACTGAACTGTGGTATTTTAGTAGCTCAGGCACAACAACAGTCTGGAACTGCAAAGATCAGCACTGTTCAGCAGAAAGACTACAAACCTTAATATTCTTGGAGAACTGCTCATAGAACTTTTTGTAGTTCTCCTTGTCTTCAGCCAGCTCAGTGAAAAGTTCCAAGCATTTCTTCACCAAGTTCTTCCGAATCACTTTCAGGATCTTGCTTTGCTGCAGCATCTCACGAGAAATATTCAGAGGTAAATCCTCAGAGTCTACCACACCTCTCATGAAATCTGTAAAATGACAAAATTACCTTTCTTAGTCTCAAACAGTAAATATTACCAATTCTCTATGTACATGTGGTTCTGCCCATTAAAAATTATGAATTGGTTTCTACTGAACTCTGGGCAACATGAACTGAGCAGTACTTTCAACTGCTCAGATACCTCATCAGCTGTTTACAATTGACATCTTCCCCCTTCCAAATTTCTTTAAATACAAAAGGAAACCACAAAACAGCTAAGCAGCTCCTCTAACGTTTTAGGGAACACTATCCCCAAAATTATACTCACTCAGATATTCAGGGATCAGCTCCTCACAGTTGTCCATGATGAAAACTCTGCGCACATACAGTTTGATGTTGTTCTTCTTCTTCCTGTTTTCAAACAGATCAAAGGGTGCACGCCGTGGGACAAAGAGGAGAGCCCTGAATTCCAGCTGCCCTTCCACAGAGAAGTGCTGCGAGAAGGCAAGATGGTAACTTTAGTCCATTTGCATGGTTCCCACTGTGATAGCTACTTAACAGTTCTTCAAATGCAGAACACAAACTGACCGCTGGAGAGCAGATTAACACAGCAGCTGAGACACACTGGTCAGAACAAGCACTATCCTCAGGCAGACACAGTGAATTAGTGTTCGGTTACCAGGCCAGCAAAGCAATTCAGAACACATTCAGTTTCTTACACAGGCTACTGAGATTTAGAAAGCAAACGTATTCTTATAGCACTTTCCACTATCAGACAACAAAAGGCACAAAACCCTTTTAAGGACGAATTACAAATATAATTTATCTGTAACCTAGTTTTCAACCCAGACATGGTAAATAAATTATAAATTTGGAAGGCACCTGCACTTCCTGACTGCAAGTTCAGTTCAGATGATAAACACCAATGCACAACATATCAGAGTTCAGCAGCATGTTTAGCAAGCTTCCAGCTTCAGTACTGTGCATTATAGTTTATATGTCCACATGTAACAACCATAATTGTGTCTCGAGAAAAACTTACTTTGACAGCCAGATGGTCTTCCCAGTCATTAGTCAGACTCTTGTAGAATTCTCCATATTCCTCATTGGTTATGTCATCTGGGTTCCTGGTCCAAATCGGCTTGGTCTTGTTGAGCTCTTCCTGATCAATGTATTTCTCCTTAATCTTCTTTTTCTTCTTCTTATCTCCATCCTTCTTCTCTTCTTCTTCATCAGAACCAACATCTTCAATCTCTGGTTTATCTTCTGTCTTTTCCTCCTTCTCTTCTTTTTCCTCTTCCTTTTCCTCAGCCTCATCATCACTCACCTCCTTATCACGCTCCTTCTCCACCTACAGAAAAGACAACAGTACTTGCATTTCCACAGTTCTAAGGTACCCCTTGCAGTCTCACAAAGCCAGGAAACACCAGAAACATGGTGTCAAAGCTTTCCCTCCTATACTCCAAGAACTCTTACTCTGCTTGCTGACACAAGTGATGTTTCGTTTTCATGTGCTACAAGCCAAGTTCTTATTATTCAGTTTCATTACACTGAGTGACTCCTAACAATACACCTAGATATAGTCAATGGTTTGTAGACAGACTCTTACTGGCTTGGAAAACATCCTGGGTTTTTTAAATCTAGTCATGTGAAATACCATACTAAGTAACAACTACATTTCCCAAGAGCTTTCTCCATGTAGGATCTGAAAGAAATTACACTAACCAAATAAAAATTGACCGCTCCTTCTTACACAAACTCTCACATGTGAAAGTGGCAATACTTATTTAGCGTTTCAAGTAAGGTACATACAAAGAGTGTGATCGGGTAGCCAATGAACTGAGAGTGCTTCTTCACAATTTCCTTGATTCTACGCTCTTCCAGGTATTCAGTTTGATCTTCTTTAAGATGCAGGATGACTTTTGTTCCACGGCCCAGAGGTTCACCTAGAACAGAGTTTACGTGTTTTACTTTGCTGCAACAAACTTTGATTAATTCTTTAAAAGAACACTGCTCTATCAGCAATTCTTTCACCACTAGGGAAATGAAGCTTCTGTGTATATAAACAGCCTAGGTTACACCATCTCCAGTTTCCCTACATGTACTTCAAGCAAGTTTCAGGATGCGTTTATGAGACTGTTCAGCGTCTTTACACTGTATACAGAATTCTGGAAGTCTACAAGTATTTTTCCACGGGAAACTTTGGAAGTTTAAGTCTTAATGCACCATTTACCTGGGCATTCTGTATACATCAAATTATGCCAACTTAAATGGCCAGAGACGACCTGGACCCGTGCCTGATGTGACATATTACTTGTACTAATTCCTTTTATCTAGTGTTTTCTCCAAAGCAGAGTACGTGGCATTGCCAAACATATTTTAAAAGCATCACTGAGCCGGAACACTGAACACTCACCATTATCCAGTCTGACAGTGAAGGACCCTCCAGCTGAGGATTCCCAAGCATACTGCTCATCATCGTTGTGCTTGGTGATCACTGTCACTTTTTCAGCAACCAGGTAGGCGGAGTAGAAGCCAACACCGAACTGACCAATCATGGAGATATCGGCCCCTGCCTGCAGGGCTTCCATGAAAGCCTTGGTGCCAGACTTGGCAATAGTACCAAGGTTGTTGACCAGGTCGGCTTTGGTCATCCCAATGCCAGTATCTACAATGGTTAGAGTGCGATCGTGCTTGTTTGGAATCAGGTTAATTTTCAGCTCTTTTCCAGAATCCAGCTTGCTTGGGTCAGTCAAGCTTTCATATCTTATCTTATCCAGAGCCTGTAAAAGAAGAGACAGGTTTTAATACTCCCTAACTATTCCTAGAAATTTCAGTAATTGTCATGATTAACTAGATTAAACCTGTACTCACATCTGAGGAATTGGAGATCAGCTCACGCAGGAAGATTTCCTTATTGGAGTAGAATGTGTTGATGATCAGAGACATCAACTGAGCAATCTCAGCCTGAAAAGCAAAGGTCTCCACCTCCTCCTCCATTGGTTGGTCCTGAGTTTGCACAGCTTCCGGCATCTGTGAATAGAGACGGAAGAGTTGAAATTCCATCCGGAACAGCCTAGCTAACATATCCCTCTTGCAGGCAGTGACAATGGCATTCTGAAATCAAGCATTTTAACCACGTGGCTTCAGCACCAGAGGAACACACACACACATAAAAAAAGCCCTTCCCAGATCTTATTTCCAGCCAGTAACCATTCAGGAATTTTAAGGAATGCAGAAAATAGATGACAATACTTTAACTACTGGCTTGCTTTACACTCACTTTACTTTGCAGCACTTACAGTAAGGCAAAACTTTTCCTCTCTTCTTCCCTTAACTTATGAATTGATATGAGACCTGTATCTTCCCTCTTTACAGAACTATTTGAAGTCCTTATGTGAGTTATTTCTCTCTTATTCGCATCCACTTATTACTTCGCATATACAGCTACCTCCCCTCCAGCAGCAAACGCTAAGCACAACTCTCATTTATGTACCGACACTGTTCAGCCGGACCCGTTTTTATGAACAAATGTTTAGGTGGATAAATATTCAGCCTTCACCGGGCACCTTCTGCCCTCGGTCCTCCCCTTCGGGAGCCAAACCGATTGCGGATTTCGCCGGAGAAAGGTTTGTCCAACCACAGCCCCGCTTCGATCGCTACAGGACGAACGGCACCGAGGGCAGGGGCGCCGCTGGGCGCAGGCCCGGCCGCAGCCGAGGGGCGGCCCCGGCTCCCCCCGCCCGCGCCGCGA
>VYXC01008169.1:1435859-1456368 GCA_013397175.1 Platysteira castanea
GGGGAAGCAGGAAGGAGGCGTGCGCATGCGCAGTGGCTGGCCGCTAAAGAGGGCCCTGAATGGGCGGGGCTCCGCACGGTTTCGCGGATGGCGGGTGACGTCACCCGGTACCGAGCGCCGCTCCGAACGTCCTAGAAAGGGGCGGGGCCGGGGTCTCTTCTCCCCCCCCAGTCCTCCTTCCTCCTGCCCCCGCCCCCGCGGAGCGGCAGGGAAGGGCCTGGAAAACTCGGGGTGCCCCCCCCCCTTTCCTGCCCGGAATGGCCCAGGGCCGGGGTGCGGGGCAGTGGTCACCCCCTCTCCCCTGTTCTGAACCCCCGTCTCTGCTGCGTGGCCGGTGCGCCAGCGTGCGGCTGTGCGGGGGTGCGGCAGGTCAGGTGTGCAAGAGTGCGGGGGTGCGGGTGTATGAGGGTGCGGGGGTGCAGGTGTAGTTGTGAGAGCTCGCGGATGTAAGTTACTTCATGCGTTAACGTGTGGTGTGCGGGAGTGCAGGAGTGCAGAGTTCACAGCAGCCAGCATGGCAGGAGTACAGGTGGAGGTGTGCAGCTCGGTGTGTGCGCAGGTTTAGGTGTGCAGCTGCTGCCATCCCCTCGGGTGGGACGAGGGGCTGCGGGAGGGCGGCACCGCTCCCCTTGCCCTGCTGGCCGGGCAGGATCCGGCCGCGCTGCCGGGCGTAGCCGGGTGAATCACAGCTTAGGGATGCTGTGGTAACGCCTTTCGCCTGTTCAGGGAAAACAACACCGGTTCTCACGCAGCAGGTATCAGTCTGCCAGTTAACTCTGCCTCTCCGTCTGTGCACTTCCACAGGGAAAAAAGAGCCATGGGACCGAATCCAAGCGGCTTAGCAGACCTACATAGCTATGCAGTTACTTAAGGATTTAAGTGCTAATAGTAGACATGAGACGTAGGTCAGTGCTGTTGGGTTTGTAACAGCCCAAAGCCTGGAAGCTGCTGGGATTCTCTGCCTGAGCGCGGTCTTTGCCAGTTCATCTCGGAAATCTCGGTTGGTGTTCAAAGGACACCGCAAGAGACACCTTTATACATACATTTACACATTCTGCATAAAGGCTTTGATATGTACACGTCTCATTATACCCAGCAGCTTTGTCATTGCAACATTTAGCCGGGTGGGTATTTTTATATCCTGAATGACCTGATTGGGACCAGGGAGTTAAATGCAGATCTTCCACATCTCAGGAGAATGATCTGCATCCCATGTGTTCCAGACCAGACTTCTAAAACTTTCTTCTTGGAGCTGATCCACTTTCAAGGATATAAATACCAAGAGAAACTACATGTTAAAATTGTGCACTGATGTAATCATGAATCTAGACAAATCTCCTTGCTCTGAAGAACAGCTATTTATTTGAGGAATAAAAAGGATATTGTTTCTGTTGCAAAAATGCATCCCAAGTGCAACTTCTTTCCACTTTCTTTCGGCTGTTAGATGTACCCCGGACTTCTATCTAGTTCAACATCTGTCTGACTTTGGGGAATTGAATTTTAAGTTGCCTAACCTGCCCTTCTCCAAGTTAAGCATCTGAAATAGACTGGCTAGCATGAACTAGATATTCCAATACTTACATCCATTAATGTATTTAGTCAAAAATCCTCATGCTGAATGTAATATCCTTTGCATTCGTTATCCTGCAGTTTAACCCAGACAAGCAAATCTGATTGAATTGGGGTCCACTGGCTTGATTTTGTTGTAGCATTATGTTTTCAGGGAGTTTTCAGTATTCTGACAAGAAGGTACATTAAGTACATGTGTAAAACATGTAGGAACACCGAGGAATTAAAATTACAACTTGTCTTGCTGCAGTTTCTGCAGTATCTGGATCAGTACATGCATTGGTGGAATGTCTTTAAGGATTCTGCCCTTCTAAATCCTGGTGCTCCAGCTCTGACCCAAGCAGTTGGCCAAAATACAGGATCTTGCAGCTTATTTTAATTATGTGGAAAAATTAATCGTGGTGTCAACAACATAAAAGGGTGTATAGATGAGCTGCTGCTCAGCGCACAGAAGAAATCAGACTGTAAGGGTGAGGTTATTAGCTCACTGTTCTAAGCCACTGAAAAAGCTGGATTTCAGCCAATACTCAGGCTCAGAAGTTTTGCACTTACGTCTGGGTCACCTTCTTGGTACTTACTTGGCTGGTTGTTTTCTGTACCCTCTTCAAGTTTGATTTTGAGGTGTTCTCAATAAATTTATTTCCCTTTCTCTCAAACATGTATGCCTGTATGAAATAATGCCCACCAAAATGCTTTCTTGAGTACAACAAGTTCCTTTCTTTGCACAGTGACTGTGATTTCAGTGATCTGACGGCTGCTTTGGTTGTCTGCTTCCATAAAGCAGCCTCATGGCTCTTCACTACTGTCCTAATAAAATGTGGCAGTTACACTCAAGCATGATGATGTAACTTCCATGTTTTTTCTTAGATTAAAAATAGTCATGATATAGAATAAATTCTATAGGATGTACCTTTTAGGCTGAAACCCTCTTGCATTCAGATTCCATTGACTGAAATGCTTCCTAACAGGCATTTGCATCAAAGTAGCTTCTGTACTTCAGAAAATGGCTAAGCTATTGCAATATATGGAAATCTGTCCAAGCATTTTATCTAGCAATATCCTACTAAATTTGCTTGTGTGGTCTCCTTTTGAGGTGTCCAGAATTTTAAGAGTGCCACTTCTATAAAAATATTCAAGATGTTTAAGGAAGTATTTTCCTTTCTAATCTCAGTGAATGTGGGTCCAGGGAGTCAGACTTAGGGATATATGTCATTTCAAGCATGTGAAGACCTATGGAAGGTTTTGCATATGTCTGCAGGATCACATGCCTTTGTACTGTCTAATCTCCAGTCACATCATTCTGTTTTCTCTTGTGGTTGTGTTATTCAGCTTTTAAAGGGAGAGTGATTTCTTTTGTCAAAGTTGTTTGACAAGTGCAGTGGGAGAATGTAATCTCATACCAAACCATCTAAATTTTCCCAGCTCTGCTTAATCTGAGTTCCTCTGTGCCTGTGTAAAATACATATTTTCTTCATGACTTGTCAATAACCTGTATTCTTTTTGTTCTGTTATGCAGTCAGGGCTAGCAAATATAGATACCTTGTTCCTATGGTTACTCTATTTTAACTGATCCCAGTTTTGTATTGCTTCACTTTTAGGCAAGGGGAAAAAAAAGACTGGTTTCAAACTTGGTTCATGTCAGAGTTAATTTTGGAGGAAACTGAGCAAGACAGATCTATTTTTCAACCAAGAGATTGTGCTGGTTTTCGTTGGGGTAGACTTAATTTTCTTCACAGCAGCCAGCATGGAGTTATATTTTGAATTTGTGCTGAAAACAGGGTTGATAACACAGAGTTGTTTTTGCTACTGCTGAGCAGTGTTTGCACATTGTCAAGGCCTTTTCTGCTCCTCACACTGACCCCCAGCAAGAAGCCTGGGGGGGGTACAAGGAGCTGTGAGGGGACGAAGCTGGGACAGCTGACCCCAACTCACCAACAGGACACTCCTTGCCAGAAAGCCTCATCGTGCATTTCCTGGTTTCCTGAGGATTAGCCCCATGCTTGTTCTCGGTATACATTTGCATCCTAATAGAATCTTTAATTACACAATTTCATAGAACTCCTTACTATGTGAAAGTTATAGTATTTAAAAAGAACAAAGTAAAAGTTGGCTGAAAGTTGTTTAATGTTCAAAGTGTTGAAATAACACCCAGGAAAACTGGGGTTTATTCTCAATTCAATCAAAGGCTTCTTCTGTGTTACTGAAGAAGATTTTTTTGTTTTTTTATAAGCCACAAAGAAATTAAAAACCATTTGCATAGAGAATTCGAATTCCAGCATTTAACTTACGTTTGGTGTTGTAGCCTTAATGCTTTTATAACATTGCTTTAAAATTAATTTTAAGTTCTGACACAGTTTTGCCATGTTATCTCAGTGCTTCAGGGTTTACTGAAGGAAAACAAACCAGCAGCAACTGAAACTGCTTAACAGTAGATTTCAGAAGAATGATGTAAGTAGAAATATGTGGTAATCTGTGTCTAGTTTGCTTTAACACATGGAATTATGCATGTAAAATCTGTATTATCATAATGAAATGTAAAGCTGGGAACGGGTATCTGTCTGAGCAAAGCTTCATGCTTTCTTAAAACTATTTCCCTCTCTTCTTTTGTGCTTTCTCATTGCTTGCTGGAAGCTAAAGCTAAATCATAAGATCTGTAGGTCACAAAAAAAGGTGATTCATACTAGAAATAGGATCAATAGTCACTTAGAAGAAATATTTTTGTGGTGAAAAAGCTACTTAAGAGGCAGAGAAAAAATCGATCTCATACAGTGTAGTTGTACTGTAGAACTGCAGGTGGCAGCAATAATTGCATGGATAATGGGCTGCGTGTACATATTCTTTTTTCCTAAAAATTTACGGTTCTTGAAGTATGTGTCAGGGATTGTGAAAACTGTCAGTCATTTCTCTCAGAAGGAATTCTGAAGGGAATTACTGTTGAACAAGAGTATATTTGTTATAGCAAAAGTCAACAATTCCACTACAAACAAGCATCCATTATAATTTATATTATATATATATAGTATAACATATATTATATATTTATATAGATATAGATATGTAAAGTTCAGCTGCACAGGAAAGAACAAGCATGGAAAGGCCTAGATTCATGGAATGTTAACAAGCCCCTAGAATAATTGTTCAGTCTTATCATATATTACTTTATGTGGTGTTTGTTACAAAATTAATAGTTGAAGTTTATAACAACTCCAATTTGATATTTTAAATTGTTCCTCGTCTTAATATTCCCTTACGACTGGAACAAAAGATACTGTCTTTATAGTTTTAGCCCTTGTATAATGTTTTACACTTTCCCAGAATAAATGAATAATTATGCACTTCTTAGCTGAAATGATACGTACAAATCAAGCACTATACCTATGCAAACTGAGCAATACAAGACACTTTGTCTTCCACCAAGTTAAAAGTGCTTCTTTCACTCTCGGGTTCTGCTCATTGTTTTAAGAGCATTGTAAGATGACTGCAGTATGTGTTTGTGGAAATGTGTGTGGTCTCTGTCTTGCATGAGACCAAAAACCAGGACACACAGTTACATGGCTTGGAGAGTGACAGGAGAATGTCATGCCCATCAGAGCTCCCCTAAATCAGGAACAGTTACATAAAACTGTTAACTTTGGAGGGAGAACAAGAGGTATGGTGGCAGCTGTAACTTGTATTATCCATAGTTAAGAGCTTTGTTCTGTTCATAGGCATAAGTTTCAATAGATCCTAACTCAGAAGGACAAGAAGCTTGGAGAAAAAGCCCTTCCAGACAGCAGAAGGTTTGACTAAAAAGTCCCTGAACAAACAAAACCCTAGACTTCCCATGAAGATGTCAAAAAATGATAGTGATGGTAAAGTTACATGATTAGAAAGATAACTTAATAGAGCCTCAGCATCGGCAAGCATCAAAATAAATCTGACACTTTTTTCCCTGTCACGTTCTAGAAGTTGAATTCAGTATAACAGTAAGGGTTGGGGGTTTAGCACCTGTAACAGCTAAGCACTGTTGCACACTCTTTACTAGCAAGTGTGAGTATGTATAGAGCACTTGCATACCTTATATTTGCGGGCATGATAGATTTGGAGACAAAATTATCCTTCAAGCCACCTTCTAAATGTTGGATGCTATTGGTAATTATGTCACAAATCATGTGTTCTGTATTTCACTAACATTCTTGATGAAATAGTATTGATTTTTCAAATTACTGAACACAGATGACTTTTCAGAGTTGAGTTAGGTGATTAGGACATGACAGAAAAGTTGATAGAAGGAAGTAAATTTTCAATTCATTTTAAATAGAGGCACAGAAGGTAAGTTCTAGTACTGGGTTTTAAGCAGATAAGAAGAAAGATCATGTATTTTTGCATTAGGAAGATTTTATATAAACATCTTTGGGATCAAATTGCTCTAGTGACTTCAGCAAAAACAAGAAGAAAATTGTTGGAAAGGTCTTCATTGTTCAGCAACACTTCCAAAGGATCTACTTCTTTATAAGCACATTTGCTAGAAACAAAGAGAAAAAGAAAACCCCTTCAAAGAAAGGTTTACCCTCGAAATTGGAGGGAAAGAGAGAGAGCAATCTGGTGTGGAGATCACACTTTCAGATTTAGTTGGGAATGGAATTTCAGTTGTATAAAAAGCTGAGAAAGTAGGTTTACTAAGCAGTGATAGCTGGAATCGGTGAACTAGGTTAAAGAAAATCAATTACACATTTTTATTGAGGATACTGAGTATGCAGTAACCTCAACCATTCCACTTTAAAGAGGGCACAGAAATGGAAAGAATAGAAGAATCTTGCACAACTGCTTAAATTGGTGCTAATCTGATAAATCTCATTCTAGAAAGTATTAGCAGGGGGTTCTTGTAGCTTTTATTAAGTTCGAATTATAGCTCTGGTGTCAGGCAGCCAAGTTACCTTGGATCTGACCAGTATGAAAGGAATTCTGTGAAAAAGATCTGTAAGAAGCCTTGGCCAAGGCTGACTCTTTTCACTCCTTCAAAGAGGTGTCCAGGCAGAACATCTCACAGTCCAGAAAACTGCTTACAAACTTGCTGTCTTCTTTCCTTCTGAAGGTCAAGGAAGACTTGGAAGAATTTTATTATTGTCACCTTTGTAATTGTGCTCTGCTGCAATATCTGTGAAAAAATATTTCAAGTCAGCTATTCAGAATTCAATATATGCTGGGCTATGTTATGAGTCTGCTAGACACCCAGAAGTTTCAAGTTTCATCATGAAGCATGTTTCAACAAAGGTCTTAGAAGTCACAGAAATTTTTAAAATCTGCAAGCTCAAGATCCACATTTTTCAGGATGGGAGATTGTGAGCATTTAAAAGAGATGTCCATGAAGCTGATTCTTTCTAATGTTTCAAACAGGATATTATCCTTAATTTGACACTCTATACTTGTAAAAAAAGAGGCAAGAAATTAATTTTATTTGTCCATATATTCTGAGTAGACTTTTTTTTTTTTCATATTCCAGACAGTACTTCCATTTTATTAGCAAGATATTGATGGGATAAAAAAAAAGGTACTAAAATTATGGAGTGCTTTCAGGTAATCACAGATTAAGGCTTAACAGCTATCTGTGATGAACACTGCTTAGGCACAGTTTAATGTTATTTTCTTGCTGTGTCAGACAGCTCAAAAGATTTATTTCTTTTGAAAAGCTGGGAGAACTCTGAATCCCAGCTTCCTCTCCACAAAAGAATGCTGAAAAAAAAAGAATAGTAACAGTAAAATATTCTGATTAAAGCTGCCTGTGAGTAGGTACTTCGAGAAATTTTATCAAGAGCTGTGTAAGTGCTTGATTAATCATTACAAATTTGTCTGTGGGCTACAGGAACCAGGCATAGTGAATTAGAGGGAAAATCGGTTTTTATCTCTTTCAAGGAGATGCTTCCTGCCATACTGAGGCAAATCTTCTGATGTAACTTGGCTCTTTATGCTGAAATCCTGCTTTGCAGTCAGCTGAGCCGAGGGTATTCTTAGCCAGTGAATATGCAGATCAGTGTAATGCAGCTGCTCTGCACTCTGAAAGTAGGACAGACCACAGTTACTAGAAGTCACCAGGTTATTTCTTAACCAGAGAGGTGCTGGTTAACACTTGCCAGGAGATGCCTCTGCCTTTTCCCCCCCATCACTGACGAGACAAAACAAGGAAGAAAACCCCTCCAGAATGGGTCTTTCAGTGCTGTGGGAGTTGCAATGACTTGTGATTGACAAACTTAAAACTGTTTTAGATGCTGACAGCCCAGGATTTCTTCTCTGCTTTATTTGGATTAGATATAGCTGGAAGAGTGAAAGTACTTTTATTTTGTCAAATTCAAGTTACTTTTTAAATGTCTAGTTATTAAAATAAAATCAGCAAGTTCACTCTAGCCAGTAAAGTTTATTATAAAATTAAACTATAAAAAAATTATGACAGAATGCATTTTCTGTTTCTTGTTTTGGCTGCCCTTCACAGTAGTTCTACAAAGCTAAGTTGCAGGAAGGGGCATTAAAGGATTGGGATAGTAAAAGAAGGGATTTTTCAGCTTTTCTTCCTCAGGGCATAGCTGCTCTTTCCAGTGACTTACCTAAAACTGTTTCCTCAGACCATTTGTTCAAAATGAAATATCTCTTTTAGCTGTAGTTCTATAGAACTGTTCATTTGTTTCATCTGACACAAATACAGCTCTGAATTTATACCAAAAATAACCATGATGGCTTGGCTTCCTTCTCCTTAGTAGTTCAAGACAGAAAATTACAGGCCATTCTTTTTCTAGAAACCTCTGCAGTCACATTCCTATTATATTATTTAATTTGCATGTTATTTCCATCTTGATGAACTTCCCTGCATGCCCCTGGGTTTGTATGAATAAACATAATTACAGGTCATATGAGAAGTACTTCCAACTCTGCTTTGCAGTTTTGTAGAATTAATTAATTAAATAATACTGATGCACCTGCCATTCAAAGTACCTTTCCAAGTTGCCTTCTGCTCATCTGTTCTCACTTTTGGAACTGAAGCCATAATAAGTCTGGCTTAAAAACCAGAATTACTAGTTAGTCACTGCCAACCAGACCTCTTCCAGAAGCATATCTAAATATGACAGGAGATTTCTCTGGCCCCAAAAGCCAGAATATATCAAAATAAAATGCATAATCAGAGTTTATTGCTTCACCTGCATAATTAAGATCTTCAACCACAAGCACGTATTTTCATTGCCAAGTAGTCCAGATTTTAACAAAAGCATGAACTGTGTCTTAGTAAATTCACTAAGATAAATGTTATCTTTATAAGATTTCCTCTGGTTGGTGAACGACAAGCTCAGTATCTAGACTGATACATGGTGTAACTCTGTCCTACATAGGCAGTACTCTTTCAGAGCTCATTAGGAAAGCAAACCAAGAAATTATCACACAATATGGAGTCCTTCTTGCAAATGTTAATTCTGGCAGTACAGAGACAGCTTAGTTAATGTTGCACTAGTAGCATCTGGGAATGATGCAAGGACATTAGGTATGCAACTAGTGTTTCAAAGCATGTACAATTAGCATCTCAAACAAGGCACTTACAAAGACTGTAATTGGATAGCTGATGAATTGAGAATGCTTCTTCACAATTTCTTTGATTTGCCTTTTCCCCAAGTATTCTCTTTGGTCTTCCTTCAGATATAGGATAATCTTTGTTTTACGGTCATGTGGTTCCCCATGAATGAAATATGTGAGTTTTAGTGACAGCACAAATGGACGAATAGCAACCATTTTCTTGAAATTAAGAATTAATACAATTGTAATAAGAAATTCTTAATCATCACTGACTACCTAATAATGCTGAGCTGGTGTTTTATACCAGTTCTGCGCTCCAACAAATGCAACAACTAAAGCAATTATACCATTTCAATGTGTATTTCCCCCAACTTTCATAGCCCTCATGAAGCACAGCGTAACAACATATGAACTGCAAGAGGGAGTCTACAATGCAGAAATTCATTAAGTTTGACCTTTCTCTTTAAATGTTACACATCCTAGAAATGAAACACAGCAGTGATGCTGTATTGTGTGACGCACATTCATTCTCTGCTACACGAAGTCCAGCCAATGGTTGGTTCTTTGGAAATTCCTCTGCCCGAATTAAGGTGCAAACGAGACCATATGCCAGTGACAATAATATGGGTTTTATTTGATAGTAGATATGAGAGAGAGAGAGAGAAAGAAAGAAAGAAGCAGAAAATAGGTGGGGGGGACAGAAAGAGAGTGACAGAATAAGGAAAATATCACCACTCCGTGGATCCCAGCAATGTTCCATTGCTCCTCTCCAGCTGGTCTTCTCGGTGGTGAAGGTCCCCCTGGAAAGCACAAAATCCCATGGGTTTATACGCTCAGGCCAGGCAGGAATGTCCGGGCCTGTCCCCCTGGGGTGGGGGGCAGTCTCTCACAACAGACTCTGGGTCTGTTGCATCTCCTGCAGTCCTGTGGGGCAAAGCCTCTCCCGTGAATGTCCCGTGGATGTGCCCTGTGGGGCTGGGGGTTCCACAGCTGGGCCAGTTTGTGTCATTGGAGGATGGGTGTTTATTGCCTCTCACCAGAGGTTACACCATGCACCCAAAACCTGCTCCTCCCTCCTTGGTTGGGGGCAGTCTGTGTAAACCTGGCCTCTGTGAGCTGTGCTCTCCCCCCCCACCCCAAACTCAGCTGGGGTGGCACCTGGAGGCTTTGGCCTATTGTGGGTGCATACCTTTCCCTCAGCGTGAGGCGACTGAAAAATAGCTTTCCTTTTATCTAATCAGCAGTTTGGTTTACAGTCCAAAGTTCTTCAAGGAGATTTCTGTGGTTGTAGCTTCTTTAAAACTTTATATCAATGTTTGAGGCATAAACTATTTTCAGTCTCTGACACCAAGCCAGGCAAATTTGCTGCTAAAGGCAGAGATCCTGTGCCATCAGCATCACCTGTGCTCCCTCCCTGTTCTGTTCACCACTCTTGACTCTCACCAGCCATGAGACAGAGAACAGCGAATTCTGTTGACACACATTTACCATTATCAATGACAGCAAGAAGCCTGGAATGAAGGTGACTTTCCTACTGCCTGTCTTTGCTTTGTAACCACAGTCAGTTTTGCAACCAGGGAGCCGGAGAAGAAGCTGACCCCAAACTGACCATTCCCAGAGACACCAGGACAAGCCATGTTTCTGGAGAAGCCCCACTGCTGGACCTCGCAGTAGTCATGGGATCAGCTTTGGTCACCCTGTGGTCAGGATGAATCCATGATGGTCAGAATGCAATTGTATTTGTCAGGTCCGTGATTCCCATAATCCAGCTTGTTTGGATCAGTCACAGCCTCAAGTCTCATTCTGTCCACGATCACAACATAAGGCTTGAGCATTCTCAGGTTGCACTTAAGAATCCAGGCAGTGCTTTAGCGGCTGAGTCACATTAATAGCCAGATTACTTGCAACCAATGATTTGCTAACTGCCTCCCTCAGAAAGTTTTTCTTGCTGGAATAGGAAGCGTTGATGAGCAGTTAGTTCAGCCTGGAAGGCAGGAGTCTTCTCCTCTTCATCCATGGGCTGATCTTCAGTTTGCACAAATTCAGTGTTAATAGGGATGCATAGAGTTGAAACCTCACTGCATATACACCCACACATGCAGACAACAGACCGTGGCACATGTGTTTTTAAACTGAAAAAATACAAATAATTTGTCTTGAGAGGATATGGCAGAGAAATTTAATTATTGTTTCAGATGTATCATTAATAATCCAGTATAGATTTTAGATTTTTTGCTTTTCTCTGATTTCTCACTTAAGATTAAGATAATATAGGACGAATAATTGTTTAATCAAGAGGGAATCAGTAGGCTTTTAAATATAGTCATGCTAGATTGTATTATAAAGTAAGAAAAGTCATCACAGGATTTATTATCACAAATTAATTTTGCTTGTACATTCTGGGACATCCCAGAGACAAAATTTTGCAGTTATGACAAAATAAGAAACACGAGATTTCCACTCTCCTTTAACTGAAACATTGCCTCAATAGGACTATTCCAAGATAACTCTTTAATTTTAAAAACAAGCTTGAAATTTCTCTGGGGGAATGAGAGATATTGGCTTAGTTGGTATAATGATGAGACTAATAGAGATTTGTTTATACTCTCTTCAAGTCAGAATAACACTGCAAGGAAACACATTTTATTGAAGGGACATATTATAGTGCAAAGTCCTGTCTCTTATCATTTAACAGAAACCAAGTCTGCAACGACCTAAAGATGTAGATTTCCTCCTTAAGATAGGCTCTTATTTCATGTTCCTATTTAATTTCTGCCGAAACAACCCCCTTTATTCACCTCTTATGAAAAAAGACCACAAGGCCCTTGTGTTTGGCCACTAGCTGTTTTTATTTTGCCCCCAATTCCCTCCTGTCACAGCTATGGTAAGGAAAGTAGACAAGAGACAGAATAAATTATAATTTAAACTGACTAGAAATATTATGATGAGATTATGTTTGAATTTTCCAAAGGGAAGTGATGGAAAGAAACATACTGTAGCCACATTTCAGCTTACATTAGAAGAGCAACTAATCTTCATCAGCTAAGTCTGGCAGTTAAAGAATCACTCATCACTCATCTTTCTGCAGAATTTATGTAGGTAACCTTCAAGCCACCACAAAAAACAAAAAACAAAACAAAACAACAAACAAACAAACAACCCCCCACAACAAAACAAAAACACCAAACCAAACCAAACCAAAAAAAAAAAACCAAAACCAAAACCAAACCAAAACAAAAAATCAGACCATCCTTTGGTTTAGACTTGCAGCAGGAGAAGGAGAGTAGAGAGAAACTGAACAAGACTCCCTAAGCATGGAGCAAATCAAGGCAGCTGTGGAGAGTATCTTATTCTGACCTACCACATATCGAAGGCTGACAGGGTTTGCTAACCCATGTACTAGAGGCAAGCAGCCTCCTCGTCTCTGGTTTAGAAACTAACATCGTGATCCTGCCCTTCAAAAGAGCCTTTATAAAAATTTATTCTTATAGAAGGTAAGTAAAATGCTACCTACTCAAAACAGTGTTGATTTACACTGATATTGCACAAATGTAAACAATAACGTTAAGGGTAAACTTACAGAACGACAGAGTGTTTGAGGTTGGGAGGAACCTCTGGAGGTCGTCTCATTTCTCCCTGCTCAAGCAGGGCTACCTGGAGCAGGTTGCCCACTACTGTGTCCACTAACAGCTGCTCTGAAATGATCTAATTAATGGGTGACATCCCTTTGCAATCACAGAGAGTGGACCACAGCCCTCCCAGAAAAACGCTGGAATGTAAAGTCTCTGTAGGAGCAGCTGTTTCAGCCCTGGCACACATGGCCTCAGCTGAAACCAAGGAACAGAAATGGAAGATATCTCTGCTTGTGAATCGGAGTGACTAAAGTGCACTGATGGACTGTGCATGCATCTGGATGCAAACGAAGAGAGTAGCACCCTGACTTGTGAGATTAATCCATCAAAGCAAAAGAGAAGCTTATGAATCATGTTGCTAACATGTTAATGAGGTTTCCTCCTGGGTGTTTGTCCTGTTGCCGCAGAGGGCAAAGGAAGGAATATGGGTCTCTGTGCAAGCCCTGCCACCCATCTAAGAGCTGGGACATGAGTGCAGCATCAGGTCTGTGCAGTTTGCAATGCTGTTAGAATTCACCAGATGGGGCTAATACAGCAAATATAAATATTCCCTATAGGAGTCATACTGAACAAATCGATTGAGATGAGTAAAGAGAGCAATATATATTTGTGTATATGGCGTAGGAGTTTTAACCTTATAAAAGTTGTTTGGGTTTTTTTTTAAGTTAACCCCTTCAAGGAGTCAATTTTTAAAAATAGATACTTTGTTACATTAATCTTCTGTGAATCAAATGTTTAACTATTCAACCATTTTCTCCCACCCCACAAACCAATAGCTGTCTCAGGAAATCTGTAAGTTGGATCAAGCTTAGTTATTTTAAAATTTTTTAAAACGCTAAACAACTATAAAACCACATACATAAAAATTGAAGGTTTATGTTAAGATCAATTCCTAATTATTGTGTTTTTATCTATGTTTAACTAAAAATACAAATGAAAGTTGTAAAAATCAGTTTGTTTATAAATGTGCACAGCTTTCCCTTTTCCTGTGGTATACTGATGCAGAGACTGATCCTGTCACGAGTCCATCCCCCAGATTTATTTTCCTGTAGAGACTAAACATATTTAGACATCACAGTCAAGTTTTAGTTAACTGATTAAAAAAAAAAAAAAAGGAAATACTTGTATGCCAGTGCATCTATTGAATGTCCTCATCTGTGTCAAATCACTGAATCAGGAAGTTAGTATTTGAAAATTTAAAGTAATTGTCTGTGAGAGATGTCAGACTGGTGCACTCTGTATCTTACCATGCCTAGAAGAAGTAATTCTATCATTTTTACTATAAAAAATGATGAAAATACATGAAGATTTAGTATGCATCAATCCCATATTTGATTTTAGCTTGTTATACATACTCCTGAAAAGAAAAATGTCAGTGAACAAATAGACTTCAGATGATATTTAGCTCAACCAACAGAGCAGCTATCGGAAAATGACATAAATCTTGTTATACCTAGCACTTGGCCTTAGAAAGATGGAGGCTAAAGACAAGGAATGCCACAGGAATGTGCATACTTGATTATATGATTACTGATAAGTGCTTGTTACATAAGAACAATATTGTATGAGCTGCATAATGATGATAGTTTCAGATAAACCAGAAAAGCAGGGACCTAAGAGCCTACTGTACACACGTAATCTTTTAAACCACACTTCTCTTTAGTAATACCATCCCTTGCTTTATGTATGCAGCAAGAGAGAAGAGAGAGAAACTGAACAAGTCTCATTAGGCATGGAGAAAGTCAGACTTCCATTTAGACATGCACTTAGGCTGCTGAAAGTCTGAGTGATGATAATTTTTTATGATTAATTAAATTTTGTGTGTGATTAAATTATAAGGTACATATGGTAATGATGTAAGAATACATATGTCATAATAATAAATACCCTTTCTCCTCAGCCGATCTGCCTGGTAGATGACAAAACCCCAATAATAAAAAAACTATCCCACTTTGATGGAAAAAACTGTATTAGGAAGTACTGTCTAAAAAGTTACACATAATCTTCCTATATATGAGTAAGTTTTGGACACCAGATGGATGGCAAAGCCTTGTGAATTTAACTTACGCCCTTCTTGATTTGCAAATGAAAAACAGTGACCACCTAACCATAATGAAACCAGCCAGCACATAATGATGACCAGAATGGAGCCAGCACATAATTCAGGGAAATAAGCTCTCCTTTCTTTAAATGTGCAATGATTCAACCAGCACTGAATGAACAGCCAGTGCTATGCAGTATCCAGAGCTCCCATGCCTCAGTGAGCTTATGGAAAAACTCATAAAAATTCCCATTAGACGATCATTTATCTAAAGCTTCAATGCTTCATCTAAAACAATTTGGAGACAGTCATTCCAGCCATGGAAATGGAATTATGCTTATGACACTGATGGAGAATCTCCTCCTATGACTGGACAGAAAGCAGATAGCCATGCTTTTTCTGAAGCTCCCTGCAATCTTTGAGATGTGAGAAAGGTGATTAGGGAATGAAGAATGTGCTAAAAAGTTTTCAGTTCCTCTTTGAGTAATATGCCAAAGCAACAGAGAAAGATCTCACCATCAGATAGGCAGATGACCTGGGGGAAACTAAAGAACCTGGTATAAACTTAAGATATACATGGACGTACCTGTCTTAAGTGCAAAATGTTCAGTGGCTTCTGAATCTGGTCACCTTCAAAACTCAGTACCTTTTTTTTTCCTTTTTCTTTCTTTTTTTTTTTTTTTTTAATGTTGGTAGTGCTTCCCTCTCCTTGACTATCAAAGTCTATTCTTTCCAAGGAGACTTTTTTCAGCTTTCCTTATTTCTCGTTCTGCTTAGGGACTCCTAAATCACATGCTAGAAGCTACTTTTCTTGCATGGATGGCTGTTGACTTGCATGGATGGCTGTTCAGCAACTCACTGTTGCTCACACCAAAGGCAGGTTGCTTGGCTGACCTGCAACACCCATCAATACCAACCATGGGTTAGCATAACTCGATAACCACAAGCTTCCCAATGAAAACCAGCTGAGTGAAACAGCCAGTTCTGATGAAAGAGAAAATAATTTTGAAACACGTATTTGCTGAATCTATAATTTCTTAAGTTATAAACATGTAAGAGTCTATTGCAGACTGCACTTTAGGAGTGTTCTCAGCTTTCTCAACAGCACTGCATTCTCACACTGCAACACTGTCTAGAAATTCCAGTTTTGTGAGAAACAGAGTTGCTGCTGCTGGCCAATAATCAGACCTTATTTATTCACAGGTTGTCATTCCTCAGCTGATTACAGCAGTACTGTATATATGGATAATATGTCTTCCCTACTTAGGGAGTTTTGAGAAGTACATAATGCTGGAGCACATCTTAGAAACACAAGCTATTTGTAGGTATATCAAACCGATCTCTCTGGCTTTCCATAGAATTTAAATTAAATTTATTATCTCAGTCTTATCTTCCGAGAACATAATTTCCAGGACAACTACAGCCTCAAGATAATAACTGTTGTTGACAAGAACAGCACTCCTGGCTATGGAGGCAGGGTAGTCTTTTCAGGAGACAACTCACAGAGAGCTGATTGAGAACAGCAGAATGAAGTTTTCCAAAGACACAACAGAGTTCACCCATCATCCTATCCCAGCTGCAAAGCAGACTTAGTTTACTTTGCCTTCTTCTAGCCGAATGTCTGCTTTTAAGAATATCCATTTGTTTCCCAGTAATTAACCCCCCTTCCCCCTCCCCGCCACTATGAAAACAAAACGTTTCACACGCTCTTGCTCCTCTTGTGGAGGGATGCAAGTATAAACAACATACAATGTATTCTAGGAGAGCAGAAACTTCCTTGGTAACACCCTTTCACTTTGTAATACATAATGCGTTGCCTCATGTATTAAATGTATGCAGTGGTTAAGAAGAGATGCCTAACGCAAATAAGAAACTATGAAACTATGCCAGAAACAATATTTTCTCATGATGAAAGCAAGTTAAATGTACTTTAAAGACCATGTAAGTACTTGGAAACATATTTCCAACACTGCCATCCTTTTTCTTCTCCCCATATTAAGTGGAACTTGCATACCATCCTCTCACCAGCACCAACCTTTTGCCTAGTTCAGATGTGTCACTTACATGTCTGTGTACCTCTGTTAGTAACTCACAGACATTCAAAAGTTGTTAAAATTTGACACATTGCAGAGCTTTTGACTCTCTTGACAATTAAGCCAGTCACACTAAATGCCTAAATTTGTTTGGACATCAGAAGCCCCAGAAAGACTTGACAGACCTGCTATAGTTGACCGACAGTGCAGAGATGGTCTCCTGATTTCTGCAGCATGATCTGCAGGCAGTGCATGCTAGAATAGTAGTTTGCCTGATGGAGTATGGCTGTAATCACCATCCTCTTTTTTTTTTTTTTTTTTTTTTTGTCTGGTGAAAGCATCACTAATACCAGTTGTTGCACTTTCTGGGAAGTAACAGATGGCATTCAAATTCAAGCACAGGAAAGTTTTGTTCATAACTGTACTTGGATTGCAGTTTCCTCATGTCCAGTAAAAGCACTATTAATATTACATTCTGAAAAGCTGCAGGACCAATTTATGCCCTGCATAAAGCAATCTCAAAGGACCACACTATTTTATTACTGTTAGTGAATTTTTCTCATGTCTGTTTTCCAGTTTGCCAAAACAATTTGCAAAAAGTAAAGGCATGATACAGCAGTGATTGTGACTGACTTCAGTTTATTGGTTGTGTGGTGCATACAAAACAACTCATCTGGGGTGTCCTCATGGGATCATTTCAGAACTATCATTCTTGGTTAGCTTGAAATAGAAGAATTTACAAGTGGTACTGGGAATTTTTCATAAGACTTATCTCTGTAATCTCTGTTTCCCCTAGTATTTTGATGAGCATTGTGATGGGGCTGTACAATAGTGTTCTTGTGACTTGCAGCTGTGTTTTTCAAATGAATATTTGTCTTGGATTCTCCGTGGAATCTCTCAGCAGCTTTTATTGATGTTTCTTGTAAATGTTAAACACTACATCAATTCTTTGACTTTCTGCACCATCATGTACTGCTGATAACCAGGTACTTGTTAACTTTGTTTATTCTTCGGATCACACTCATTCCATCAGTGACAGATGGCCTGCTGTGGTTTCAGTACCATTTGCATTCCACACAGTCCCTGTACCAAAGTTGCCTGCTTTCTTCTTCAAAGTGATCTATTCAATGCTGTCAGTGGGTAATGAATAAGACATACTGAGTATGCCTGCTTGAAGAAACACTTTAAAAATACATTGTTGTTGTTGTTACATCCTTACCTGTTTTGAATATTACTATTTAGAGATCCATACTCATCCTGCTCTTCTTTGTTGACAGAAAATATTTTGACTTTCTCTCTGGAAGTCCATTAATGAAATTTCTGTATGAAACAATCACTCTTAAGGAGATTTTTTTAAAAATTGCTGGTCTGCTTACTTACTTTATGTGCTTTTAGGAGGTTTTCAACACCATCTGGAAGGGCTGGCTGATAAGCTGACAAGATCTATTGGTCATTATTAATTAGCTTTATCTTAAGAATTTCAAGCAATTCTTCAATACCTGGCCTTTTAGAAGTCTAATTATCTGTACTTGTTCAGATATTCACTCAGATACATGCTCTTTTCTGGAGATCTTTGGCTGTTTCATGTCTCTTAGCTACCTTGTACTAATATTTTGATGGTCAGCAGCAAGACAGTCTTCAGCTACAAACAAAATCTCTTTGACCTAAATTGACTTGAAACTAAATCCCTTTAACCCCCTGCAGTCTGAGTGGACTTCTTCAGCTGAGCTGATCTAATGGAAAGAAGGAAGGCCCTGCTTCCCTCCAGCTCTGCTGTCCATTCCTGTCCCCTCCCTTAAGCAGTTGGTGTTTTTTGTTTAACCCAATTCATTTCACATTTGCAAGGAGTTTAATTCTCTATCAATTTATCTTTCAGAAATGGCTCCTCATGAGGTCAGGAAAGCACTGCTGTTGGGAAAGGAAGGAGTGGCAGCAGATAGTCATAGTCCAGAAACAAGAGAGCAGGACAGTGCTTTTGGTAGCAGTCACATTAGAGCCGCATAGCTACAGCAGGAAACTATACTTTGAAAGTGTGTTTTTTATTGTTAACATAAGATGATCTAACTCTGTGCTGGTTATCTTCCCCTAGTCACACATTTCCAACTCCTTCCTTATTTTGGCTCCAGCAATACTGTGGTGAGTTGGATCAACCTGGTTGCTGATCAACACTTTACTTACATGAGAACTCATAATTTCTGTATGTGTGATAATTTTCAGGGGGATCTGACTCACCCTTTGGTTGCATGATTACTAGAACTGATGCAAGGCAGGTAACGGAAATACCTGTCGAGGCGGGGTCAAAGCCTTTTTTTACAGCTGGAGATCAGTCTCAGATGAGTTTGAGTCAGTCAAGAGGCTGTAGTGAGAAAGACTCTTAAAGCTGAAACTGCTGTCAGAACAAACAGTCCTGCCTCCCTGCCCAGTGAATACAATCCTTCCTAATCCTGTGCCACCTCCACCTGGCATTGATCTGGTTCACCATGCAACACAGCTGGCTGTATGGTTGCAGGATGATCAGAACGAGGAGGTGAGTGAGCTGATAACCAGTTTTTCAGGTTCACACCTCAGGGCAACTCCCAGGCCTTGCTCTGCCTGCAGCAGGTTGGAGGCTGGTGCAGAGCTGGAGGGATGGAGGTACTATCTCCATCAGGGGCAGCGTGAGCTTGGCATGAAGTGTCAAAGTACAGCTGCATACCTGGATTTGCTGTCCCTAAACTGATGGACACTCACAGCAGGGTCCACATCTCCACCTCACCAGGCTTCCAGGTCCTGGCAGTTCCCTGTGGGCAAATCTGGCCGGGGCCATGGCGAACAATTCAGTGGAGGTGGCCAGGGTGGTGATGCCTCACTGTGGTGGCCCCATGGTGAGTGGATACTCTCACCTGGGAGCCACTGCCCCAAAACCAGCGCTGCATATGGACGCCTCCAGCAGCGGCGACCACCTCACCCCAGGCTGTGCCCGGGCAGACACCCGCATCCTGAGGTGGCAGGTCCCTGTGGGCACACAAACCCCCTGCTCACAACCCCCTTCTCCTCCTCTCCCCCATCCCCAGAGCAGCTGCCCCGCGGAGCCACCCTGTTGGGTGACCCTGCTGAGGCCACATCTGCAGCGCTGTGTCCAGTTCTGGGCTCGGCAGTACGAGAGAGATGGAGCTCCTGGAGTGGGTCCAGCGGAGAGCTACAAAAATGATTGAAGGACTGGAGCATCTCTCTTACGAGGAAAGGCTGAGGGAGCTGGGCCTGTCCAGAGAAAAGCTGACTGAGAGTGGACCTCATCAATGTGTATAAATATCTAAAGAGAGGGTGTCAGAGGATGGAGCCAGGCTCTTCTCGGTGGTGCCACGGGCAGAAACTGATGCCCAGGAAGTTCCATCCGAACATGAGGAAGAACTTCTTTACTGTGCAGTGACCACACTGTGGAACAGGCTGCCCAGAGAGGGTGCGGAGACATCCAAGAGTCCTGTGGATGCACTCCTGCGCTCCGGGATGACCCTGCTGGTGCAGGGAAGTTGCTGGCGGTGTCCCACTGCGTTCCCTGCCCCCAGACCCGCTCGGGCGCTCTGTGGCCACCGCCCCCCAGGGCACAAACCGCGCCCCTTTCCCCGCCCCCCCCGGCGCGCGGGCCCGGCGCGCGCGCAGTCGCGCAGTAAACAGGCCCCGCCGGCCCCGCCCCCTCGCACCGCCCCCGCGCGCAGGGGCCG
>VYXC01008169.1:1456495-1527149 GCA_013397175.1 Platysteira castanea
GGCAGAAACTGATGCCCAGGAAGTTCCATCCGAACATGAGGAAGAACTTCTTTACTGTGCAGTGACCACACTGTGGAACAGGCTGCCCAGAGAGGGTGCGGAGACATCCAAGAGTCCTGTGGATGCACTCCTGCGCTCCGGGATGACCCTGCTGGTGCAGGGAAGTTGCTGACGGTGTCCCACTGCGTTCCCTGCCCCCAGACCCACTCGGGCGCTCTGTGGCCACCGCCCCCCAGGGCACAAACCGCGCCCCTTTCCCCGCCCCCCCCGGCGCGCGGGCCCGGCGCGCGCGCAGTCGCGCAGNGGGGTGCGGGAGCCCCCGGGCCGCGGGGCCGCGCCGGGGGCGGGGGGCAGAGGCCGCCCCGCCGGGCCGCCCCTCCCTCCCCGCGGCCATGGGGCTGGCAGCTCCTCGGCTCCAGCCGATCTCCCGATTAACCGGATAGCGGCTGGGGAGGGGGAGAGCAGGCCTGGGCCGAGGGCGGTGTGAGGGCATCGGCGCTGGGTCGGTGCTTGGGGCTGCTCCAGATACGGTGTCACCGACGGGAGTTATGTGTGTGGGCCCTGTGCAGGGATGCGATCGCTTGGGCCCTCCTTGTCGTGCGGGAATGAGGATTGGCTTTCCCTCCCTGGGCCTCCTTCACCTGCTGCTTCAGGTCAGAATTTGCTGGAGACGCTAATGCCTGTTGTGATTATGGTGGTGTCAAATCCCTGCTTCCAGGATCTTTCTAGCTTTGGGTGCATGGCTAAAGCATTCACTGCAGTTTTAGGCCTTTGTTGTGACTTGGAAGTGTGGGTTGATTTTAGGATTGTTTCTAAATGGGAGTGGTGCAATGAGATGAATCTTAAATCTCACATAATTGACAGAGAGAAAGTTGCTTTTGCAGGAAAGGAAGATTTATGAACCTGAGAGAGAGACTCCTTACCTGTCGTTTTGACAGTGCATGCATTTGCTCTCTCAGGTCACCATATTTATGAGCACACCCTTGATTTTATGGGATTTGGAGAACAAATCAGAATTTGTCATCCTAGGTGAATGGATGTCACTCCCAATAGATGTACACAGATATAATGAATATCAGCTTTATGTTTTGTTTCAAATAGTGGGCATTCGTTATTTTACATGCTTGGGTCTCAGCTGCCATCATGTCAGTACCTTGAAATCTTCCTGCTCTTAGCCAGGCATTCCTCATGGGATGAGTGCACAGGGAGCTAGAGACTCACACAAGGCTGTGCAGGAAGCTCGTGGATGAACAGGGAATTATACCTGAATCTGCTGTGTCCTAGGGTAGTGCCCCTAGCACTTCTCCTTCATATAAAATGTCAGCACCAGCAGGAATTTAAACTCTGCATGGTTATTTGTTGAATATGACCTAACAGATCTGATATGTCCTGTATAATTATATGGAAAAATGTGTCTGTGTGTATTTTAGTTTCATCCTTTAATGAATTTTAAAAATCTAGTTATGTTTGAGATAGTGCTTGGACAGTGGCTTTTTTAATCATATAAGGAGTATTTGGTGTCAAACACTATTTGCTATTTACAAGCAGTTGCTATCTTTATGAGTTATCCTGGGGAGCAATATCTCTGAAAATCTATATCCTAAATTATTGGCATGTTTGGGTTCTGCTGTGTTTGTTTTTTCCGTGCAAAGTAGCTGCAGAGTTTTCTTAGCTCACAGAACAGGCCTTTATGTAGTTTAGTAATGGTGCATGTGATGCTTGCAAGTTCTCTTAGTCATCTCTTGCCACACTTCTGAAAAATAAAGATCTAAACCCTGGAACTTTGTTGAAAATAAGGAATGGAATAATTATATCAAATTACAAAAATCTCCTTGAGCTGGGTATTTGGATATTTTTTTCAGAGGCTAAACGCTACTGGTATGATATACAGTAACTGAGAAATTTGAGTTTGTGAACTCATGAGCTCTGAGGCATTTATACCTATTACAGTGTGAAGTACTTTTTTCTCTGAATAGAGTAAAACATACACATTGTTACGACAGAATTCATCTCAATAACCTTTTACAGTATTAACTATCTAAAATAATACTGTATATTCTATATGTATAATATGTTAGTAAAGTGAAACTAGAAGCTGAAATAGATTGACTCATACTAAGGGAAGTGGTGTGAATGAGAATGGGAAAATGGTCTGTCTAAAATCTGTAATACTTGCTGCTTTGGAATTTATTTTGGAACTTCACTTGGAAGCAACTGTTTTGTCTATGTACGAAAGTGAAATAGGAACAGGCTGACAGTCTTGTCAACTGATTGTGTGAACTTTTCAGAATCAAAAGTTCTATCTCATGGTTATCATAAAGGGGAGAGAGATGTGGTTATCATAAAAGGACAGGATGTAATTCTGCCTTAAACTGGACAGACACATTCTGTGTTCCTTCCTGTTCCTGGGAGCAGGATGGGGAGAGGGACTTGATCTGTTTAAGACCAACCTATTTGTGCTCCTCTGCATAATACAGATGCTGATAACTTCAGTTTTAGCTGTTAGTTCATAATTATTTAAGTATCCCTTAAAAAAATGTCCCTGATTACTTTAAGATTATGATTTTCATTCTGGCTAAGTCATATTACAGTATTGAGTTGAATTTAATGAAGCTGTGCTGTGCGAATATATCAGCTAACTGTGATTTTGTCTTTTTTTTTTCCTTTTTTTTCCTGTTTTTTTAAAAGATTTTTTTTTTTTGAGACTTTTCTGGATGGAAAAATGCTATATTTTTCCTGAAATGAGTTAAAGAACCACCAGGAGTGCATTTTAAGTGACCATGTCTGTTAGGTACTGAGGTAATTCTTTCATCAGTAATCCATTGCAGATCAGTACACATTAAGGAAGAGGAACACTTAAGCCATGAATGACACTTAAGAATAAATAATGTAATATTGAGTCAAAGATACCACTTGGAAGGATATTTCTTGACATCAATAATGCTAATCCTTCTTTTAGTTTCCCTTAAATCCTAAATGCACTGTGGATTCTATGTCTGGTTTGTAAGTCACCTTTTTAAGTGAACTGCTGATGTGTGTGTTGTTTTTAGGAGATTTAATTTATATGAAGAAAAATGTTTCCAGGTAACCTTGATCCTGCTTCCAAGAGACTTGGTGGAGAAGTTAGATCTGGCATGCAGATTGTCGATTCATACTCTGATCATAATGGTTTGGTAGAGAGACAAGAGTTTTGGACAGCGTTTCAAGCTGTCTTGAGACTTTTCAAAGCAAAAGGTATTTTCTCCCAGCTTTGTTCTTCAACTCTTTAAGAATGAAGCTGAGTTTTTACTGTTTAAGGTTTCTATGTTACTACTGAATTTTACTGTTGTTCTGAAATGTTTTACCATGTTTCATGTTTTCTGTGTCATAGAAAGCACATCAATTATGAGCTAGTGCATTGTTTTTATAATGAAACTTTGCAACTCTCTCTGTGTTCATAAAGCAGTGCAGACTTCCAGAAAACTACTGTTTTCTGATTTGGATCCACTGAAAAAAAACCGACATGGACCTCTAGTTTAGTAAGAAATTAAACTGGGATGAAGTATGTAATTGTTCTTAACTGCACTGAGTGTCAATGGGCTTTCCCTTTCAATCCTCCTTTACTTTGGCTTTAAGGTTAGATGTGTGCAGTGATCTCTTATTAACCAGAAGGGGTAAATTTTCATGAACTCAATTGATCTAGTGACAGCTGTAAACTGTCAGTATGGACTGGCAGTATAGGATCCTCTTGGTAGTGTGCTCCTATCTCCTTGTCTTTGGCAGTGCTCAGCCTCTGGTTGAGCTAGTTCAGCTTGCTAATCCAGCAGCAAAGTACTTGCACTTTTTCTAGGCAGATTTTCTCTTGATTTGGTAAGTTGAACGGTGTCATCTTGGGGTTGATTATTAGCAGATACAGTGACAGCAGGGAAAGGGTTGGAGGGGCACTGCCCCCTTCAGTGGCCTGGACTGTCTGCTTGGATCTACTGCCTTACAAGGTCTCTCCTGAATAAAGCCTCTGCTTTAGCCTTTAGTCAGTTTGGGAATGATCTGTTCCTAAGGGATTGTTGACTTAATTTTGATTAAGAAAGTTATAGGTGTTAAAGGAAGCTTTTTCTGTAATTTTAGGCATTTCCCTCTTCATGGAGTGAAAAGACTAAAAATTGTAACATAATAATTCAAAAATTGATCAAATTATGATGCTCTGATGCTCTGGGTGGGTTGCTTTTTCCTACAGCCCCTAATCAGGAGTGAAGGCTGCTATTTGATTTTTTTTTTATGAGACAGTCTTGAAGTACTTAAATATGGTTTGTGGCTAGCTTTGCAAAATGATTTATTAGTTGATTCATTAGGCTGGAAAAGGAGAGTGCTTTATCATCTTCCTTGCCTTAGGAATGACTGACAAGTCAAGGCTTTCCAGATTGCTGCTGACATTAACTATCAAGTCCTTTTCCCTTCCTACTACTAAGCTTGTGCATTTTCCTTATAGAAGTTGTGTGTGTGATGATGTGTTATTCTCTATATGTTGTAAAAGTTTCTGGGCAAATTAATCTGCAGCTGTGATTGCAATACAAGTACGTATTAGCAATAGCGTTGCATGGTGCACAGTCCTAATTTTTATGTAATATATTGCAAGTTATGAAATTTGAATGTATAGTTTAGCTTATTGCATGACATAAAACCTTTTGCATTGTAGTTAAATTCTGGCTACCTACTCTTTGGTAATGTGTGGCAGACTTTCTTAACATTGGTTGTTTAATTTTTTGAAATCACCTTGTCTCAAGAAGAGGCGTTGTCTTTAGTTTGACTTTTTTCTTGCAGCTACCTAAAGCAGCAGTCTGTTAATAACTGTGGAATATTATAGTATGTTGCAGTAATGTTGGATTAGAAACATACATAGGTGAAAAGCACAGGTTGATGGAGGCATGGAGGGCAGAATTTGTTGACTGTCTTTTTAAGCTTATGTTGAGCAAGTGTCTTGGAAACTGTATTTGTACTAGGATGAAAATAATCTCATATCTCAACTTCTTTTATTGAGAGTTGGCATATTGGTAGTCCCTGCTTATCAGTAAAAAGACTGATGTATAGGATTCCTTCCTTTGCAGTTCTCAAAATTACCTTTTTTTTGTGTCTGGCTTGGTTTGTTGTGCAGTTGAGTGTTATCCTTGGTGGTGACTTTCATTCTATAGACTGTTCACCTGGGAACTTGTTGCAATGACAGAATGATAATGGGTGACATTTGTCACTGTGCTTAATATATTGCTCTGAGAAGAGCAGTGAGAGGCAGTTCTGGGTTGGAAGCTGGGATGCGTGGAGAAAACCATCATGTTTTCTCAGGATGTGGTGGGAATGTGAATTTATATTACTGTATACTTAGAGATCACTAAGCTGTGTCAGGCCCCTGAAAATGATATACATTTTAATAGCATATATGAGCTATAAAAATGCTGAGGTTTGTAAGGATCTTGGAAGATACCGTAGCTCTGAAGCAGAGGGAAGTATACCTTAGTGACCACTTCTTGCACCTGCAGTAAAGAGAATTCCAGTTTCCTTCAGTAACTTTTTTTGGTGTTGCTTCTCTTTCTTCTTCCTTCAATATCTGACTAAACTTCTTGTTCAGGGAAAAAAAATGTGAAAGCAAACCAGGCTGAATGGACTTATTTACTGTGGACATAGAGGACAGTTGACTATTGCCTTTGGCTTTTGCATATTTAAAAACTTGTTAATTTGTCCTTTCAGTTTTCCTAAGCTAAATAAATCCAGCTCTTAAACCATTCTTCTCAGATCATGAGTTCCAAATATTTCATTGCTCTCCTCTTGTGGCTTCTGTTGTCTTGTATTTGAGGTACTTAAACTAGACCCAGTGCTTGCACTGTGACTTCAGTACAGAGCAAGGCAGAATTGTTGCCTGCTGTCTGTCTTCTAATATTCTTGCTAACATATTGAATAGTGTTGACATTTTTGAGTTCTGCTTATAGTGATGACTCACTTGGATTGTTTCTTATCATACTGCTGCTTTTCTCCATTTTTATCCGTGCCTTGATTTTTGTTGATGTTTATAAATGCCATGTAGCATTTTCATTGAATTTTGTTCTATTAAGATTATTAGAGTGGTTTTATATCCAATTCTGTGCTGCATAAGGCAAAAAATCCTTCCACTCTTAATGTTATTCACAAATTTGATGCGTACTCTCATCCATTAATGAAAATCTCTCATAGAAGAGAAATCCAACCATGTGTTGGATTTGCTGCTGACGTTTCACATTTCTCAGGTGTGTTGGATGTGACTCTGTTCTGTCCCTCTTTAAAAGAGTGTTGTAGATTTTTTTTTTTTCAAGAAATCCCTTAATTTCTTGCTGAGTTTTTCTTCTCTTTGTGGGGGATAATAGTTGTATTTGGGACTGAACTCGTCAGTCTCATGGAGGTATTGTGGCTAGATCAGTAATACTTCACCTCTTGATCCGTGGTTGTGAAGGTATTTGAGAGCCTCTTGGACATTTGTTTCAGGTGTTGATTGGGTGGATATATTTACCACTTTGTGATGTAGATACTTTCTTTTTTAATTCTAGCTGGGCTGTACTAGGGACTGACAGACATGTTACAAAATACTCCTGTAGACTTTTCTGAAGGGAAGAATTTTTAGGAATGCTTTGGTTTCCCAACAACACTGCTGAAGGAAACAGTGAAGAGTTAATGTAGATTACAGATATGTAGGTAGCTTTCAGAGTTTAATTTTGTTATGAGGCTTATATAGACCAACTAGGACTGGCTTGAGTAAGATAAAAAGACTAAAAAGCTGCTTTAAAATGACAGTTACACTGTTAAATGTTTCTTGCTCTGAAGGAAGATGGAATGTCTATGGTTGACAGAGCTTGCAAAATGATTTTTGTGTAGGAAGTGGTATTAGTCTGTGGTGCTTTTTCTTGTCCTAGTCTGTGCTTCAAGCCCATATCACAACCGTTTGACTTGAGTGAGCTCTTGCTCTGTGTTCGCTGAAGGATTGCTGTCTGAGGTAACAGCTCATTTGTCTATGATTGCTTGTTTGGCTGGCATGTTTGACAGTGAATGCTGGGCTATGCTGGCCAAACCCCCACATTGGGATGCAGTATTTTATAGGCAGGGAACTTTTGTGTGTGTATTTGGTTGGGGTTTTTTTGCCACAGCAATTATAATTTTGGAGGTTTTTGTTTTGTATTGAAGGGCATTTGTGGTAATATTGCACTTACATGAATTCAGTTGGGGAAATTTAAGTTAGTGTAAAACCAATAATTGTGGCACTTATTCTTTGCAGATTGACAAAATTTTAGTCGTAATGCTTCACAGATGCAAAGAGGGGTCATTTGTAACAAACACTTCTGTGCCCGTGGTGAGTTTTATGGGGCAGCTTTGTCAGAATATTTATAAAAGTGTTGTTCTATGTGCTTAGATTACAAGGAGTTTGCATTATATGTTGACATTTGGGAGTCTGCAAAACAGTTAAAATAGTTAACTGTTAACAGTTAAAATGTACATTGAAGGTGCCTCCAACTCTAATTAAAGACTGCCTAGACCCACCTCTGAAGAGGATTGCCAGCCGTAATTGTCTTGTTTGACATTCTAGAATCAAATTTAATGCCCTAGTTTGAAGTATTACTGTAGTTTCCTGCCTAAAGGGAACCATCTGAAGTACTTTCCTGTGAAGGACGTGTACCCAAAGGCCACTTGGTATCCAGTTGTCATGACTATGAGTTGACACTCTTGGACAAATTACTATTTGAAAGTGGTGCCATTTAGTGCAAAATAGTGCCTAATATTTCCATTATCTGTCCTCTTAGAATGCTTAAGGAAAAGAAACAGCATATATTATACTTTAAGTAATAATATTTGGTTGTGTCTTTCTGGGAAATAGAGTATTTTTCCTTCCTTAACCTCACTCCACTTTTAGGCCCAAGCAGCCCATTTTTTTGCACATATATCCCACCCATTTCTTGCCCCTTAAAACAAAGCAGCTGCTGTTGCCTGTTGGGCTCCTGTTGAGCAGCTGTTGGTGCAGTGTTTACAGCCCCCTGCTCTTTGTGGGCAGGACCACCAGCTGCTGCAATTGAAACATTTCCAGTGGCAATGTTGTAACTTGCATTGGGATTTCTCGTGCCTTATTCAGTCCAGCTGTTCATAATGGAATGATAGATTTCTAATAGGTACTTCCTGCAAATTGATTTCAGTTTTGGTTTACCAGCTATATTCATTCTTTAATTTCCTGAGTTAATCATAATGTTTACATGTGGTTGTAATGGTAAAAACCCAATATTTATAATTTTTTATTATTACTTTTTAACTCCATGTGGGATTGGATGGTGACTATATTAAGTTGTTGGTTTAATAGCTTATAATTTTTGTACAACTAGACATTGTGAAGTGCTATGTCAGAGAAAATACTAGTCTAAGCAAGAAATTTAGCTTAGGAATACGTTGGTGTTTGGAGAAAACTTTGCGTGTTACAAAACTTCATTATCCCCAGTTTCCTAGTAATTAAAAAAAAACTATTTAGCAGGAGTTTTAGATATATTTTTTCAGGGAAGTGATATCATGTGAAAGTTGGAGAGGACTCAAGTTTATGATCTTAGAGCTCTCTTTCAACTAAAGAAAGGGGGAGCAATGACAACAGTAAAGAGAATGGATACCAGTATACATTGAACTGTGTGGTAAAAACCCACAAGTCTGGTGAAAGAATCTATTTAAACAAGGCCTTAAGGATGCTTTAGCCTGTCCAGGTCTACAGTCACAGGGATAACTCTGTGAATTTGAGTAACATAAATGTCTTCATTTCCTAAGTTGAAAATGTAACCCTAACAAATACAGAAACCTAAAAGTTGTAGTCTTATCCTATTTTAACTGTGGCAGTTTATTTCTAAGGATTTTTGTATGGTTCTTCTAAGACTTCTACAAAGGTTTTTTGCAGGTTTTCTTGATATTTGAGGTGGGTACTGGAGCATGACCATGATATGTTTGAAGCTATCATTGAAATGAAATTTTGGCACAAGTCGTAAAGGATTTTTTTTTTGTCTTGAATTTTCTGGTTTTCTATTGGTAACTGTCAGTATTATAGAAAAATAATTTTGCAATGATGTTTTTTAAGTCACATTACTAAGATTTAAATTATAGTCTAGTTGTTTGGATTTGCATATTTTAGTGGTTTGAGTGGCAAATACTACCTCATAACATCAACTTAATACTGTATTGTGAAGCCATAGATGAAGGCTTAATATGCATTTTTCTTCAGATTTTTGCCTTTCCTACAGAATAGCGAACAGCTGAATTTTTTTCAGACTTCATTTTTAAATGAAAGTATTTGTAGAGGTTGCTTTTCTTTAGCCTTTTTAATAAGAGAGTCGGCCAGAGACCTTCAATAGCTACCTTTTTGCACTTAAAGTGTCAAGAGGGTCTGTCTTTAAAAAATAATTTATGAGGGCAGGAAGTGTTGCATGGTTAGGCAATACCACTTTTGAAATTTGATATCATATTCTGCCAAATGCAGTCGTTCTTACGTGTTTTGCAGCCCATTTTGTATTGTCATTTTGTGTCAGTTCAGATTATTACTTTATTGTCCATAAATAACTAAATAATAATTTTTTAAAATGTGCCTGTTCAGTGTGATATATTGATCCAGGAGGTTTTTTTCCCCAAAGACTTTCAGAAATATGGAGTGCAGCTTGTAAAAGGAAGATGCTTGTGTTGACTAGAGAATTATTGCTATTTAATAGCATTAGCTGTATATCTCAACAGGTGACTTCAAGAAATGTCCTGCTGTTACTTCAGTGTGAGCTTATGCTCCCTCTCCTCTAAAGGTAACTGTCCAGTTACATCCACATCAGTTTAACACACGGGATGGCCTCTCCTGCCTTCAGCAGTGGAACTGTGGTCGCTTGTACAGAGTAACTTCTGTCTGTGTGTCATGAGCTGTTTGCTAACACCTTGAGAGTTTTAAGATGCTGTTCCAGGTGATGCTTCTGACCTAACAGCGTTGGCAGAATAGCGTCTGTGCCAATGAAGTGACTGTTCAAGTCTAGTTCTGTGTTTTAGCCAAAATGCTGCCTCTGTAAATTCACTAGATGGAACTGGGATGGTTAAGCGTGGGCACATGTTAGCACTTCTAAATCAGAAAGATGGGGCAAACAACTGTTCTGAAGAACTCAAACAAATGCTCAGGTTAAGATGCCTTTAGTGATGCTCAAGGTGATCCATACTTGTAATTTTTAGAGTGACAAAGTACTTTTTACCAATGAGCTACTGCAGCAGTCCAGTGGCAGTTTAGTCAGCTGCTCTAGATGCTGCTCTCTAAGGTCTCTGTTTCCTGTGAACAGCAGGTAACACCTTGTATTGGCTTTGCATGGCCAGGTTTTGGGGGCTTCTGTTAGAAGCTGCTGTGAGAAGCCCAGGATGGACCTGCTGCTGATCAAGGGTGAGCCAATCAGGAATGGCAGTAACACCTCTGTGATAATATATAAGGAGAGAAAAGTTACTGTGCAGCTGTATTTGCAGCCAGAGAAGAGCAGGATGAGAATATGTGAGAGGGACAGCTCTGCAGACACCAAAGTCAAAGCAGAAGGAGGGGCAGGAGGTGCTCCAGGTGCCAGAGCTGAGATGTCCCTGCAGCCCATGGTGAAAACCATGGTGAGACAAGCTGTGCCCTACAGCCCACGGAGGGCACAGGGATGCAGGGATCCACCTGTACCCCGTGGAGCAGACGTGCATCAGAGCAGGTGGATACCTGAGAGGAGGCTGTGAACCTGTGGGAGGCCCAGGCTGGAGGAGGTTCCTGGCAGGGACCTGTGGACCGATGGAGGGAGGAGCCCATGTAGAGCAGGTTCGTGGCAGGACTTGGGACTCATGCTGGAGTAGGCTGTGCCTGAAGGAGTCAGATAGGAAAAGTTCATGGAGAAGTCAGTCCTGTGGGAGGGACTCCATGCTGGAGCAGGGGAAGGACTCCTCTGCCTGAGCAGTGGCAGGAACAACATGTGATGAACTTAACATATCCCCCATTACCTGTCTCCCTCTGCCACTTGGGAGGAGGTAGAGCTAGGAAGAAGGGAGGGGTGGGGAGAAGGTAGTTTTAAGGTTTGTTTTTACTTATCATTATCCTGCTCTGGTTTTGTTAGTAATAAATTCAGTTAATTTCCCCAAGCTGAGTCTGTTTTGCCCATGACGTTAATAGGTGAGTGATCTCTCCTGGTCCTAAACCATGAACCTTTCACTACATTTTCTCCTCTGTTTGGTTGGGGAGGGGAGTGATAGGGCGTGTTTGGTGGGTGTTAGCATCCAGCCAGGGTCAACCCACCACACACCTTCTGCAAAAACATGTTGGACTGGCATTGATCTGGTTGATCTATATATTGTGTTTTGTTAGTCCTAAACTGATAGAGGTATTGTCTGTACATAAGAGAGAGCCAGAGGGGAATGCTAGTAAGATCAGGGCCTGGAGAAGCCCAGTCTTAGGAGGCTAGAAAAGGCTTTTGCTGTGCTTTTGCTTCACTCATGTGGGAACCCTTTCTTCATTTCTATCTCCTCTGGATAGCAGGTGTCTTGCAGTTGTGGCACTTGCAGTGCATATCGATATAAAGGAGAGTTTTGATTTGGACAGTGTGCTGACATCAGTGGTGGTTAAAAGTATGATTATTTTTGACAGCAGAGCTCCCTAGCATGTCTGGTATTAGTATGCCCGTATCAGTGGGTAGGATGATTTAATAGCTGGGCTGTGTTGTGTGTCCTCACACAGTCTCCTGGGAGGACCTTTAGCAAAACACCTGCCGTGGGCAGTGGCCCCTCAGTGGGCAGCACTGTCTGTGAGGTCTGTTGTTGACAATAGACAGTCTGATCATTCCCTCCTACATTTGAGACAAAAATCAGCCTGAGGAAAGAGACTGTTGTGTAACCATTTGGTATGTAGAATACTTTTAGACCTTTGAAGGTAATTTTTAAAGAAAATGATTAATAGGCAAAAGGTTGTTGGTTTTTTCCATGTAATGTCTATACCAGTGAAACTGCCAACACTGATTATTACTTAAAATATCTTAATAGTTCACTTACTTTAACAGAAAGATTTTTATTGAGAAAGCTAGTGCCTGAATTTGGAACATACTGCCTTTTGTTCTAAAAATTCTGAAGGAGGATTCAGCTTTGCAGGCTGGGTGATATCCCAGAACTTGTACACATGGGACTGTGGGAAATCAGAGTTCACTATATTTGTTTTTGGGATTTGGTCCTTGATACTTGTTTTCTAGTAGCTGTGTTTGTTTTGCAACACTTTTCATCTTGTTGGGCTGGCTTGTAATAAAGACCTTCAGCTCCAGAAGGAAGATGCATTGCAAATTAATAACTGCAGGACAATAGTTAGAGCAAATATGTTATTTCTTCTGTCTGTTACTGTATATGACCACAAAAAGCATAAACCAATGGACCTCGTCCTGGTTTTGGAGCACAGGTTATACATTTGCTCAGTATTTTATTCATGTAACTTCTGTGGGATGGTTCTGGTGCTGTTAGGATAAGAGCCAGCTCCATCTTATTTTTAGTACTAAAGTAATTAGGGCTTTCTTCTATTGTTATTTTCTTAACATGCTGCAACATGACGGAATTATGGGCTTGATAAAAACACTGTATCAAAAATGTCCAGCATTCCTGTAGGCCTTGCAAAATCCAGACTTCTCCAGAAGAGACATAATTTAGACTTGCTGGACAGACATGACAGTGTTGCATTTGACTTCTATTGAGCTTTGTAATGAAAAACTTATAAATTGATTAGCAATTAACTGCTAGAGTGAAGGAAGTTTCTATAGCAACAGGGCAATGCAGGGTACAATTATTCAGTCTGCTTTCCTTAGCAGATAATTTTTTTCTTACAAGCACTGAGTTTACACTGTTGGACTAAAACATTGTTTTTTATAGCAACGGATAATCCTCAGCTTTTGCTGCTCTTGCCTTTTAATTTTTTTTTTCCTTCCTAAAGAAATAACTTTTCTTCTTATGAGCTGAAAAGGGGATGGGGGAACCTTTCTGAGATAGATAGCAGTGTGGTAGACTGGTGGAAACTCAACCTGCAACTATTTGCCTGTATTAGTATAATGAATGGAGTTATATTGAATATATTGTTATGCAGTACAAATTTATATTTCACTTCTTCCTGTTGATGAGTCTACATAAAACTGAACCTGCTTTAATTTAATAATAATGGTGATCATATGATAGCTTGCAAATTTCAAGGAAATCAGTTTAGGTAAGTGGTAATACTGATTCCCTGAATCTGCTAGACGGTTTTTTTTTTTTTTAATTTGTTCTTTTTGTGTTTAAAGTCTCTGTATTTGTTTTTTGGTTTCAATACTGCTGAATACCTTTAAAGAGAGGAATATTATAGTTTAAGCTTCGCTCTTAAAATCGGAAAGCATTAGAGTTTTGTCAAGGGACTGCAGGCATTTGGGGTTTTTTGCCATAGAATGCTCTCATAAAACCCACTTTTAAGTGTTAATATATATGATCTTTTTAAAGTTAGAGGAAATGGAAGTTGAACAACTTCAGTGATGAAGCTACAGCAGTCTTGTTTATTTAACAGGACACTTGGTTTTGTTGTAAGTATTTTAAAGATACCTCAGATGTCTGATGACTTGGAGGGAAAAACAACAGCACTTTTTGCTTTTGTCAGTCATCCTCAGTGTTTGCTGTTGGTAGGTGTGCGTGTATTGCACAAGTGCATTTTCCCGATACTGTAACAAAACCATACCAGTGTTTTCGAGAAGTAAAAACAGGATTTAAAGGTAAAGTGAAAGTAAAGGCTTTGAAAGTGTGACTGACTAGAACACTGGTCCAGCAGGTCAGGTAACTTGTGTGTGTGCATGGGGAGGAGGTGATCAACTCGGAGATGATGCTTCCATTAAGTCATGCAATGTTTCCAGTTTGTACCATGCTTTGGGTGCCATCTAAAAGCAGTCTGCCAGCTCTAATTTAAATAAGTGTTGCCTTTAACAGGTATGATTTTTTGACCAGTTTTGCTTGCAGAGCTGGGCCAATTTAAACAATTTTCCAGTGAAAGTAACTTACTAAGTATTTAATAAGTATTGCAGCTGAGTATGTGAACTGAATGAGAACAGCTGCTGAATTGTGCCAGAATGTGTGGTTTTACTTGGAATCCATTTGGTATTTACATACATATTTTCCTTTTTAAAATTTGTTTCTTACACCTAGTACATGTATTCTTATCTCTCTTAAGCTCATCTGAATCATGCCTCAGTCAGCATTAAAAACAGGTGAAAAGGGATTGATTATAAGTGTAGGCAACAGTGTGACTAGACTGTAGGAGTAGGAAGAAATAAAGGGATCCACTGGAGAATAAGGAGCAAGAAGGAGATCAGAAAGGTAACTATTACTTTTTGACTTTAGAGCTGTGAATCTGTTATAAGGTACTAAATTGTAACTATTGAGAAGTGAATTATAGTTAACTAAGCATAAATATTAAGTGAGACTTGCAGAACTTAATTATGAAGTGTAGTTAAGGAAACAGATAATTTTTTATGTTTATGATAATTTGTTACAGTACACTTCATTTTCTCAGTTCCTCGAAAGTGAAGAGACTAAAATGTGTGCTTCAGTGCCTTCCAGTCTTTACAGAAGGTGATATGTTCTTTACACAGTTTGTGACAGTCCATAAGTAGTATTCCAGCATGAACTTTATTTAGTGCCTGTGAATATTTGGAATGCTCTGTGCTATTCTGAAATCAGTTGCTTTTTAATTCACTCTGTTCTAACAGTGAAAATTTCTGCTAAAAACCTTCTGGCTGCCTTTGGCTCAGTGACAGGCAGGTATTTTTGTAAGGCTTATCCTGGAGTGTATTCAGATAGAGAAAAACATGCAGGAGTGCTATTCAACACATACCCCACCACAACAACATAAAAATCCCCTTTGAGTTTTAGCTCTTGAAATTCTGACATTGTAGACTTCTGTGTTACGGGGGGTTTTTTTTGGTTGTGGTTTTTTGTTTTGGTTTGGTTTTTTCGTTGTTCTTTTTGTTTTGCTGAAAGTAAAATGTTGTCTCCCTGGGGTGGGAAAACGTTAATGTATAATGTGTATATATAGGCAGCTTTATTTGAAGTTCAGGTGCTCAGCCTTTCTAGTGTAACACTTTGATAGGAAGGGAGAGGTGTAACCTAGTAAGTTCATGTCCTTGCATGAAGTGAAAACTTAGATCCATATAATAGATACTTAAAATGAGGGAATTTTAGAACTTGGAAATTCTGTTACAAAATACTGAGAGAATTGAAAGCTTAGTTCTTTTTATCTGAGACAACCATTGGGAAGAGATCTTCAAGTTGAGGTCTTCTGGGAGTGGTTTTGGAAATAATTTAATTGGTGACACTGATACAGAGAAGCAAGAGCATGTGCATGGTGCTCATAATAACTTTGGGAGGCATCACTGTTCATAATCAGAGTTACTTTATAAGGGGAAACAAGCTGATGTCACAACCATAGATGAAGTGAAAATTCATTGAAAAAATACATAGGGAATTTTTGCTTCAGCAATAAAACTTTGAAAAAATGATAACCAGAGTGTAGTGTTGATTACAAGCTGAGCCAGCTTGTGATACAGCTGTTGAAGGCTGGAGGAGATAAATGCAATGCAAAGATATATCAAATGAGGTTTACCAATAGAAATAAAGAATGTCTTTAGTGCCATTGTACTAGGCATTGAGAAGACGGCTTTAATGTTGTATGAAATTCTGGTTGCTTGTGTCGAAGGTGATTTTTAACTCCTGCTACTAGAAGAGGATGGTGTCTAATGTAAAACAGGAGAAAGAAGTGTGTGATTTTAATTTTCTGAGCAAAGCAGTCAGTAAATAATCCTTTTAGTCACACTAAAAGGAAGAAGAGAGAAAAGAAGGGAGAGAATAAATAATACAAAACCTTCCCTTGATGTATGAGACATTAGCAGATCTCCCACAAATCCCAAGCATGCAAAATTTACTATTAATTTATACGGATCCTGCTTTTTGACCAGCCCTGCTGTAAGCAATTAGTAATAGTGGAACTGCAGAATGAAAATCCTGTGGTGTGATAGGCTGCAGACCCTAAGGGAAGTACAGAATAGGTTTTAACAAGAGGCAGAATGTTTCCTCTAGAAGCTTCATAGGGCTGAGCCAGATGAACAGAGTGAAGAAAATTTATTTGTAGTGGACAAATCCAACTCTCTGTGTGGTACCCAGCAAGGCCATCTTACTGGCTTTCAGATCAGGAGAGGGAATGACTGTAAGAGGCTGAGGAGCCAGAGGCAGTAATGTTCAGTGGAAAAATGGATGTACAGCTCACTTGATAGGTACCATGGAAAGAGCAGGAGATGTTTAGTGGTAACTAAATGGATGCTGGAGTATCTCAGTAGTTTTATGGGGAAGCTTTAGAAGGGGATTTTGTATTTTGTATTTCTTGGAGGTGGTTTTCTATATTCTAAGTCTCCATTTGTATAGCAAGTATTGAAGGTCAGAACTATTTCATCCTATATTTAACCATGAGCAGAGTAAAGGATGAGATTTTTTTAACTGTAACATCAGGTAATTCTGTGTGCATTAATTTATTACAAAAAGAGATGACCAGACAGCCCTTCCTTTTTTTTTTTTTTTTTTTTAAAATCATATGGTGTAGTGAGACTGAAAATGATGACCAGTAAGCCTGTTTTTCTTTCAGGTTTCCCTAATCTGTTTTTTACTTACTTTTATATAAAATTTTACTATGCTGAGGTATTTGGTAGGTTTTACAGGAATTGGAAAAGATTCTGTGTGCTTAAAACAGATGTTTTCTCATGATCCTGTTTGAGAGAGGTGTTTGAAGAAAGATCTTTCTTCAATATGGAAACTAAAAGAAGCAAGCAACTCTGCTTTGGCTTTGCCCTGCTAGTGTTAATCCTAGAACTTCAAGTTAGCCAGTTATCTGGCCCCTCTTGCACTGGAACAGAACAGTTTTCCACCAAGGGAACAAGCTTTAATGCGGGAAACAGTCTTTCTCATTCAAATGTACTCTTGGAGCAGATTTTCCTTTCTGATGTGCATGCAAACTCTTCATTCACAGGGGAGAAGGTAGCGTCAGGTAGAGACTGCTGTTCTAATGTAGCTCCTTATAAACTGAATATACTCCTTTCCTCACATCTGAGTGCATCCTCTTTATTTGGTAGCTTTTTACATACATCTTTGGCAAAGAAGTTTCCCCATTACCCTGCCATTTTAAATAACAGCAGAAATCCTTTAAGTTTTGTAGTATAAGGTGGTTCTCCAGTATGAGAATGGCTGCTTCACTCTTTGGAGGACTTTAGGATGTTAATGTATCTTGATCAATATGCAATGCTAAACAGTTAAATGGAATTTCAAGTAGAGGCTCAGGCTGCTTGGTTACCATGGCAAACACAGTAGGAGATTCATGCCAAAGTTTGGAAACTAAGATACACAAAAGAAAACTTATAAACCAAAATAATCACTTTGCAGAGCAAATATACTTGATTATATTTTATTAGAGTCTGTTTCCCAAAGAATACAGTTTTAAAATCCTATTTTATCAAGCAAATCTTAGTTGCCAGTCCAGAGTTTTGCACAAAGGAGGCAATATTCACGAGCAGGGAAGAGTGAGATTCTTTGTTGGCTTGCCCTCTAACTGTAAGGGCATTGAGTGAATAGAGCAGCCTCTTGGAGACGGAGGAATTGAATTGCTTAAGTACTGTAATCAAGGTTGACATATTTTCAGTGTGCACTGCCTTGTTTCACAGATGACTCAGATATTCTTGTCTCTCTATAAGTTGTCTGTGTTAGTGATTGTGTGTTAGATCATATATGTATGATATGTATATATATATATGATCTCTGTATATTTAATGGTTTGTCTATGTTCCTGGTTGCATATATATCCTTTAATTACTTGTGCATGTTGAAGATCTTGCCGTATTTAATTCACTTTCCCACAGTTGTTTGTCTTAAGGCTTGCTACCTGTAACCAAGATCTATATGTGAGTATTTTAATTGGGTGATTTTCAGTTTGATAGGTTCCTTGTGTAATCAGCTGTTTGTGAACACACTATTTCGTACTGCAGTCCTGTCAGGGTGTTGTGGCAAAATCTGATCCTGTTGCATGTGACTTGCTGTACAGTTTTCCATAGGTATGGTCACATGCAAATCATGCAGTTATTTTTCTCTTTCTGAATGTAAATTACTATATCTATTTCCATATATATTCTCCAAAGTCTCATCCCCGAAAGGGGAAGCTGTTACACAGAAAGGCCAATCTGTGGCTTGAGTGAGACGCTACTTTTAAAGACTTCCTGAAGATCAAGGTTAGAGCTGGAGCTGGGCATTGCGATTATGAGCACCTACCCTAACATGTGACTCTACCTCATCACTTTATGCATTGCATAACCTGGATTGGAGATTATGGTAGACAGTTGGAGGCTCAGGGAAAGCAGTTTAGGTTATTATTGAGAAACTATGATGAATTTGCCTCTTTAACACGTGGTGTCTTGGGAAGTGAGGCTTGATGTCATAACTGGGAAGTAGTGTTACTGGAACATGAAATGTTGGAGGTGATGGAACAAACAGTTTATGAAATGGTGTTCAGGAGTTCTTGTTGTTAACAGTAACTGTTATATTGAATTACAGGTTAGTCTGCTTTTTGCTGACCTGTTTAGAAAGGACTTACTGAGGACTTTATAGTTAAAACAAAAGTAGAACGTGAAAACATCTGGAAGATTATACTAGAGCTTAAATCAAGGGAAAGTAAGAACTTGGAGGCCACAGGAAGAGAAGAATTGTGTCACTGATTAGCCACAGTAAATAAAACTGTTTCATCCCACTAAGTTTAACGTATGGTAATTTATAGTCTGTGGTAGATCTGTAACTTCAGGAGAAGAAGTAAAAGGGGAGAAGCAGCAGAAGTTGAAAGTGGACTGATTTGACTGACCAACTGGTAAGAGGTAACTGTAGGAAACATGGGAGGTGCAGCTAGGCTACGTGAATGTATGTGTTCCCACTAATCTCTTGGTGGCACGCAGTGGAGGAAAATAAGTGAGTCAGTTTGAAGCCACTACACAAAAAGGGAGGACTGATATTGGTGATTCAGTTAATCGATCAATACTTAAGTTCTAATAAATATTTTTTTAGGAAATGGAATGGAGAAGAATATTAGAAACAAGAATTGAATAAATCATATTGCATTATGTAAATCAGTAAGTCCACCTCTTCATACAGGTCTATAAAAATGTATTATTACAGAGATATTTAGAGAAATGGTGAAAACTTTTCTGTAAATACTGAGGACAGGACTGCTTATTCTAGTAATCAGAGTAAGTGCTATGTATATAAGGAATGTTAGGCATCATTGTCTCTTCCTGGGCACAAGACTGTGTTCAGTAAAATCAGATGGGAACAAAATTTAGAACTGATGCTTTTTTCCACATGTTAACTTACCAGGGTACCTTGCTACGGTAGTATAAGTGAATAACAAACAGGAAGTGGGAGTTAAAATCTGGCAATATTTGCAATTTCATGCAGTAGTTAATGCAAAAAAAAAAATCCTGTAAGAGTTATTAAACTTCCATATTTGTAATTTAGATGGCTTCATGAAAGAAATCTAGGATGGACAATAATCCATTAATGCAGCTGACTTCATGAGTTTGCTTCTGGAACATGTATCTGTCACTGTTGAAGAAATGGTAATGGAGTAAAAAGTCCAGTTTGGAGTCTATGACTATAAAGAATGTATGTGCTATGACTTGTTGGATCTGTGTCTTAATTGTTAAGCCAGTGAGGGGGAGACTAGTGTAAAAATGTGACCTGTCACCCATGGTTTATAAATAGCCCTGAGAGATCATTATTTTGAACTTAAAACTGCACAGTGAGATCTCCTTCTTACATATGTTCTTAAAAAGAGCTGAGTAGGGGGAGAAGAGGAGGAAGGTGTCTGCATCACATGCACAACATACGTGATTCTGAATTAGGTTTCTGCTGGAGAGTTACAGGCTGCAGGCCTGAGTTACAGTTGAGCCAAAGTTCTGCAGACCAGGCACTGGGGAGAGACAGTAATGCTGATATCACAGCTTCTTCTCTCTTCTTCCTATTAAAAAAAAAGGCAACTAATTGCTTAAACCAAAATAGAACATCTAATTCAGTTCATGTCTGTTGGGAGTGTGTGATACAGTGACTTTATTCAGAGTTGTTTGAGTTTAACCAGCCTGTTTACAGATTTAGTGTGACCAAACACATAACACTGGAGTCATAGTCTCAATTTTTATCTGAGTTGACCAGGTCATTAACTGGCACCCGTGATGAGGGGAACTTTGCAAAAGGAACTGTGGGATACCTCTTTTGTTAACTCTTCTTCAGTATGGGTTTCTGAGGGATTGTTTAGAGGCTCGAGAGCAAGTTAAAACTCATATATTCTTCTTGTCTCATAGTAAAGCAGTGTTGTGCAAAGTGTGTAATTTAAGTGCTTTTAGTGACCAAAGGGAGCAGGTTTTCTTCAGCAGGTGTAATAAAAAATTGACTTTTTTAAGTATGGAGAAACAAACACCTTTTGAAAAGTTACAGTGTTATGTCATTTGCCTGAAGCTTTAGTGGTTTGAATATAGTGCAGCTGAAGATTGCTGGAGTTGCTTGTAAGTGCTTCTAGTCAAATTTGTGCAGTGGGCAGGCTGTTGGGTTTCTTTTGGAGATGCTGAGCTCTCAGACCTTGTCAGGACTGACCAGGACGTGCTTGGGAGAGCTGTCATGATCAGTTCATTAGAACAATTTGGGTCTGACCCGGCTCTTTGAACAGCACTGTCACAAGTTGTGTGTTTTGGTCTTCCACTCAAAAGAAGCAGTGTCAGCATGGGTGAAAATTTTACCAAGTATTCAAACACCTTGAATTGAAGATGCTTTAAGTTTCTAAAGGATCAGCTTCAGGGACTTCAGACCTCTGTTGGGTTGTGACAGGTGGAGGCAGCAGCAGTGTTCTGTGCTCAGAAGACAGAGGGATTTTTGTGTGGAGGGGTTGAAAACCTTGTTTCCACTTCCTTTAGCCTTCCTGGCCTGAAGTAGTTCAAATGTGTTCATATTCCTGTCCTGCTTTAGTTCCCTTTGCTCAGTCTTGTAAACAAAGAATAAGTTGATGCTGTATACACCTGTGAAATGAATGGGGACTTGCAAACAATTTTTTTTTTGAGTCTGCTGTTCTGGGGTTTTGAACACTTTTTAAAAATAAAAATATCTACTTTTTTTTAGGGTTATTGGTAGACTGGTGCTTTCACCTTAGATGACTTCCAAAAGAATGTGCTGATCTATACTGTAACCACAGAAATGCTTTGGTTTATAGCCTTACTAAAATGAAGTTAACATTGTTATGGTAAGCTGTAAATCAAACAGCTTTATGTGTGTTCTTTATGGTGTTCACATCTACTTTCTTGATCTTGCCAATTATATAACCATCGGTTCAGTTAATAGGACATAGATTTATTTCAAACCAGTGCATGCTCTTTGCTCTGTTTGAGTGCTTAGAGTAATTCTTCTGGAAACAGAATATGATTATTTTATTGGATCCTTCAGAAAACTGCACTGATCTCTGCCTAAATATGGATTTATGTCCAGTTATCTGGATTAGAGCTTTTCTCTAAATGTAGGTGGTCATAGTTGTCTGCTGTATGAATAAATGCTTAAATCCTGTTAAGTAATGTTTTTCTCCTTTCAGAAGTCATGTATGTCTCGTATGGCCGCAAGCAGGAATTAAATCTAGAAGGGAGAAGAATATCAAGTAGCTTCCCAAATTTGCAAGCGGCTTTGTACAAAATTGATCTTTAAGACTATGTTATGGATGAATTGTGTGGCACACTTGAAAAAAAATTAGGTTAAATAAAATTACTTGGTGTCCCTGTTTTACTAGCAGAGCTGTTCTTACAGAGTATCCTAGAAACTGTCACATGCCTTAAGTGTTCCTGTTCAGCATTTAATCAAGTGCTTTGTAACTTATAAAAAACCTTCTGCAAAGATACAGGAACCCATTTATGAGGAACAGTATTGCAAGTGGCAAGCTATTGATACTTCAATTCATGGTGTTGAAAGATCAGCTAGATTTTAAATGCAGAGCTAAAAATAATATTTTTATTGAGGTTTAGAAATGTGACTTTAATATAAAGCAGGTGCATTGAATGCAATATAAAGACCTAAAATTTCCTTAGCATTAATGGCTTTGCAAGGCTCAGGAGACATTTAAAACTACTCTGTGTACACACACAACACCTGTTACGCAACCCTTGAAACTAAGCACATCACTCAGGTATGGAAAAAGCAGCTCTTATTTATTTAAGAAACCTATTGTGGCAATAAATAGGGCAACTTTACAAATGGTGATTCTCTACTGGCTTTTTATTGAATCCTAAAGAGAATTTTTTTTTTTGTTTTGTTTTGTTTTGTTTCTAAGTGAAAGCTGAGAAGCTTTTAAACTATTTTAAGTTTTCTAGGGGGCTTCTGAAGTGAACTTGTGTTGACTTGTACACTACCTGAAAGGTTTCTGAATCTGAAAGGATGCTGGTACTGAATAGAGTTCTTGCCAGACTTTAAACTTTTTACCGAGAAAGCCAAGTCAGCAGTCTGTCAGCTTATGTGCAGTTATATTTGTAGAAGGCAGTTTGCTACTAACAGGCTGTGGCACTGTCAGTGGCCCTGAAGAGTGTTTTGTTAGGGCTTTATACTTGCAGGAAGTGTTGCCTGTTGTGTGTTTTATATAAACTAAGCAGAACTTTTGCCCTACATCAGTGGTTTTTATAGGGAAAGACAACCAACTTGTTCCTGGAGTTTTTTTGCTTCCTGAAGTTCCTTTAAGATGCCAGCCAGACCTGTTAAGTAAGCTGGGAGTGGCCCTGTTGCTGCTGCTTTGGTTGATGCTAAGCTTAGAATTCCAGGGCTATTCAGGTTGGAGGGGACCTCTGAGAGTCTCCAGTCTAACCTGGCCAAAGCAGGGTCAGCTGTGAGATCAGACCAGCTTGAAACAACAGTGATGTAACTACAAATTATTCTGTTGCTAATATTAAGTGATCTGTATTTGGGATATAAAACCAAAAAATCTGGAAATCTTCTCCTTTGGTAATAAAGTAATTAGAGAAATTTCCAGTGTGAAGAATTGATACTGATATTTCTGGCAGAAAGTTGTGTACAGAAACAAGGAACAGAGTTGGCCAGAAAATTCTACATCTGCCACTGGGATAACTCCGCTTTCTTGTGTTCCTCAGTGTTCTCTGTCCTTTGTCTAGCTCTGCAGGAAGGAGAGACATGGAGGAAGAATAAACAAGTTTAGTTTTCCCTGTCCTTGCTAATGCAGTGAGCAAGCCAGGGAGGGCTCTGTTCTATTCACAGGAGAATCTGTAAAGCAAAGGGCTGCAGCAAGGGTTGCCTTGCCTCTTTCTTCAGCTAAGTTTTAAAGAGCATCTGTGAAGTTCAAAGATATTCACTTAAAATAATTCTAAGAGTTGATTTCTTCTGTTACTTGTACAGCATTATAACAAGCACAGCTTTCTCAAATTGTTCTCAAATCTAGACCAGGAACCATTAAATCCCTGGACAGTAAGGTGTGGAAGAGATAGCAGGTTAAAGGCAATGAGTTGTGTATTCTGAGCTCCAGAACTACTGAGGAAATTGTTTTCAGAAGTACATGTCTTGGTTCTATGTGTGTTCTCTTTTATTACACACTAGAGCTGTACATACATAGCCGATCTGTAATCTGCTGTTCAAGATCAATTAATTCTCTGGACAAGAGAGATTTTCTTAAAGAGGATTTTTTGGTAGTAAAATTTTTATTAAATGTTTGCCTTCACTATTCTGCCTCAATTTCACTTACAGCTGTGACCCATTGAAAGCCAGTCTCCTGGCAAAGGTAATATTAAATACTATTAGGTATCTAAAGGAAGCATTTGAAGAGTACAGTTGAAATTACCTGAAATAAATTAATAAAGTAATTAATCTAATATCTCGGCAATGTTTTCAACTTGGAAAGAATTGTAACATATATGATACATTTCATTCAGGTAGAATTTGCAGAAAACTGCAAATATAAGTTAGGAAAAGAAAAGATACAGTAAGAAATAATATCTGTCAAGGAGTGTGATTAAATACTGACTTAAAATAATGTGATTCACTGTTTAGGCAATCTTGTTATGAAAGCTCTAAGACTGGGATCAATAAAATGAATCTTGGATAGATATTAATCTCTGGCTTTGACCTTAGACATACAGCTACAGAACCAAGGTTATTGATGCCCATCCTAATCAGATGTTTCAGACATCAGAATCTGAATACTCAAATATTTGCTTCAGACTAAGGTACCTGTTTTTGTTTGGGTTTTTTCTGCCATTTTTTTCGTAACGTTTTTGCAGTTAAAGCTGTGCTTAATATGTTCCATTTGACTGCCCTTCTACTGGAAGTCGTGAATCCAGGGTGAATGGGCTACTGTTAGACTGTTAGATTACGTTTTTTTTCCCCCTCCCTCCCTCCCCAGCAGAGTGGGAGTAATTTTGCTAAAATACTGTGCTGTGAGAATTAACTAAATGAGACTAGGAAGTCCCCCAAACAGTTATATGGTTCATGTTTTATTTCTAGAGTATGAATTAATCACAAAAACCCAAACGTTCAGTTTTTCTTCTGTGAGCAAATATGAGGTTCTCTTAAGGTAGAGGTTTAATCTGTTCAGGGACGGGACTTGGAAGCTGTTGATGCCCCAGGTGCACCAATTTTGTTCAGCTGTGTCACTCGCGCTCTACAGGTGTGTGAGGTTCCTGTTGTTGCCTAAAAACTGTTACTCCTTGTCCCTTTGCCCAGGGGGTATTTGCAGTACTGCTGTATGTTGGAAGGAACAGACTATTAGCACGGGTATCGGCTGGCCAAGGTGCCGGTACCAGAGCCTTGATTAGCTGAGATGTCCTTCAAGGCTTGCCTTGGTAAGGGATGGTGGTCTTGATTCCTTGCCTTACATCAGCTGCCCCATTCTGCTTTCTGTCATGATTACCGAAAGTGTTGCTCTCATCATGAATCATCCATGATGGAGTAAGTTTCTCAAAGTGGACAGGCTGGAATAAGTGCTGAGTGTTTTTCAGAAGAAAATTTTAAAGGCATTGAGACAGGAAGTGTACAAATAGCTTGCTGCCAGCTGCCATGGTGAGGGTGCTTGCTCCTGTGCTTTTAACCTCCGTATCTGGCAACACTTAATCACAAGATCTTTCTGGGTTTTTTTAAAGTACATCACCATTCTTCTAAGAGGGGGGCAGTTCATATCACCTTGTTCAGTAAAGAGTGTCAAATCCTAGGATTTGACAGTTTTTTATGGACTCAGATCTCATGTAAAAGCTTTTCTCTGAGAATCACATCTTGCACAAAATAGCAAATGGGCTTAGTGGTGAGCTAATGAAACGCCGAGTCCCAGGCGTGATTGAATTTTATGAGTAAGCACTTTTCTTGTTCTTAGCAAAATCCAATAGCAACCTTCAACCATGCAGAAATAAAGAAAATGTCTGCTAGTTCCTGTGCCCATTGATTCTATTTTCAGTGAAGAGAGATCTACACCAAAGCAGTACTTTAGTACTTGTAGATTTGACTTACCTCCATGAGACAACTGTGCTGTAACTGAAAGCAGTAGCTGCATGTAGATAAAAGGCGGATAAATAAAATCCCTGTCAGTAGAAGCCTGGTTAATTCTGGGTTGAATTCGTTTATTTATACTTCATTTAAGTTCAGACAGCTTCTCAATGCCATCTGGTTCCCAAAGAACAGCTAGAATAAGCACAGTGAAGTGTGTGCTTAGATTTAATTTATCAGAATTTCATGTCTTGCTGGGTCTGTTACCACACAATTTCATGAGATGGGGAACTTCACTCACACCAAAGTTGTTGGGCAACAAAAACAAAAGCTAGTGGTATAAAACCTCACCCAGACAGAAGAGCAAGGTATAGTTTGAACATAGCCACATATTGATTCTCTGCTGCTTAAAGGGACAGTGAGGATTCAGAAGAAGGTGGTAATGCCTGTGTCCTCTGCTGGCTGGGAAAGTCTCTGGGTCTCTGGTCATTCAGTATGATTCAGGCCAGGTTGTATTTACTTTAGAATGGATCTTCGTTCTTAGGCATTGAGTCCTGCTGCAACTTTTGTCCAGAGGACAGAACCTTGAGTCTCATAGCTTTGCTTTAATTCTGCATTTATTTGCGGTATGGAGAATGCATCTATGTGTTTGTGTAGCTTGCTCTTCCAGATAAAGTGCTACCCCAATTCTGAGAGTTCTCTCTTGACATCACTTGTTTTGTAGTGATACAGGACAGGGGAATGTTACACAGTCTAAGGTGTAACAGCAAGGCCTTTAGGATTTGATCTTTCAGCTTCAAATCACAGATTTGCATCAGCCTGGGAATGCTCTGTGGCATGCATGTGCATTATCCTGCCATCTCCCAGCAGAATTAGTATTCTATTTAATTTCTCCTTGAAGAGGTATCGGTAATACTCTTTTTTAGCTTATAATGGATCTCTGGACTCTGGGGAATAACTTTTTAGTCTGCTGACTTTAGAAATTTTAATACGTAATCTCATTTTGGAGTTTTTAACCAGGAGGCCATACGCCTGATTAAACTGGTTTATAATATATGCTGCAAAACATAAGTGCAACTGTAATATTGTTGTGTATATATGCTTATCATGCATATCCTGTAGATAAATTTGCCTTGGAAATGGCTCACCTGTGTAGCTAGTTAGGATTTCTCCCTACTGACAGGTCTAGTTTCTCTCTGTGTAGCTCTATGAATACCAAAGATCTGCTGCTCTTCAGACCTTGTCCTCCAAGGTTTAATACTCTGGAGCAATTCTATTTTATGTGAAGCTTGTTTACTTTCTCTTTTATTGCTGGCCTGATTTCCTCTGACCAAATATACTGAAAAAATATATATCAAAATTAGAATCTGAGCCCCAAATCACAGCTACATCTGAGGCCTGTAATATTGTTGAGTATCTGCAGCTTCCTAATTACAGACTCTGAACCTAGTAAATAGGGAGGTTAAAAAACAAGGTTGAACCTGATGTATGATCTTGCATATTAAATGTGTGGGGTTTAATCTCTGGATGATTAAAGATTTAGTTGTCTGTTCAGAAGTGATATGGGATAAACATGGGTGACACAACTGAGAGCATTTTAAATTGCTTTTCTGTTCCTTCTGATTCTTCTGACACTTAGTGCTAGATCTTAATTTGTTTAAATTGAAATTCCTCAGTTTTGTTAGCACTTATTTTGTCTGAGCTATATTTGAATTCTGTTTTCACAAGCAAATTACTTCATAGCTCAGTGGTGTAAAATGTATTTTATAATCGAAGTATCAGTATCTTAAGTCACTGTTCCTAGAAAATGCTCTCCTAGGAGCTAGTTGATCATTTTTTGTGGTTGTGGAGAACAATATCATTTGTTTGCCTGTTGTTAAAGGATAGACTTACAGATCAAGAATTGTGTGATTGAGAATACTGTATTTTTAATGCAAAATTGGTTGTACTCAATACTGAGAAAGTGCTATTAGAGAAGTAGAAGATACCTTGTCTCTGTGATGGCTCTTGTGGCAGGAGAAACCTTCTGGTATCTTGAGGACTCAGGAGCCTTTGTGCTACTGAGTGGTTGTCATTGGTTTGTCACGTGCTGTAGGTGCAAAGGCAAGGACAGGTGTAGTTCGTAGCAAACGTGAAAAACACAAATATTGCATAAGATAAAGAAACATTTTGGTAAGATCTTGGATGTCTTTGATAAATGCAGAGCTGCTTTTTAAAGTTGAGTTTTGTGATTGCTTAAATTGTTGTGTAGTATAAACATTATTTTCCATTAGATGTGGTTATGTGCACATATTGTGATAAACTGTCTGAATTCTGTTTGCTCTCTTTGCAGGCTGCGGACTTGAGTAAACCAATAGACAAAAGGATATACAAAGGAACACAGCCTACATGCCATGACTTCAATCACTTAACAGCCACAGCAGAAAGTGTGTCTCTTCTAGTGGGCTTCTCTGCAGGCCAGGTCCAACTTATAGACCCTATTAAAAAAGAAACTAGCAAATTATTTAATGAGGAAGTAAGTAGAATTCTTACTATTGTTGCATGCAATGTATCTGTGGTATTGAAGTTCCTAGATTTTCAAAGTTTAATAGATATGGCTCCATTTGCCTGTGTAGCTTATTGTTCAGTCACTGCCTTTGCTTTTCAGCTGTTCCATTGGCTTGGAATGCTTACACAAAAATGTTGTTCATCTTGAAAAGATAAAGGCATCTTGTGGGGTTTAAGATTAAAAATTAGGATTTTCTCGTTTGGGTAATACCGTAACTAGAGTTGATGACAGTTTACTGATGGAAATAAGGTCTACAAATCTAAATGTTGCTGTGTGTGCTCTGAATTCAGTTGTTTCTGAGGCTTCTGGTTGCCAATGAAGAAGACTTTTAAGCCTCTAATTAACAATGTATTATAGTCAAAAATATTAAATAAGTTCAAAATACAAAATTTTATGGTCAGAACATTACAGCAGAGACTGCCTATATCAAGTATTCCTAAAGCATTGCTTGGATAAGAGTAGGATATAAAGCTGAGTGCACAGAAGAAGCTGAGGGCTTATGAAGTCTTGGCCATGTGATGTTTGGGAGGAAATTCACCATCTGCTTTTTCTGCTGCTATGCAATAAGGAAAGATAGAAGGAATACTATGGGGGGCACTAATGCCAAGTTACAGGACCACTGGCTCTCAATATCTGGTAGCATTGGCATTTTTAGAAGAGTAAGTGTCCAGATGCTAATAAGGAAAGAAATCTGGTAACTGGGACAACTTGTGATAGCAGTTTTTGCAGGGGATAAGTAATGGGAATTTGGGTGGTCTGGGGAAGATGATTTTCTTTTGGGGGTTGTTCTTTTGCTCCTTTTTCATTTTAATCCATCTCTGTAGAGAGGTTTGCAGATCTCTTGGTTGGTTTTTGTTTGTTTTTCTTTTCTTTTTTGAATTTTCAAATCTGGATTAGAACTTCACAGATGAAGTTAAACCCTGCTCAGCTTTCAAAGTATACCTTTCCCGCCTCAGAGAGATGTGTTGCCTTGCTCCTTCCTTGTGCAAAGAAGACTGAAGTTATGTTCTCGTTGGGGAGGTTTTATAATTAGATCTAATTCCTCCTCAGCTTTCTAAAAGTAGCTACATATAGATCAGAAGAGGGGCATTTTTCTTCCTACCTGGCCTTGTCCCTACTGCTGTCTCTGCTTGTCTTGAGTGGGAAACAATGCTGGAGAATCTTTTAATGAATCTTTTGTCTGTTGGTAGAAACCTCTGTATAAGTAGTTGAAATGTTAATTTTAGCATTGTCCTACCACCCCACCCCTACCCCTCCTCCCCAAAATAGTTTAATTTATTCTTGTATGATAATACTGTATTAGGAAGGGTAGCAGACATACTCTCAACAGTTGGTTTCATATCACAGAATAGTTCCCACTCCTGTAGCTGAACTATAGCTCCTTTGAGAAAAAACAGTTCATTTGCTTCAAGATGAAGGTGCCTGTTGGGTTTTGAATATATTTTTGAGTTTAGATGGTGTTTAAGAATAACCATAGGCATAAGGTGGTCTGAATGAGTGTTTACATTGCTCTACAGATCCAGCACTAATGCCAGAGGTTATAGAATTCACCACCTGTCCTGTGAGTAATTTGGTGCTTCAGTTAGCCCAAAGCTCTGCTTTGACTGTCAGCTGTGGTAGAGCAATCAGAATAGCAATCAGAATATATATGATACATGAAATAAATCAACCTATTATGATAGGTTATGTTGAACATAAAATGCACTAGCCTTAGCATAGTCTTAACTTGTTACTCATTTTTTTGTTAATCCTATTGCTATAGAAGATGATAGGGACTTGAAAGGCTGAGGTGAGTGATAGATACTGTGCAGCTTTGTGGCTGCCTACATAAATCCATCTGTATCCACAGTGGTACTCCTTCCAGCTGTGTCAAAATTAAACTAGTGATATTTTCTCACTACCCAAACCAGCCAAGTATACCTCACAGATTCAGTTGTTTCCAGGCGGTAGTTGGTTATTGTCAAACTAGCCAGTGCTTTTTCATCTTACGTTTCAATCCTTTTTTAAATTTAAACTGAAGCCTTAAGCTGCAATTTTTTTCCTAATAAACTTATACTGTATCTTTTCTGCCAAAGCTGTGTCAGACCTTAATGCATATTCTTTGATTGCCTCTGATTTTTCAGTCCTTTGTGGCCTGTGCCTGTAACTTTGTCCCTTCAAGTTCTTCAAAACATGACCAAGATAATCTTGGCTCATGTTTCTGACTGGTGACTGAAACTTCTTCACTTACTATTCTTCTGTCAAACTGAACATAAGCTCTTTATCCCACCTCCCTCACTGATTTGGTGATACTGCATTCAGTCCATTCTTGTAATGCATCTGCTGCTCCTGCTGACTGCAGGTCTGGATTTGTTATGCTGCAGAACTTTGTGAGCCCAGTTGGAAGCTTTTAAAACTCCTGAAAGTCGTAACTTCAGAGTTCTAATCTTGAAAATGGGATGCATTGTAGTCACTTGTACATGTCAGGTTAAAGTCTCTCTGCATCTTATCTCCTTGAGCTGATCTGTTCTCACTGCAAATTGTAATCTTATGTTTTTCACAGCCTCTTTGAAGGAAAGATAAGGTTTGCAGGGTTTCTCTGCAGTATTTAGAATCATGTAGCCCAACATGGTTATGGACATAAAGTGCCATTTCTGGTATAAAAGTTGAGCAGGTGCTCTTAGGAGTAGAGGTTGTATGTCAGATTGAGGTGCTTTAATAGAAGAGAGAAAGAAATTTTGTTTTTGTTGCCATATTGGTGATGAGAAGACTGTTTTCGACAGGAAACCAGTGGGCTAGTGCTCCCTGTCCATGTTCTCCTGGTGTGTGCCGGGTAACTTTCTCTCTAATGTTTCTGATATCATATTATTGAGACATGCATGATATATATCAGTGAATACATGACAAACTAGTTAATATATCACAACAGAAGCATAGACTATATTATTTTAAAGCTACCCCATTTGAGGGAACTTTGCCATATTTAGTTACATCTCTCAGCTCTCAAATACACCGTGGCTGTTGTAACTAATGAGAAATTACAGGAGAGAGACTTTCTGGTTTTACTCTGAGGTTGATAGCAGTAGAAGTGTAATTTAATGGCCAAGTGCTGCTTTCCAGTGACAGTTCCAGAACAGATAACAGTTGATGTGTTATCCCTTAGTTTGAGGTTTTTGTGCATGATAAACAGCATAGCAAGGTTTTGGGGAGGTTCTTTTTTCTTTGTTTTTAGGGCTTTTGTAACTTGTTCTGGTATTCCTTAGGTTGTGTATTTGCACTCTTGCCTTTTGTGTAGCTCAGCTCTTCTTTCTGCTTATAATCAATATGCCAAATACAAATCTCGAATGTGCTTGTAAAGAATTCCTTGTCTGCAAGTTGCAGCTGAGTGGTGCCATGGCCAACATGGTAAGTTGTGGAAGTCCACTAGGACTACAGTAGTCAAAGGAGTCAAACTTTACCTCTCAGTTCTTAGACCATTGAAGACATTATGACCAGGAATGTTTGTTCAATGTGTGTCCATTCTTTTACAGTGATGAACTCTATTAAAATGTTTTGCTCGAAAGGAAAGTGCCTAATCAAATGGTAGCAGAGTATTGACAGGCCCTTGGCTATTGAAAGAAAAATAATTGGAGGTTGGGGATTCCAAGGTGAAAAGTATGTGGTGCCTTGTGAATTCACCCAGACATATGCATTTATTTACCTACTGATTTTCCAGCCACATAATAACAGGATCAGTGTGTATGCAGCCTTTGCTTCCTGAATCAGTAAAAGCTGGTAGAGCTTTTTTCAGAGATTGGATTTTATTTGTGTTTTCAGATAAAATCAGAGCCTAAATTTACTGATTTGTAACCTGTTTGCTGTATGATACAGATGAGTAACTGCTTTTTTTCCCTTCAGCTCATTCAGTGTTTTCTTGTTTACTTCTCATGGTCTTCAACTTGCACAGGGAAAAGTACAACAAAGAGCACTGCTTTTAGATTCATAACAGATTGGCTTGATTGAAGTATGGTCTTTGTGGAATGTGACTGGACCATAATAATATCCCTTGAAAGCACTTTGTCTGAAAATAATTTCCTCTTTACTGCCTGATAATTTTTTGCAAATACAGTAACATAGTTGCTGTCTAGAAAGTTGAGTTCAGTTGAATTTAAGTATTGTTCCTCATCCCCCTGCAAGCTCAGATTTACAGTTAATCATCAAAACTTTATTTTTCAGAGTTTCTGATGTGTATCTTCTTTGTTTTTCACAGAGACTAATAGACAAGTCCCGAGTAACCTGTGTAAAATGGGTACCAGGTTCGGAAAGCCTTTTCCTAGTAGCTCATTCCAGTGGCAATATGTACTTGTATAACGTGGAGCACACTTGTGGTACCACAGCCCCGCACTACCAGCTACTTAAACAAGGAGAGAGTTTTGCAGTGCACACTTGCAAGAGTAAATCCACAAGAAACCCTCTGCTTAAATGGACAGTAGGTGAGGGTGCCCTGAATGAATTTGCCTTTTCCCCTGATGGGAAGTTCTTGGCGTGTGTGAGCCAGGATGGTTTTCTTCGTGTGTTTAACTTTGATTCAGTGGAATTGCATGGTACAATGAAAAGCTACTTTGGAGGACTGCTGTGTGTGTGTTGGAGTCCCGATGGGAAATACATAGTGACAGGCGGAGAGGATGACTTGGTGACAGTTTGGTCTTTCGTGGACTGTCGAGTTATAGCGAGAGGCCATGGACATAAATCGTGGGTCAGTGTCGTGGCGTTTGATCCATATACCACTAGTGTAGAAGAGAGTGACCCGATGGAATTTAGTGGAAGTGATGAGGATTTCCAAGACCTTCATTTTGGCAGAGATCGAGCAAATAGCACGCAATCTAGACTATCCAAAAGGAACTCTACAGACAGTCGTCCAGTAAGTGTAACGTATAGATTTGGTTCAGTAGGCCAGGACACACAGCTCTGTTTGTGGGATCTTACAGAAGATATCCTCTTCCCCCACCAACCTCTCTCAAGAGCAAGGACACATACAAATGTCATGAATGCCACAAGTCCACCTGCAGGAAGTGGTGGAACTAACCCAGGAAGTAATGGAAACAGTATCACAACACCTGGAAACTCTGTACCCCCTCCTCTTCCACGGTCAAACAGCCTTCCACACTCTGCAGTCTCAAATGCTGGCAGTAAAAGCAGTGTCATGGATGGTGCCATTGCTTCTGGCGTTAGTAAATTTGCAACCTTATCGCTACATGATCGGAAGGAAAGACACCATGAAAAAGATCACAAGAGAAACCATAGCATGGGACATATATCTAGCAAGAGCAGTGACAAACTGAACCTAGTTACTAAAACCAAAACGGACCCAGCTAAAACTTTGGGAACACCTCTCTGTCCTCGAATGGAAGATGTTCCCTTGTTAGAGCCTCTTATCTGTAAAAAGATAGCACATGAAAGACTGACTGTGTTAATTTTTCTTGAAGACTGTATAGTCACTGCTTGTCAGGAGGGATTTATTTGCACATGGGCAAGGCCTGGTAAAGTGGTAAGTTTTAATCCTTAATGCTGCATCAAAGAACTAGAACTCTGAATAGATAGTTTTCTTGAAATATAATGAATGTTGAATATAAAATTTCTTTATGCTTAATGTAAAAAAAATATCCTCAGAGCCATACTTTTGGATACTGCATGCCATATTTCTGAATGATTTGAAGTGTCTTGGATACAATTATTAAATATAGTTGCCTTCCAGCAGAAGAAATAAATACTGTGCATCTAAACTATTGATCAGTGTTCTTATACATAAGCATAACCACAATATGGTGAAAGCTAATTATGTAAAAATTGAAGTAAAACCTGTCAAACACTAAAATAATTATAAGCCTTCTAACGTTTCCTACAAAATAAGCACTCCCAATGAGAGTAGCTTATGAAAAGCTGCTGCTTCTAAGTCTAATGAGAAACTTGAGCCTCTGAAAAAATTAAAACCAAAGTGGTTTATTCCTCCATACTTTTCTGTGGTGGCCTGCCATTGATGTGAAACCACTTCTCATTAAAACATCAGCCATTTTATGCACAGATTTGTGAGCCCTGTACTGACTGTAGTTTATGCTCTTGAATTGTGAATCAGTATTATCAAGGAACTCTAATTTTAGCCAGGTTTGGATTTATGTATTTAAGTTAGGGAAAATCCTGAAAGCTTTCTCTCAGTAGTTTCAGTGTTCTGTTCCTGTCAGGCTTGTTAGGCAGCTCAACCACTACAAGCTCATGCTTTTGATGGCACCTGTTCCATCAGCTGAACCTACATTAGTCTATTACTAGTTTTCACTCGTGTTGTTGATGCACTTGAACACGTATAAAATTTTATTTTTCTTCTGTCCAGTGTATAGATAGCTAAATTTTGACTGAAGCTAAATGTGGTGATTCTTACATTAAAAAGTACTTTGTGCTACAATAGCTCTGCCTGCCAGCAACAGTTCAAAGGAATACAACTATGAAAATATTTCCAGAGTCAGTCTGGAAAAAGGACCATTATTTCTGTGAAAATTTCTGAAAGGGGATGTAGATTATCACCTGAAGTAAAAGAAATGATCTGGTAATACCCAAATATTACCATGTTGAGCAACTTTAATGAAAGTCGGTTGTTCATTAGGTTTTAATCATTTGGTTCATAAATCGGACTTTTGAAGTAGAGGTACTGTATATATTTAGATACCACATCTTCATTGCTATAAACTTGGATGTAAAACTCAATAATTTTTCTTAAAACTGTTTGTATAATGTAGGCTTTTTTGAGATCTTATTAAATTTGTCACAACATAGGTATGCATAAAAATCTGTGTCTTCTCTGCATCTTAATGCATATTTAAAGGTTGAATTTAAAACCCAAAAGTGAAAACCCCTTTATGGGAGAAGGGAGGAGGGTGTTACCTAAAAGTATTTTTTTGCCTGAGAACTACAAATCCAGCATTAATTTAAGGAAAAAAAAAAGCACTCTCTCAAAATACTAAACTATTTTAAATGTTTGCTCAAAATGAAAGTATTAAAGCAGTTATATTTTTGTGACTCAGTGCACTTCACATCCTGTTAATTACAGCAGTGCCTCAGATTGCTATTGTGAGCTACATTTTCTTTTTTGTTCTAAAACTCTTTCGCATACTATTGAACACTACACTGTCACATTTGTTTTCAGTGGCTGAGGTGGGTTTTGTTAGACTGAGTATAACTTAAATATTTTTGTGTATTGACTTTGATTTGGAATATGACATTTCAAATATTTCAGAGATAAAGTATGCAGTACCAAAAATCAGGATTTATGTATTGGCCAATATGGAAAACTTTAACTACAGGTAAGTAATTTTCATGCTGAAGTTATCACTTTCAAAATTAATATATTGCACACTGATGTAAATGCCATATTGTTTAGGATGTATTTACTTAGAAATTTTCAAATTAATTTGTTTTTCTGATTTCACTTGCATTTCTAGTGAGCTCACTCTGCTGGTAAAAACTAAATTTTGGTGGCATGTTTACAGGGCTTTGATAGGAAAATACTTGTGCCAGAAGGACGTTATGAGCATCCTTTTTGTTTATAGGAAAGCACTTAATTTTATTTAATGAAAATTGTCAAAGTATAAAACACTCATGGTGATGTCTTTCTTACTGGGTTATATACCATCATTTCCATTTCACCGGCTGTTTTATCCTAGGATGTCCCATTATGGTGGGGTTTAAAGTTTCTATTTCTAGTCTTCCTTTGACATATGGCTCCCCAAGTGATCTTAAAGCTCCATCACTTTTTTGTCTGCCAACTCTAGAGAGAGTGAAAGCCTCTGAATCTTGCTGCTGCTTCCATCACTGCCTCAAAAGGCCTTCATTAAACTGATGCCAGTGCCAGCCTAAAGAAAGAATTGGATGGAAAAGCAAAGGAGGCTTGCAGTGTCTAATGTAATTTTCACTGAGCCAGTGCTACCTTTCCCTCTCATTTCCAACAGCCATCAAAACACACACTGGATAATTGGACAGTGTATGACAAGGTCTGTTTATTTTTCTGGTTGGGCTTGTGCTGCCCTGAGTGGAAAATAAGTCCAGAAGTGTCTCTTCAGCCATGATCCCTGTGATAGTCGATAGTGTGTATAGTGCTGACAGTGTCCTGACAGTTTGTTTATAAACGTTCCAAATTACTACTTCGGTGTATACAAAATCATACCTTGAGCTTCCTCACGGGATGTACTGTTCTTGCATTGCATTTCCAGAACTACTCTGCCAACTCCCTGTCAGTGAGATGAAGTGAATGGCAAAATTCAATTAGAAACAAGTTGGATGAGGCTCAGGGTTCATTAGTTTCAATTTTTTACTTTTTTTTGTTAGTCGGTTTCTGTGAAAGAAGGTTCAGGGCGGTAAGAAAAATAGGTTGCCTTAACAAGAGTATGAACTTTTCTTCTCAACATGGTGACAATTAGCTGTCATCTCTCACCCCTGTCTTTCCCAGGCCCTGATGGGAAACCTAAATGGGATTACAGAACTGTTGGATTAATCTGAAAACACAGAAAAAGAATTTGGAAGGAACAAAAGTAAACTTCATTGCACTGTCTTTATAGCTATGTCAAACTGAATTACAGGATCTGCAGAAGCAATTAAAAAACTCCAACAAAACCAACCCAAACCCCCAAAAACCCAAAGTGGTACTTGGATATGTAAACTAAGTTTTCCCTGAACTCAGTGGTCAGAGTAACTACTTAAGTGATTTCTGTGCAGGACTTTAGAATTGACTATTCACTGTCTGTACAGTGACTCCATTTTATGTGAATGGAAGTTGCTGATGCATTCCCTGTGAAAGAAGGCTCAAGGTAAGATTGGCCAGAACCACCCCCAGGTGAAATGGCAGTGTATAACCTAGCAAGAGAAACATCCTACCACTTTGTAAAACAAATGCACATGGAATTTATTTATTTGACTTATTGTACAGGAAAACTTAAGACTTAAATTATAACATCCTTGAATTTTCTAGTTAACTACAATTGTAGTACAGTATCATGTTTTAGTATGACTTCTGTTTTAGTGAAAGTACTTAAATGTTCATGTACTATATTTGAGTGAGACGAGCAGCTATACATACTAATTCTTCCTCAGTGGAAAGGAGCATTTCATCATTACAATTGAAGTTCAATTGCTGGTATTTAAGTACTATCAAATAGATTTCTTTCAACGTGATACGGTATCTGTATAAACTTCAGGGATGATTATAGTTAAACTGAAACACAGCTATACAACTTCAGGTTACCATGCTAAAATTCGAAGCTTTCTGTAATGTGCACAGTAGCAAAGTTGCACATGGCATACCCGCATTATCAGGGTGAATTAAACCTAGAGTACACTGGTGTGATATTTATAGCAAGGTATGTGTGTGTGCGTGTGTGAGGAGGTGTGACAAGTGGCTCCAGTAAAGCCAAGAGAGATCATAACCCTGTAAAGGCTTTATGATGAGGATGTCTGGATTAGGAAATAACATGACTTTTACTAAACACTTTCTAGAAAACCCATGTTCTGGATTATCACCTCTTAAAATTTGAGTATGTACTTGGAATGACTGTATATGTCTGCCCCTTTAACAAACATAAAACTACTAAATTAGTATTTAAAATGCTGGCCTGCTTATGTTACAATAATAAAATTTGTGTCAGTTAATTTACTGTCAATTTACATGTAAAGATTAAACTATTTTTTCTGCATTTTATGATTCTGTATACTGGAGTTTGTTAAAGATTGACATGTTAGGTGATACTGTACAAAATTGTATTGACTACCTTTAGTGAAAATCAAAAGTAAAATTCATATGTATTTCCTTTTTACACTTCCATCTAATTTCTTGACAACTTGAATAAATTTCATAGAGCCTTTCTAACATGAACTATTGTTAATTTAACTGTTGCAATAATTAAGCTTTAAGAAGTATTGTTGGTATATTTATAATTTTAAGAAGATCATGTTTGTTTCATACTGCTTATTTTTAGCTGTTCTATTGTCACTGTTACAGCTGAAGAACTTTACTAAATACTTGACATTACAAAATAACTTGCTGGGGTTGTCCTCTGTATACTGATGTTAAATAAAAATGTGTGATTGAACTGTAAATGTAGATAACTTTCAATAGTCCTTTCCACATTTGAGTTTTAATTTATCTTGCAGTGCTTAGGTGGTCTTACGCTCTCATGCTGTGCTGAACAAATGGCCACAATGAAACTGTTAACTTGCCATGCTTTAAAGTAAGAAGCTGATCACATCTGTAACCTGCTCTGAGAAAATGTTTCAGTTTGTCTCAAGACAATGCAGATGTTTTGATGTTTAAGTCTTGCTGATAAGGACATGTCTCATGGTAGCTATGTTTTTTTAGGACTAGACTAACATTAAACAGAATACTTACCAAACCACTTTTCAAACTTGTTTAAACTCAGATTCAGCAGAACACAGACATGGCTGTATCTAGATTATCTCTGCACACCTGTCTGGTAGGAGCTGGGGCAGAGTGTCGTCATTCCTTCTAGGACTCTACAGGAGCTCTTTCCTCTGTGGACTCTGGTGCAGGGTATGTTCTTTATTCCAGCTTTAGATCTTGGTGTTTACCTAATGATTGCTGAATTTATCCTCCCTGAGGATATGGCTCATACAGATGATTCAAGCATTTTCTGTCTAGAAAAAACTAGTCTGGAGTAAAACTCATCTGAACTAAAATACAAAATTTTGCAACTTTGGCTGCAAAATTTCTTGGAGCAAATTTAGGTGAAGACTTAAGATGTTGCCCTTTCATTTGAGGGGTTAGGGATTGTCTCACCCTTGCAGAAGTGATTCTTCGTTAACCAAAGAAAGAGCCAAACAAATGCTATTTACTAAAGTGTTTCAGAGGCATTTTTGAGGAATTTCAGTGTAAAAGTAGTTACTTTGGGTCCAGGATGGCTGAGAGGACTCTTATTTGTCTCTTATGCAAAAATACTCTGTAGACTAAAGCTGAGGGAATCATCTTAGGTAAACTTGAGAACTTTGTAGTACTTTGAAGGTATTGATTGACCATTGTGATGATCTATACATAGAACACAGATACATATTTAAGAACAGGGGCTAGTGGAGGAACAAAATGAAATCTGCTTGAAAGCTTCTGGAACATCCAGTTATATCAAATGATGCAAGAACTGTTTGGTCAAACCAGTTTCTCAACAGTCAAGTGTGAGCCTGAAACAAAACCCAACTTCCACAGGTTTTGTGGTCAGAGAAGGTATTTGGCAAAAGATGTCTTGAAACATGAAGGTGTCATTTTACTTGTCCTTAATAGTGTTGCACAAACTTCTCAAGGAAATACTTGTATGATCATTTTATTTTCTGGGTTTTGAAGCTGGATTTTAGGTAGGTGCTGATCAACTGTATCAAAAACATTTGGCTCTTTTCTTCTGCTAAGACCACAGTAACTTTACAGCTAAGCCACATGGGGTTGCCTTAAGTCATATGCTTTTCCCTGAGGTTTTCCCTGGTTTATTTCACTTTCATTATTTTTTAAACTAAAAATTTTACACCTTACTGACTTTTGTAGTTTGAGGAAAGTAGAGGAACAGTGGTTGCTAAGCATGTGAGCCCTTAGTACTTGAACGAAGCTTAAGGTCCTATTATTCAAGCCAGGTCAGGTTTCTGCTGGCAAAAGCCTTTTTGCATTTTCAAGCACACAAGTAGTTGCATCTAATTTTTTTTTCCTCATGGACCTGCATATCTTCCATTCATTCAGTGCCACTGAACAGATTTTTTGTTACTCTGATGGTTTTCTACTGGCTTTGAATTAGTGTTTTTTTTTGTTGACAGTGACCTCTGTTAGGAGAAAAACTCCTTTATGTACACACACAAGAAGTTGCAAGTCAAACCCTGAGGCTGCTACAGTCTTTTATAAGGTCTGGTGTCAAATGGTTTATGTATTTATACTTTTGTGTAATGTTAGCAGAACAAAGAAAAAAAACACAAATGGAATAAAAACTTAAAAGCCCATTTAGTGAACACACAAACTGTGTAGATAGTAATCAGCTTTGCTGTATCCCCCTAAATCCCATACAAAATATTGCTCTGTAGCATGTTATGTGAATATACAGCATGTGCTTTCCTGAGCATTTTCAGTTAATTAATTTTATTCTATTAGAGATTAATATCTGATTTAGTGAGTATATGCAGTTCAGAAACTTGCTATTAAACACTTATGCATTTGGATAAGAAACTTGGATATTTTGTTCATGCAAATCTTAAAACCAATTCAGCTGATTTAACTACAGAATTTTAAACAAATGCGAGAAATCTCACTGGTTTTGGGATATTATTTTTCAAATACCATAATGGACCATGAGGTCTTTTCTCAAGCAAAGGTGTCAGTCCAGATTACTTTATAACCCTAATTACTCCAGGAATATCACAGTTGTGGACAAGAATAAACTTCTCCTGGAATATTTTTCAAATAATAATTTCCCATTATTTTATATACTGGCAATAGTAGAAATGGTTTAACAAACCAGTGCCATTCTTGTATGGGCATTTGTTAATTCAGCCATATTTTAACTGATTTAATTGCATCAGTGAAGTGTACTATGAGACTTCTTTTTTTACATTGGATTGTTTGTTACGTTGGATCCTTTTTTTCCCCCTACCTTTCAATTTCAAACCAGAAAGCAGAAAGATGAGCAGACTTTGACACCAGCATGTTGTGAGTGCCAGTGGAGCTGTTTCCCTGAAGGAGACATGCACTTCCTGTATCCTGCTTGCGTGTCCAAACTTGCCCTTTATTATGTAGATTAGTGAAACTACATATGATTGCACCTTTGGCTCCAATTATAACTCTTCTAATTTAAATTAAGAAAATATTAACTTGGTAGTTACTGTTGACGTTTTTCTTACTTAGTATTGTAGTATCTTCCTGATTTTTTTTTTTTTTTTTTTAAAAATACAGCAATTACATAGTGATCATTCATAGAATTAGTTTCTGTTGTGAAACCTTATGTTTCATGTCTTTGGAAAAATGCCCCAGACTTTTGTCTGGATTGTATGTGGAATTTTTAATAACATACCCACCTTTCTCCTCACAATCCCATAAATGGGGAGGAGGGTTTGTGTTCATGCTGCTGCAGTGAACAGACCCCAGCGATGAGTGCCACGAACTTCGGGTGCAAATGGCATTCCTGACTGTATTTGTTATGGCTGTTCATTCTTACCCATGCCAGCCTATTTTTACCAGATGTGCAAAGTCCTGTGTGTTTCAGGAAGTCAGAGAATGCATGGATAAACAGGATAGCCCTAGCAACTAGTGCTGAAGCAGCCTGTATTCACTATTCACAGCATTAATTGACTTAAGAAAAACGACCCCATCTGCAAGCTGCATTGCTCAGCTGTGGAGTGTCCCATTAGGATGGCAGATCAACAGTGGCTACTTGGAGGACCCTCTCCGAGGCTGGGATAACATTATTTTACTAAATTCCTTGGATCTCAGAACTCTTCCATTTCTCACGCCTACTAGACTCATATGCTGACAAAATAACACTGCAATAAAACACTACATTTATTTCCAAAACTTTGAGCAGTCTCTTAATTTGTTCCTGCTGCTTGCTCAGTGGGATCTGTTTGTCCTTAAGCCTGAAGCTGCTGCACCATGTGGCAGAGCTGCAGCTGTTGTTGCTCTGCTCTTCCATGGTTCCTATCACAGCTGTTAAAGGGGCCAGCTTGGCTGTTGCCATAATAAATTGCTGCAGCTTTTGTTCCATCTTTTCCCACCTGATTGACCAGACTGGGCAGTTCCATCACAGAAGGCACTGCACTCCAATGGCTTATTCCTTCTTTACAGGCAGGACCTTTTTATATATTTTCATAACCTTACCCATCATATTTTTCCAGAGAATGTAACTACAACTGTTCCAATCCCACACCCTTTGTATCACAGATGAGACTCTTATGGTGAACTTTTGTATCAAAACAGTAACTTTATTTGAGCCCTCACTTGCTTTTCTTATGTTGGTTTCCTATGTTACACCAAACAAAACCTCATGAACAGCCCTGCTTGGAAGGCTCCAATATAATGGCAAAATTCTGTAGAATTTTTGTTGTAATCAGGACCCACTGGGAACTACCACTTCAGTTAAACATATGTGCCTAAAAATCAAATTCATATTCTTGCTTTTCTTGTATGAACATCTAAGATGTCTTCTGAAATCAAGTACTTGGAAGAACTCACAAACTTTGTGGTCTCTCCCATGGGAGTGATTTTTCTTAATGGCCATCACAGCCTAGTCCAACTTTAAAGGCAGTACTTGCATACATTTTTTCCATCTGCAGGAGCACAAGGATATTGGTCTTGAGGTTATTTCACTTTGGTGTTCCTCTGGCTTTCCTGCTCAGAGTTGCAGAATTAATTCAGAGCAAGGATTGAAATACAAGGAAATCCTAGTACTCACTGAAAGCCATCGGCACTTCACTGCTGCTCTTCAAAGCAGGGAGCATTTGCAGCCCACGAGATGTAACCAGGACTGAGTCCTTGTTCCTAATACTGGAACTTGCATTCTAGAGTGGCTGTTAGTTCACCAGGGAATGAAGCACCACACTGAATTTTAGTATGTGCTGCCAATTTCTAGAGGAATCCTAGGAATATAAATATCTCTTCATTTTGTTTCCCAACAGCTGGTTGTGTTACAGTGTAAATCCAGCGTAGAATAGTGCTTATTTCTCCTTCTGTATAGGGTGGTTATGAGCCTTTTGGGAAAGACTTGACATTATGCCATCCCTAGAGCTTCCTGTGTACTTATTAAGCACATATTTGCATATGAACAGTTTGGATTGCTGATTTAATTAGGACTGAAAATAATACCTTTGGACATCTTTTTCCAGGGTACTTCAAAGTTGCTTAGTGGATGTAATCTTCTGACAAGGAAGACCTTCCAGTTGCTGCTGGATTTAATAGACTAGTGAAGAATGCTTCAGTAATGAACTAGAGAATTCTGATTCAACCATGTCACTTTCCAACAAAACTTCCCTGGTAACAATTTCTGAAGTGCTTCAGTGGCTTGTTTGCTCTAAAGTTCTGCCTTCTTTCACCATCTAGTCCTTAACTAATAACTAGGAAACTTTCTGTTCTCATGAAATATGCAGGATCTTTGTACATCCTGAATGTCAAGTGCACAGAACCACCCACTTCAGTCTACCTCAACAGTGTTTGAATCAGATATTCGCTACATAAACAAATGCAATTAAAGGTGTTCAGGTTCCTTCAGGTGGTCTATGGAGGGCACCAAGTACCATGTGCTTTGTTATATATAAATGTAATATGGACCATGTGCAAATATACACACAGAGTCTGCCATAAATCCTGCAAACTATCCAAGTTCACGATGTGTCTGAAATGATCTGATGGTTTTTTAAAAGGAAGGGCTTTGGTTTTAACAGAAACTTGATGACTTGAATCCAGTCAGTCTGTCCCTCTTTCCTCTCATTCTGCCTCTTCTGAGGTCAGGGTTTACTTCCATCACCATGATCTTTCAGTTCTTGGATCCAAGTGTGAAAGAGCTCCTGTAGATTCTGAAGTGACATAATTCTGTCTTGTATGCTAATTGCTGCCTGATCTTGTCTAGTTTGATGGATCTGAGTCCTGGGATCTTAATTTTGAGGTAAGAACATAAACTGGGAGCTGCTTAGAGGAGTTGCTGAAAGTGCATTTATCATACCTACGAGGTGAGGAGTTGCATGGGGATACTTGCTGGTGTGCTTCCAGCTGCCAGTGTGCTTCCAGCTGCCAGCATGCTCCTTGGCCTGCTGGCACTCGGTAGAACTAACTGATGACCTTATAAGAAGGCTAAATTGTATTTTGACATTAAGCTTTTCCTAAATAAGCCTGATAAAGTTACTTTTATGTGAAAGATTAAAAATGGGCTACTATGCATAAATCTGAAATGGAGTCTGTCCATTGGTACCTATAGGTCTAATCCATCAAGTGTAGTTGCCTTAATCCAGAGCAGCAGCCTCTGTTGTGGGGCTGCATGTGAAATAAGCCTCTTGATTTGAATGGCAGGGTAGTTAAAAGAGCAGGTGACAAGTTTTCCTGAATGTGAACCTAAATTGTAATGGGAAACCTTTACTGAACTCTCGTCAGTGTTTCGTTTTGTTTTAAAATTACCAAAACAAATACTTGTTTAGATGATCTATTTTTCTATTCAAAGCTTGTAATACTCAATCATATATAACAGATGGAGTGTTTCCCTGTATCAGGTCAGGTGTCAAACATATCGATACTGGAATAGGTTTGTTTATCACCACACCAGTAAAATGCTCATGACTTTTTTGGTGTATGATTTTTAAAGTTTCACAATTCAAAATGACTCCAAGTGCAAGGTAGATTAAACCAAATGCTGGGGATCCATTCTGTGTCATAAATGCACACGTTTCTTCCTGACTGAGAGCTCTTTGTGTGCTGCTTTGCTGAGACCATGGTAGCTTAGAGCCTTTGTAAGAGAGAAGGTGCTGATGTCTGAAGTACGCAAGTGTTGGTAAAAATCAATTGAACTCATTGTAGGTTCAGGTTAAGAACTTTATAAAATTCATGTCAGGTTCTCTTGCTGGATTAATGTAAACTGCTTTGTTTGCAGGGTTTATTGTCATCCCAAAACCAGGCCAATTCTCCAAGTGGAACTGTAGTATAGCCATCACACTACTGCTAGCAAATCTCTGAACGCAGGACAAGAAGTAATGACAGTGGAACCAGGAGCTGTTCTTCAGGCAAAGAGCATCACAAATTATAATGTGGCAGAGTGTAAACATGGAATTATGTGAATCACATAGTGACTTGCAAAGGACAAATGTAAGGAGTTCTCACTACAGCTGATCCTGCTAGGCTGCTCACCCAAGGAAGAGTTTGCATTGAAGAAAAAGCAAAAAGCTTCCTTTGGTGCTGCAGGAAAAAGTAGTAACATTTTTGTTTTCTTTATACTTTTCAAGTCCAGTGTAATTTAATCTCTCTATAAATATATAAATAAAAGATATATATATATAGTGTAAAATAAGATATGTTTCTTAAATTCAAGTAAGTTCAATGGTTAAACTAGTACTTCACCATTGTTTATTTTGCACTGATTTTTTTATCCAGAGATGGCTAGAAGACAGCCTGGAATGCACTCATGGAAAATGAAAGTCATTACTTTCTGGCTTCAAAATGTTTTTCAGGAAGATGGATGCTGCAATCATAGATTTTTTAAAAACAAAATTGTTTTGCACTTAAATAGTTTAATGCTAATAGAGAATTACTTTAAAATTGGTGTCCAGACACCAGAAAAACTATGTTGTGGAGAAAAGATCCTTTGTATCTATTAAACATTTATTTTAATATTGTTGTTTCCAACTGCAATCAGCTCTGTATTATATGTATAAATAATGTAATTCAGTGATGGGGGAGGGGAGTAATGAATCATTACACTAGAAATTCTCATTCATTTAAGAAAGTGATATTTCTAATTCAGAAAATACATATTAAACTATCTTGAATATGCATTTTTGTTTACTTTCTGTTCAAATCCACTTACTTTTGATGTAACCAATTCTTTGTTGAATTAAATGTTTGGTACAGAAATGCTATCTAAACTTTGTAGAACAAATTCCTTTCAAAAATATCTCATCTAGAACATTGCTTCATATTTAATAGAATTGAATTTCAATTAGGAAAGTGAAGTACAATTGTTCTGTTCTTGTTCTTAATGGCTTATCTCCAAGCACGTCCTGCAGTTTAAATACATCATACAGCAGCAATCTCACAGACTGGCAACTTCATGGGGTAAGGATTTGGTTATCATGTAGTCCTGTGCATTTGGAGTTGGGAAGTGGAAGATCCCATGGTAGTAGCTGCACACACTTTCTTACTTGTCAATCAGAAACTGGGTTAACATACTGGAGTAGCATTTCTGAGACTTGTTTGTCTTACGTCAGGCATCTCATGTATAATTCAGTGGTCTTAAACTGGTAAGTGTGATAGGGATAGGCATATCCATGGATTTGCAGAGGTTAATGCTGCTTGTCTAAACACTTGTCATTTTTAATCAGTCAACACACCACTTAACTTATTTTCAGTAGTTCTTGCAAAGATTAACAGCCCATGTCCAGCCCCAGAATGACGGAAAATTGAAGTACCCATCATATGCCTCCCTTTTTCCTATGTAGCAATGTTCACAGTAGGGATTTGCAGAATCCTGCAGGCAGAATGGAACAGAGGCTGCTCGCCCAGGACCATGAACTTGCCCGAGGGTGCACGTGCTGTATCTGTGGGCACATGTTAATGCCCTTCCTGCTCTCCAACAATAAAGCTGGGTAGAATTTTTTTAATTACAAGTAAACTTAAGACATTTTCTGGCATGAGAAGTGATTTGTTTTCAGGAAATGAATGAACATTTGGGGAGAAGCAACTGCAGTAGCTTGTAATTAAGTCTTATCCTTGCAATGCAGCCAGCATGTAGAGAATTGCCAGATCAGTTTGTAAGCTGGGAATTAGTTCCCTATTTTTTTCAAGATGGAGCTGTGCTTTACAATTCTTATCTGTCTTCTAAAATATGAGGAATGGGGAAAATACTGAAACTGAGCAGGATTATTTTTCAGAAGTTTTGTTTTATTAACATAGTGGGTTTAACTGTTAAAATACAGATAAACCTCATCACTGAAAACTAGTGTAGTTATCTCTCCGTAGACTTCTTTTATATAAGTGTTTATATATAAGTGTAAATGAAACAGCTGAAAAAATATGCAATATCTTTAAAATACTTTTTTCCTTCAGCTGGAAAAATACAAAACCATTAGGGAAAGAATTGCACTATCCAACATCAGGGTAACAACAGCAGCTACTCACATCCATGTTGGCAGGGTACGTCCCTGCCACAAATCGTAGCTCAGCAGCACACAAGGAATGTGTTTGGGTTTTCTTTTTTCAGCCTCTTCTTTACTGTTAGGGCAGTCATCTAGAAGCTCCAGTTGCCCATATCACACTCTATTCCATATGGAAAAAAATTCTTTTAGTAAGAAATAGGATACTAATAACTTACCTGGAAAGAACTTAAGTGCTTTACTGTAGATAGAGCTTTCAATAAAACTATTTTCCCTACTACATTAAAAAAATAATTAAAAGTGAGCAGAACACAGATAATCTCAGTACAGAATTTTAGCTGGAAGAATGAAGGTAGGAACCATACTTGCCAGTTTGTAGTTTAAAGTTGGGTGTATTTTAACTATAAAGCAGGTGGGAAAATTCAAGTTTGCCTATTCATCCAACAGCTAGAGAAGTTTAAGTTGTCTCCAGAGGTTTCACAGCAAAGAACTGGTTAGGAAATAAATATCCTTGAAGCACTGTATGTGCCAAACTGAGTAACATCCACCTGAAAGCGTAAAAGAAATGAAGAAAAATTCCAATGTGGTCCTTCACCTCAGATTTGCAATTTTATAGCAATAATGATCTGTTGAACATGAAATTGCTGTTCTCATTATAACAGCCTGACAGCCCCAGGTACAGAGTATGCAATAATACACAAGATGTTACTCTTGTAGCCTTTTCTCTCCAGGTTAAAACTTACCAAAAATTCAGACTTCATCTTTTTCCTTGTGTATGAATAATCACATACCTGATACATTAATTAGGGAAGCAAACAGTGGCAATAACGCCTTTGAAATCAAAAAGGTACCTTGTGCAAACATAATTTGATGGAAATTTATATTTTTTAGTTAAATTACTTGAACTTCAGCTTCTGTGGTTTGAGGCTTCCTGAAAAAGATTACAGGAAGCAACCAATGCAATTAACATATCTTCATCAGGAATATAGTTTTGATAACATGAGTTTTGACCTACTGTACAGTGCTAGGTAAGAGAGCTTTGAGTAAGAACAATCCATCAAATGTGGGTAGTAGGATTTGTCCTCTTTTTTTGTAAGAAATTAACAACAGTGGAGAGTAAGGTCCCTTGGATCCAGTTAGTTACCTATTTTTAGACCATCAGTTTTAATGCTGCTCATTATGCTCAACTCCAAATACATCAGCACTAAGCAACTCACCATCTTTCTCTGTAGAAAAAACACTGGATAAGCTCATGGCACATTTTGCTCAGTGTTCCAAAAGTAAGAACTTGGAGGTTACTGTTGGACTGTGTTGCCTATAGACCTGCAGTCCTTAATTTCATTTTCTAAGTGTAGCATCACACCTCTCTCATATCTATCTATCTATCTATCTACCTATAAAAAACCACTATGGTAGGTATTCAAATACTGTATTGCCTTATTGTTGAAGTTCTCTGTTCTATCAGTATGAGCTGCTAACATGAAAGCATGACAGAAGTGGGGAGATGATTCAATGAAATGTAATAGAGTAGGAAAACTCAGCCACTCACAGGTTTTACGTACTTAACACTGCACTTTGAGCTGCTGTGTTCAGGAGAACACTTTTTGATTGGAACTGGAGGAAAGCAGCATCCATGCAGTAGGAGTTTCAGTAAAATGAGATGGAGCAGTTAGCTGTACCACTGTGTTCTACTGTTTCCCTTTGTTATAATGCTCTCATTCTACTGGTGTAAAACACTTCCTCCACTAAAACTCAGCTTCTGTATTTGTTCAGTCCTAGTAAGAGAAATCTTCTCTTCCTTCTCTTCTCTTCCTACACCTAGTACGAGTAGCAGCAGTAGAGGTTTCCCTTGTTCAAATGCTTTAGCCTTATTTTTCAAGAATTCTTCCCAGGGCTGGGATTGTTTTTTCCATTCTTGTTACTGAGATTCTGAAAGTTTGCTATGAAGAAAGGACACAAATTGAGCAATGATGCAGGTGCATGATATTCAACTTGGATATTCAAATTTGAATCAATATCAAATACTTTCACAGTCTGCACCACATTTACCTGTGAATATTTTCACATTTTCAAGAATCTCCTTAAAAGTGTCATGTTGATCCTCAGTACAGTATGTGATAATAATATGATCTTCTAAGCATGAAGATAAACATAAGGTAGACAAGTGCTTTTAAGCAGTAGATGTCAAAAGGATTTATAAAGAATTCAAGTCTCATGAGCTTCTCCACATGGAAAAGTTACAGTGTGGAATTTGGGCCTGCTCAAAGTTGTCCAGAACCTGAACAAGGATTAGGATCTAATCCAGTCACAACAGAACCCTACAAGTGTTGAGATGCCTCTTACAAAAACAATCAACCAATCAACAAACCATAGCAAAAAACCCCACTTACTGGAAGACCTCAAAGTAAGTGAGAAGAGTAATTATTTTCACAAATGCGCAGCCCTGTGGAATCTCAGAAGGAGGGCTGAGAACAGGCGTAATTTTTACTCTTACAAGATCTTCATGTTAACCCGTGTTTTACTGCATTGTTTGAACTGCATCTTAACTGGTTAGAATAAATAGTTTGTCTGGGTCTAGAGCATAAATCTCCAATTGATGCTTAAGTGTTGGCTAAGTGACTTGGATGTGATGTGCTCCCCCCAGTGCCTCATTTTCCATGGTGCCTCCCCACAGCAGGGCCTCTCACACAAAATGCCCTTTGCCTCCTGCTCATGGCTGGGTTTTTGAACAGCAGCACCAGAGCCCAGTGTTTGGTTATGGAAAAAAATGATCACTTCCCAATTATGAGTAACTTTTATAACTATTAAAGCCTCCAAAAAAGTGATTTGCCAAACCTGTCTTGCATGCACACTTGGTAGGCAGAAGACTTTTAATCCCCTGCCAAGTATGACTTTCACAGACTTTTGTTTTCTAAATAACAAAACTGTTATGTAACACATCACCAAATTTAAGTATTGCAAATTAATTAATGCGAATTTTTAGATCTCAGGAATTTTAAAATCAGTGGTATCAATTTGGAATAAAGATCCTTTCCTAGTAAGATAAGATACTGCCTTTTAACTCTTACCTTATATAGCAATAGGAAACATTCTATTAAATTGTTACTGATGATCTGTGTGCCAGATTTCTGAAGCATAATCAGCTATATGCTTTTACTGCTCTTTGAAGCAACTGGCTGCAATATTAGCCCCTGTTAAGACTTTTGATTAATGTTAAGATCAATGGCTTGAAGCAAACTATGACTAAGTTTTACTTGCTTTTGAACCAGATAAAAGGTTGGTTTAGCTTTGAGTTATAGTTACATAAAAATATTCAGCAGTTACAAAAACTGCATCAAAATCAAGTATCTCATATGATTGTACAATTTGCGTATTCTCAGTAAAACCTGAGGTGGAAGTTACTGAAGTTACGGGAGGGGAATAATTTCCAGAGCTAACTGAAAAAAAAACCCAACCAAACCCTTAAATCTAAAAAAAAAATACAGCAGTTAGCTGTCATTTGTAATACAATTTGAAAACTTAAATTCTGTAGATAACATTCCATTCCTAATACTTGAGCTCAAAGAATCCTTTCATGTTATTTTTAACCAACCTCCTCCTCCACCAGGTTCTAAAAGGAACAAGTACTTAGGAAGTTCAATGCAGAATATTCTCTGTGCTCTGCGAGAACAATGCTTTAATTAAATATTGACCCCCTTCAGGAATAGAATATCAAAATGGTAGGAAAGCAGCCCTCAAATCCTGTGGGGTTTTCCTACAAATTGTCAGAGCAACACAAAATTAGGCACTGCTGTTCTTGTTAGATCTCGAACAACAGAAGCATGACTGGGTCTCTGTCACTGCATAGCCAGGCTTTTCCTCACTTCTTCTATAGCAGGCAAATGGAAATGTTTCAGGGAAGACTGAAGTGCCTTCTGTTTCTCAGACTGTTGAAGAAACAACAGAAGTTTCAAATGTGCTTCAGTGGGCAAGTGAGAGTCTACACCTCAATATTTGATCCAATAAATCTGACAGACTGGAACATGGCTTCCACCACCTTTCATTAGGTCCTCGGAAAACTGCAGTGTCGGAGTAGGACAGGAAGTCAATTTGGCTACTCCAGAAACATTTAATATTGGTAATTCTCCCAGAGAAGTCCCATGTTGTTGATTTGTTTTTTTTCCTGGACTGCTGTAAGAGAATGCTTTTAAAATAAATAAAAAAGATTCAATTTCTTTCTGAGAACATCTTAAGGAATATAATTAGAAGAGAAAACCCAAATAATCAGAAATAAAAAACCCTCAGCCAAATACAACTTCACCTCATTCCTTTTTAAAAATTACTTGCCTTACTTGATGTTTCTTGAAATCTTGCCTAAATGAACTTCTTAGAAAACCTATGCTGATGAATCCCAGAACTAAATTTGTGGGAAAAGTGGCTTCTCCTGTAGGAGAGTTCATGCTTTCAAAGCTGAATGCACAGCAGAAAATAATTTATAATTGTTCTTTGCTAGTTTGTAGGGCTTTTTGAGAGTTTTTTTGAGAAAAACACGTATTCGAAAGTTTTCTGTGTAGTACTAACTTCCACCTCACCTTGTTGATACAGAAAGTGAATACAGTGAGTATTTTTCACATAGCTGATACATAAACAAAGTTTTAGTCTATCAGAATTTTGAATCGGATTTTAATTATTTTTTATTTCATGTCAAATACACACTTAGAATTTTCCCAGATATAAACTATCTACAAGATAATTAAGTTTTTTGAAAAAAAATTTTATTTGCTCAGAATGTAGACTGAAGCCCTGAAAAGGCAACAGCATCATTCCTGTCTTTGCCAGAACTTCATCTGGAGAACTCTTTAACTCAAAGGCAGACATCAAAAACAGGATGATGATATTTAAAAATAAAGGTGGAGCTGACCCTTTAAGTAACAGCAACTCTAACAAGAGTCTGCTGAGGGGATTATTAGGTATCAGAGCTTCTAAATTCTAGCTTGTGTATGTCAGGGATTTGGGGGGAGGAGGAACTGCATCAGACCATATAAAGATCTGTGTTTAGGCAGACAGAATAAACCAAAGTAATCAGCTTAAGTAAAACATTTGTTTCTAGCTAACAAGCTCAGTGCTACAAATTACTTTCTCTAAATGGGCGACAGTTCTTCCACTTAAATACTACCTGTCTTGGACTTGCCGTTGAAATTTGCCACAAATACTGAGGTACTTGCCCTGATGTATTTCCTACTAGTCTTAATTTTTTGTGAATGGTTAAAGGTTGTGTATCAGCTGCCTTAATTAAAAGGTTGGGGCAAAAAGAAAAATAGAGACCAATACCAGTAGTGTTTTAGGTAAGGTTTGGACTCAATGCAAAGAACTATGTTGACTGAATTCTGTTCATTGTTGACAAGCCAAGGACTAGCACTGGAAACAAATTTTACTCCACTTGAAACACGGACACAATGTTCCCCCCACCTTTTTATTTTAGTCTTGAAAATTGAAGTGATTTGAAGTCACTTGCCAGAATTCTTGAAAATAAGGGTGCTGTAAGGCTTGATGGGCAGCAGTTCTCTCATTGGGGTCCTATTTTAGCATTGTACACAGGAAATAGAAACCTTTGAAAGGCAATTTGTGCACAAGAGAAGATTTTCCTTTTCCTTTCTCTTTAAAGGGAGGATTCAAAACTCAAATTTCTTGACTTGTGTTAAACAAGTTGCGAAAAACATTTATTCATGAACATTCAGAGAGAATGACAATTTACTGAAAAGAAAGAATTCACCTGATTTAGGTAATCATTTGTTAGAGAAAAGTAAGTAGTACTTGAAAAAAAACCCTTTCTTTCCTAAAAATTTATGTTATTTGCCTTAAAAATACAAAGGAAATACAAGGCCAAGTAAGGCTCAGATTTCCTCTGCTCTGCCTGTAAGGTTCATTAATGGGTGACTGTCTCTGGGTAGGGATAGAAGACACTGCTCTTGCCTCAGCACAGATTTAGGTTTTTGTGGTGGTTCTCTCAGCAGAAATTGCACACAGCTGTACAGCTCTATTGTGGATATTGAAACAGTGAGATTAGTAACTATGGGAGTGCATACTTACTGCTTGAACTTCTGGAATTTTGTTACCAGGAGTGCCTCTAACTTCATGGATTTTTGAAATGTGGTCCGCCTCACTAGATCCAAGAAAAAGAGGCTGGAAACTGCAAGGTAAGAGATGGTATTAACACTAGAGAAGATACAGTTAAACTGTCACTTTTAATTAAAAAACCCCTTTTATGAGGAAGAGAACGTTAGATTATTCATGGACAGTTATATCTGTCAACAACTGGAGGATAATGTGAGCAGCAGAACAACACAGCTGCTGGTTTGGATTGAAGGAGTAGCTTGGGTTATTAAATGGAAATCTGTAGCTTCCCTCTCCTGCTGGTTTGGGGCAAAATACGTAAAGAGAACATCCCTTGTGGTGAAGGGCAATGGATCTGGGATTGTGTTTGCTTCTAGTAAAGTGGCAGATCCTAGAAGATGTGTTCTCCTTGTTTTAAAAGACAGCAGAATCAAGCAGTCCCTCTTGCTGTGTATGCACAAAAAAATGTATTTGTAACACTCCATTCCTACACAGGTTCTTTGCAAGCAGCAATACTGGAAAGATGGTAATTTCAACTGCATTCCTGAGCTTGATCCTCAGTTAATATAAAACTTGCACAGAGTCATTGAAAACATTGTTATCATATTAGAGCAATCTGACTTCAGTCAGGTCCACTAACATTTATTTCCTGCGCATGTTGCTTTTTCCCTTGGGCTTATAATTTAAGAAACACTTCAGTAGCACCACATGACTCTTGAAAGCAAAACACTCAGCCCCTCTGTAGTCATGAGAAACTTCTTTTCAACTGTTTGCAAATTCAATAAAACAGCTGGCTGCACACTCCTCTGAGTGTCTTCATAAAGCTTAGAGTAGAGGAAGGCGAGAAAAGATCTGATTCACATTGTGCAGCTGCATCAAGACATGCAGCTGGGACTAGCTTCTGTGTAAACTAAAAAATGTGCTGTCTTTGAATGTAAAACTGTAACAAAGCAAGGAACTGTGCAGGCCACTGAAAAGTGCAATCCAGGAATAATGACTTACAGGGAACACAAAGAGGGAATTTTGCCATCATGGTGAGACAACAAGATTTGAAAGATCAGCATGGCTGAGTAAAAGACCAGAAGTTCTTACACAATGTGGTGTAAAGCACAAAGGCTTATGCAACAATTCAGCAGCAACAACTGCAGGAGGCACTGAAGAGGAAACAAGCCTGTCCATAATTGCCTTTAGTTTGGCAAGATTGTATCTCTTTCAATTAAGTAATGTCCAGTAAACATCCCTCCTTTATCTCTGAACACACCTATAAGGTCTCTGAAAATGTTTAGTGGTTGTAAAGAATGAAATATTTTACGTTAAGCTGAAACAACGAGGAAGTATTTTTAAGGCTTGGCTCTTTTTCCCTAAGAAAACTTAAGTTTGCAGCATGTAATTTTCTTACAAAGCTACAAAGCCCAGCTGATTCAAGCTGAAATGAAAAAAACGTGGCATTCTTAAAGCTTTTGGTCCCAATTTACTTTGCAAGAGTACTGCCACATTTGAGATTTTTCTTTTAACAGTTTTCTGGCTGGAGAAGTAGAAATGTTTCTACAAGTTAGCAGGCAAAGCATAATGGTTGTCATTTAATGTGATGGTGTTGGCAGCAGCTGCACTTGCCATGTGGAGGAGGAAAGAAGCAAAGCAAATGTTATCAGTCCTGGTTCCATATCAGAGACAGCAGTGTGGGAGGAGAATAAAGAACTGCTGCTGTTGCTACGGCACAAAGATAGTTGAGAAATACTCTTCTTCCTTGAAGACCAGTGACAAATTTTTTGAGTTATAGTTTCATAATTACCAAAAATATTATAAGACTTTAATCCGTGTTTTCCCGAATGCTTCCTGCATCAGAACTTGACTTCAAAATATACCAGCACACAAGATCTTAATAGCACAGGGGTTTTAGATGCACTACACTGTAAATCAAAGTCATAAATCAGAGGGAGGGTATTCTCTAATCTCCTCTGTTTTTGCAGAAAGTATTAGTAAGTCCAAAAAAAGTGGGAAACATTCTACCTTTAAGTGCATTAGCAAGACTGAGGGTAATCTGTGATGCTCATGAGAGGAAATGAGCCATACTCTACACAGATAAAGCAGAGAAAAGACATTTTTACTAAATATGAAGCCACTGGAAAAATGTTCAAACATGTTTCTTTGTAACTCAGTTTTGTTTGTACTGTGTTGTCTTGAACCGCTTTATTACTAACCTGCCATTGGGTGAAGAGAGTGCCAGACCAGACCGGATTACTGCCTCGTGAACCCTGCAGACTTAAACACAGAAGCTTCTTCTACAAATCCATGGAACAAAGATCATATTACCCAAACCACATGCTCCTATTTGAGCTATTTACCTCTTATTATCTTGATTAATGATAAGCAAAACCCTCTACTGAACACTGTACCTTGCGATTTCGTAGAAAACACAGCCAGGACTTCACATACCATAATTTTTTAATTATAGTGCCCATTTGTAAGCAAACATTTCAGGTGCTCAGTAGAAGCGTGGTACACTCCCTATATGCCTGCTGAGAATAGATATTCCTACAAGATCCAAAATCTCTTAACTTCTTCTGCTGCAAAAATAAATAAAGTATTTCCACAAATTACAAACAGTAAAATAGTTAAGCAATGACTGTAAAGTAATCATCATAAAAGAAATCACAGATTACTTTAAGGGGAAACTTTCCAAAATCCAGGCGTAGTAGTATCACAGCAGTAAAGCTGCATTAAAATAGCAAGTAGCTCCAAGCATGAAGATATCTGTGTCCATAGTATGTAGGGCAAATACTGTTCTGTACATTGTGAAAAGAAAGGCCTAAGAGCATAGGGACTATCACAGAAGGAAAGGTTGCTAAAGAGGACATCTGGATTAAGTTATTAGAGTTCTTCTGTTTAGCAGTAATATAATAGGTGGCTTTGGCTTCTCCTGTACACTTCTATGACTTAAAGGAAAAATTTATCTCCAGAAAATGAAATTTCATAAACAGAATTTTAAAATCCTTGCTTTTCAAACATTAGGAAAATAACTTTCTGAAACTGTCAGGAGAGATGGTTACAATGAAATCTTCTGAAAGCCACTACCTTCTGCTCTCTTTTGTATGTGTAACTTCCACTAAGTGTAGGAATTGAATGTAGAAACAAAGAGCTGCAAAACTGAACCCTATTTCTTGTGTCTAGATTAAGACAGAAAGGAAAATATATATTAAGAGTGGATGAAGAACAGGTTTTTAGGTTGGAGGGAACACATGCGGGGTGTAATGCATCTCAGTCATTTCAGGTTTTAGCCAATAACAAAATTGTTTGTTCATTCCCCTAAATCAGGAATACAGTAACTGTCTATATATTTCTTTAAAAACTGTACTTTTATTCATGAAGAAACATTACCCTCTCAGAGTAAAGAGAAAAATACTTATATACTCCACTTTTAGTTAAATATCATTACATAAAATTAACTACCTTTATTATTATGTTTTCTGGTTGCCCATCTCTCTGAAATACCCCATTTCTGTACTGATACAAACATAGCAGAGAGAAGAATTCAGTAAAAAGATAAGTATTATCAGTGCTTCCAGTTATTTGTAAAAAAAACCACTTAAAGAAACCAGCACTTTTCAAACTTATCAACAGAATAGTAAAAAATTAAATTTTGCCATCACGGTGACACAACAACTACAGATATGGGAATGGGCAAGTCCAGGAAGGAGAGGCCAGGCTTTCTGCTTCTGTTCTCACCAGTGCTACCAGAGGATTGAAAGGGCCGTCCCCTCCCAGGAGGGCTTCCTGCAGCAGGTACTAGAGCTCCTTTGGGGTGCTGGCAGTAGCTCTGGCTGCCTGCTGCCTTCCAGGGCTCTGCTGCAGGCAAAGATGTATCTGGGCCATAGCCTTTTCTCTGCCTGCAGCAGTCTGCTGCTGCCCCAGACAATTCTGTCTCTGCTTAGAGATGACCCTGAAATAAATGTATGCTACATTTGCTGTAAAGCTGTTGCGGAACCAGGTCTTTTACCTATGTACACAATCTAGAGATTTGCATAACTGGTACATGTTGTTCCTAATTTTTTTTCAGGCGATGGCTTTTTCCTTCCTAGAAGAAAATTTCAAGTTGTGTGAGTCCTTTTTAGTAAAGAACAGAATACAAATACCATAATCTTCAGCTTCCAGAGGTGCATTGATACCACCTTTTTCAATTATACTACTTCTGTCATTTATAGCTAGCTTGGTAATTAATTTTCCACTCAACTTCTGACATAATTTATATTTCAGTATGCACCAGAATAGCTCAGCTAAAAACTGTCAGTTCAATACTCTGTAAGATACCATAGTTTCTACTGCATGTAGGACTTGCAGTATCTATTTCCTCAAGTTCTAGCAGAACTGCAATACTTCACTTCTAAATATCTCATTTCCTCTCTACTCAAAGTAATTGTCCTTAAGGTTGGAGATTTGTATCAATCACCTCAAGTTACTGCAATGATTAAATGACCGTGATTCACATCTGAATTGCAAATTAAAGGTTAACCTATGTCGTTTAGCTTGCTGTTGCCATTAGGCAATAGTTACAGTTACAAAATTTATCTGTTTTCCAGAGCCATTCAGTAACTGCTCAGCTTTTTTCTTTTATAGGCTCCAAAGGCCTTTTAATCTTGCTGTAATGCCTTTATGTAACGCTGCAATGCCATCAACGGAGGCAGAAATGATCACATTTTTGAAAAACAAAGCAGGTACTGATCTGCATGATGACAGTAGTATGAGTAATTGGCTGGGGAGGAGGAGGGAGATTATCAGGACAGTAACTCATTGAGGCCAGAGCCCCTGCAGCCAGCAGGATTTGTGTTCCCAGCTGATTACAGTGCTCCTCCAGGCAGCCACATAATCCACTGAGGAGGATTAGATCACAAAGGACTTGGAACAGAGTACCTTTTACATCGGGAATTGTAGCAGTAGTGCCCCTGTAGAGATAAATGGCACTTTCAACATCAGGATTTTTGTCATTTATAGTGGAAAAGATATTATAAAATGCTGCTATTCAAATCAATTTAGATTATTTTTCGTATTTAAGGAATCGGGCCTTCATAAAAAGTCATGCTCAATTGCTTTTTCATTACGTGTCACTAGTAAAATCTGGAGCAGATGCTCTTCTGCTTCCAGATTTATCACTGGAGAAACCTTATTTGGCAGTAATGGTGAAGTGAATCCTAAGGCAGTGGCACTGAAGCTTCTACCATTTCTCTTGAGAGATCCTCCACATCTCTCTCAGAGCCCCTTTTTTCTTTGCTTCAAATGACCAAACTGCTGTTGATTACACAAAGCTCAAGACTGTTTTTCAGTTATTAAATGCTTCCGCTATAAATTAACAAGAGAATTATGACTTTGTGTAAAGACAAATAGCCTTATCTTGACTGAAGTAACATGGATCTCTTGGTTTTTTAAGGAAAAAACCAAAAGTATCAGCTTTCCACATTAGTAGCATTACAGTGAACTGTCCTCATAATTACAGAAGTGTCTCCATACTCCTTGTCAAATTAAAAATTCATTTTCAGTCCACTTCAGTTCAGTTTCCTATTATATTCTACGATTTGACAAGCTCCACCTCATGTGCCACTACTTTATACAACATTAAAAATAAGGCACTGTATCACAGTAAACACAGTCCAGACCCAAAATTCAGACCATAAAGAAGAATGAGCAATTTATAGAAGTTAAGGTAAACCCAGATTAATGCTCAGATAATCCCTAACTGCAGCATTTCAGATTACTATCGAACACAGACTTCATTTTGAACTGATTCACCATGCCATAGGAAAGGAGGTTACTACAACTAGGTGGTGTGAAAACAATGTTCTTCTGGAAAACTTTGAAAGAAATTGTATTTTAATTTTTTTTTTTTAAATCAGAACATACTGAAACAATGATTCTAATTTCCATCTAAATACCATGCTAAATATAGCAAACCCAAAATGTCTTATTAAAATCAGTACACACTAATGTCTACTTCAGCAATCAGCAAACAACTCAATTTTTGTCTCACATTCTTACCTAGGTCAGAAAGAGTTACTCCTTTTGTTAGAGCTCTGAATACTCAGTGTCACCAGTGTCATGTTCACGAGCAAGTCTTTATTCTATTATACTGAATGACAGTTGCATGTTCAGTTATTTAAATTAATCTCCCAACTGTTAAGACATTACAAATTCTTAATTATTCATTTTTAAAAATCCTCTTTTACTTATGAATTGTAAGCCCCTTCATTTGCTGTATACAACTCCTTTACTGTTTATACAATATCTGATTTTAAATCAGCTTTTGTTCTAAACTTTTTTGTAGGAACTCTTCCTTAAGCTGTATGGTCTCCAACATGCTTTGACAACCAGCTCCAGAATTTTTAAATATAGGAGGTATCAGGGAACAGTGTTATTTTATAAACAAAACTTAGTGAAAGGCTTTTTTACTAGGTATAAAAACTGAAAAATCTTTATTCATTGATTCAGTAGTTTTGAAACAAATCAGAATAATATTCTTATTACCTCACTGCAGCCCTGACCTAACAAAGAATCTGTTTAAGTTTTATTTTCTGTTACATAAAGCAATTATTTTGTGTTTTGCAGTCAAGGCTGTTTGTAGAATAGATGGCTATGGATTTGACTCATGGGAAACCTGCATGCACCCATGCCTTGAACAATTGGTTATATTCCACTGGCAAGAACTAAAGGGTAACGCAGTACAGCACAAAATTCCCTATGAGTTTTATAATCTGTAACAGTGAACAACTAAGGGAAAAATAATTAATTCCACTTTGTGATCTACACAAGGAGAGTTTGTGTGTTTCTTAAGCATATGCTACATACCTTTTATCCGCTCATAAATATTCATGGCCATAAATTCACATAACAGTGAAAGGGAGCCAGCATTTTCATCACTGCAGAAACAAATAAGGAGACTTTAAGCTAGAAATAAAACTTACACATTGATTTGTACACAGCGTAGAAAAAAAGTACTTTGTTTAACCAGTATTAAAATGGACATTTTAATTGATACTGTCTCATAGAAGTTTTTAAACTTAAGTCTGATGTAACATAGTTCTAGTTTATATTATCCAAAGTGCCCACTGCAGAATTTAACTGATTTACTCTGTGAAGCTTTTTGAAGACAGGTTTTCTGGGCATATCACACTGTTCAGTATCAAGAAACTTCCAGTAAATTAACTGATACAAGCTTACAATAAAAGAGAGGGAAACCATTACACCATATGTGAAAATACTTTGTACTTAGATCTCCAGTAGTGTTCTATTGCATGGAAATGAGTATCTGTCTGGAATCATTGTTTTGCTGACAACAGCATTTAAAAGTATAATCATGATGTAATACATCTGACACTTTATTTTCCATTTCACTGCCCTCCAGAGGCAGACATCTTTAAGTCTTCCGTTTTTCTTGTAAGATAATTGCATTACCATACATCTCCCGTGCAATGTTGTGTTAACCCAGCCAGTAAAAGGTTGAGGGTACAATCTGCAGTTCAGCTTGCACACAGACTGCAGGAGCTCAGCAAGCTGGCTGGCCAGCTGGATTACACTTAGTTAACACCACAGCAGCTGAGGCTGAGAATTCCAGAAAGCCAAACTGCTGACACGACTAGCAGCTTCCCATGTATTTGTAGAAAATGGGCCTGGGAGTAACAGTGTAGTACCTGAGCCTTGAACAGAGAAATAAGACAGCCTGAAGGGCAAGAAAAAATATTTCAGAGTAGTCAACACGTTTTGTGTCAAGTATTTGAATAATGAAGGATATGTCTGCTGTTGCATAGTGATGAAATGTAACATGCAGTAGTGGAGAAAATGCTGTCATAAAATGTGATCACTCTGTGAGACAGAACATGTCCCCAGAAGACACTGAAATGCTTAATGAGGACAAGGAACCCAACTTTATCACTGACACCTCTTTCCAAAAGCGTAGCTCAGCTACTGCCTAATTCTGAGATCTAAACTTCAACTACTTGCACAGGGGTGTCTGTAAAATTGCCTATGAAATGATACTGCCAAATAGTTTGCCTTGATCCCTAGTTCAAACTGGTAAGTCAAGCCAAGATCTTTAAGTACCAGAAGCTATTTCAGCTCTGAGTGTGCCTAACCAGAATACTGAGCCATGGTGTACAGTTAAAGCACTAACTGGATATGGGACATGGGTTGAAATCACCAGCAAATATTACATAGTATGAGTTGAAATTTAACTATGCTTTACATATATTTAGTTTGTAATTTTAATACTGATGTTGAAATATTTTTGGTCTGTTGGAAAAGAGCCACAGAAAGCAAGAGCTACATCAGACTTTCTTAACAAAAGTAGGCATTGTAGACTTCAGATTTTGAGAAACACATTACTTTTTTCTTTCTTTTGAAATAAAAAGCTGGTTTAAGAATCTACAGGTTGTCTCTAGACCCAAAAGTTACTAGATATTGTTCAAATACAGGAATAAGGAAGAAAGAAATCAATGCAGCATGCATACAAAACAACTTTATGTAAACATAAAGATAGTAGGATGTGGACTCAGCCTCCTTAGTGCTTGTATTTATCTCAGATTATTCACTTGTTCTACACTAAAGTTAAATTAAACAGAAAAGAGGAAGACTGACTTACAGTCAGGGACTGGATTATATAAAGTTGACTTTTTTCCCTGCCATGAGGCTGTCAGAACTTTAGTCTCTCACTGAGTTTTCAAATGCAGGGCCCGATAAACTGTTTGCTTTCTGTTTCTTTATTGAGCAAATCAGTAATTAGTAAATGGCTTTATTCCTTCTTGCAGCTTGGAGTAGCTTACCCCAAGAAGAAAAGTAGTAAAGTGCTGTGCTCCAGACACCAGTTACCATGCCAAGGAGCTACCCAGCAGGAATTTTGTGTTGCATTAGAGTATGTATGATATTGTTTACTCTGCGCTGCTGTAGCATACATTCCAAATATTGCTCAGTGTGATGCACTGCCAAATGTAACATTTAAAATTAAATTTTAATGGACACCTTTTAAATGAAAAATAGACACTATTCAATTATTGTGTATATTATTTCATTGCCCTCCTAGGCTTTCATAAACAAAAAGCCATGCTACAGAAACTCTGGGGAGGGAGAGGAAAACAAAGAGCTTTGCACACTATTGAATGGATCAGAGCAGGACATACGTCTTTTCCCAGTCAGACTTACAGATAAACACCAAAACAATATTTTCCACTTTGAAACGGGGAGAAATACCTTCTATGGGCAGGTTTGTTTAAAATAATGTTGTTATCTATTGTTAAAAGATTCACTTCATCAAAAGAATTTGTCAGTCAATTTATCAAAGGGTTAAAGGCCTAAAAGATGTTTTAGATGAAAAGATGAAAGAGTCTGCTTGTTGTGCCTTACCACTGAGTTGTATACATCTGCCCTTGATACAGTTGACAGTTTAAATACTGCTTTGATCATAAACTGGACAATTTTGACAGTTGTAGGTAATGTATATATTGACCAACAGATCTCTAACAATATAACAGAGAATCAGAAGCCACATTCCTTGAAGATATTTGAGTTATCTTTTTTTAACTTACATTCTTTGAAGCTCTAAGTTACATTTTGAAATCTCACCCAAGAGCAAAATGTCCCATTTCACTTTGTATGTACAAATGAGTCATTCCCAGTGATTTCATTAGGAACTTAATATATTTAACTGAGAATACAAAATCAGTAACCCAAGAGGCACTGGTTGGCACTTATATTCTTGGAGGACGATGTCAAGTCTACGTCTACTTACACACAGCCCTCTCCTCTATTTTCCTATCTGATAAAAAGCACCTATTTTTTTTTGTGACCATAAAACGTCTGGAGGATGGATTTAAAAATAAACGTAAATATGAAGGAGAACTAATGCTATACATTGACTAAGGATAAATACACTGGTTTTAACCTGAATTAAAACAGTATTTAAAGAGACTGAGAAAAGTATTACCCAAGGAGAGGACTGACACATTTCCTCCAATTATTATTTACAGCTGAAAGAAAAACAGCACAAGTATATTCAGTGCATTTGGCAAGGCAGAGATAAACTATTTATTCCTCATTCATCTTGTTTCCCCCTAAACCCAGTGGCCAGGCACCATTTAATACAGTGAGTGACATCAATTAGAAGACTCAAGGAAATAACCCCCCAGTGCCAAACAAGAAGGCAGAGTTCCCTTTCTGTACCACATGCAAACCTTTTTAATTCATGTGTATATAAAAGGTTCACTTAGTCTTAATTTCATATTCCCTCACTGAATTTAAACAAGATTTTCTGTAGACTTCCATGATTAATTATGCATACCTTTCAAAATGTTGCTTCATGTGTTTACTTGCATAGTACTTTCCCTCCCTAAGACTCAGTTTCTCCAGAACATCAGAAAATGTTCCCTCTCCTTATCTTACCAACTGGTATTTTAAAAACAAAAATACACTGTTTCAGTATGTTTGAAATTGTTATGAAGACTGTTTATCAATCCTTATTTGACTCGTCAAATGCTGACTAATGGAAAACTTTCAAATAAAAGAGGTATTTTGTTAACATATAAGTTGAGAGAAAATAAAATGAAAAACAGCAAATGAAGTTTTGCTGCCCAGATTACAGAAATATATATTCCAGAAAGTAGAATACAGTAATTCTTAGACAATAAACTACCACCTCCTTGTTCAGAGACATGATGCCTCTTCACACTGCCCTTCCTTTTTTATGCTGCAGCACACTACCAATTCATATTTGAATTTATTCTTTCCTTCTTTCACAAAAAAAAACAAACCAAAAAAACTTCCCTTATTTACAATGTGCTGAAAACAAAATTATCTTGGAAAGTAAGTGTATCATGGAATCATTGTTCCAGCATGGGGGTTATTTGTTGGGCTTTTTGTGGAGGTGTTGTTTGCTCTGTTTTTTTTTTGTATTTTAAGCAATGCCGTTTCTGATTTTAAAGCTTTATTGCCATATTAAATTCAGATAAGAGATTTGCACTGGGCCAAAAGTAACGTTTGGCTTTGATAATGAAGTGCTTCAAATACAAGGATATGAAAAATCAGTCAATTCTAATTCTGCAGAACTTTAAGAGATGAAGCAGATAAGGGTTATTAAAAAGGTTTTATTTATATTAATTTTCAGGTCTTCTAATTTCCATCAGAATTGACTTTTTTTCTTTCCTCCTTTATTCTCCTTCAGCTTTGTGATTAACTGTTCCTTACCAATCCCAGTGCCTAGTTTCCTTCACCCACCTCATCCTCCTAGTTCCTTTTATTTTTAGAATGTACAGATTCTATCCTTGATAATTTTTTCAGTAATTTCACATGAGCAAAATCCAATTCTGGTTAGTTTTATCTTACTGTTGCTTTGACATGGTCTTATTATTCAAGAAAGATGCAAACCCAGTCATTTTGAGGGAGGCAGGGCAGAAAACCTCTTTTATCATATTCAGCCCTTTATGGGTGTCAGAATAACTGTGGGAGCCTCAAGCTATGTCGATAGCAATAAATTTCAGTGAAGCTGCCTGTTATTAGTTACTGTGACAACAGCCCCTGGCAGGGATTTGGCCTGTGACAATCAGCACTTTCCGAGGCACCTTCCCTGCCTGGTGTGAGGTCTCCTTCTAAGGTCAGTTCTCAAGCAGTTTCTCTCCTACTGCCTTGTTTTGGAAAATAAGAGAATTTACTAGCAGAGGTGGGGGCCATTTCATGCCAGTTGCTCTTCGTGTCCAAGAAGATTTCCAGATATGCTTAATTTACAAGTATAAACACAGCCTTATAGTGGAAAAAGCCTGCCAAGAAATTTTGCAGAGGAAAAAGTTACTTAGGCAGGGACACTCTAATCCTGTCTTCCAACAAACAATCAATTTGTGTTGTCTTATTCTCTTTTCATCTCCCCAGCTTTCACATTTGCTCCTGTTAAAAAAAAACCAAACCAAACAACAAGAAAGTGTTCTCTTTCCTTGTGAGCCAAAGGCTTGTATTTTAATTAGTAGAAACCTTCCCCTTGCATCCCTTCTTCCTCCAATACAGTAGCAGCACTTACATGAGAATTGTCAGTTGCTCTTCTCATTTTTATCATCTGCTGCTTCTGTTTTCTGATCACTATCGATCATGCTGCATCATAAACTAACTAATTAGGCCATCTAAATTTGAAAAACTGGAAATAGCAGAATAATTTAAAATCAACCATCTAATGCACTCAATATAGACAATTTACATATAGATCTATTTTAAAAGCAGAAACTGAATTTGAAAATCATTGTGGGCAAAGGAGGCAATCTCTAACAGACACTCCCAAATGGGGAGGACACCATGGGACTGTTTAATTGCTTTGGCTATTATTTGATAACTGGTCAGTTGGTGCTTCAAGCGAGCTGATCCTCAGCCTTCACTATCGAGACTGAGGAAACAATGCCCACTCAGCAAAAATCACCATGCTCTCTATCCCCACTAGAAGTTTTGATTTCCTATCTAAATTGCTAAATATAAGATGGACATTGTAAATTCAGACTACTTAAATACTACTGTCACAGAACTCAGTGTAAATGGATTTTTTTTTTGGTAGGAACTGATACCCTCCAACCAGTCAGAAACACGCTGACTATGTTACATGTTCTAATAATGTCAGAGCCAGCCCCAGGGCCAAAATATACCCAAGAGAGACACACAAAAAAAGTTAGCTTTTTGTTGATTTACTCTTTTTTCCTAATACATGGCCATCCTGTGGTGTTGTTTTGGTTTTGGGTGAGTTTTTTTTTCTTTTGGTTGTTGTTTGGTGGGGGTTTTGTTTGTTTTTGGGGTTTTTTTTTTTGTTGTTTGGGGGTTTTTTTTGGGGGGTGGTGTTTTGTTTGTTTGGGTTTTGTTTGGTTTTTTTCCTTACATTCAAGTAATTGATTCTCTGGCATTAAAAAAAATTCAAATCATAAGATCTGAAAATAAGATCTTAATATCTATGGCATACCAACCATAGGTGTTAATGAACCAAAATACTTGGGCAGAGAAATGCAGGGAAAGCATTATTGTACAAATTTACTGAAAATATCTTCAGGTATATGCAGAAGTCAGATAGTATATATTTATACTATTTGGTTATGTTTATGTATTTTCTTCTATAAATGTATTTTACTCATACAAAAGAAGCCCAGATGACAGTGGAGAGCTCAAAACAACTTGAGTTGTTTAAATTTTAAATTATAGAGTTCTAATACTGTAGAGAGTTAATCCTTTACACATTTTAAAATATTTTTATAGCACTGAAGATCTTTTCCATGAAAGTGTGTAAAGCTTGTTGTTGTAATTCTTTTACAACAAAGTGCTCTGTAGACAAAATAAATACCCCACACATAACAAACAACTTTAACCATCCAGCGAAAAGAATGAAGCAAAGGCCTGAATAATTTCAACTGACTGAATAAAGTGCAGAATCAGGAATGGAAATTGCATTATTTGAAATGCCTTTTTGATGAATAAAGTCAACGTGTAAACTCTGAACAAAACAGGTCACTAAAATAAGAGAGATTTTCTCCAGGGAGACAATGAGAATGATCACATGACAAGTTAGTTATTGTTTAATCAGCAGCTGAAAGAAAATCAGGTATTGTAAGAATAACAGCATAGAAGTTTATATAGAATAAGAAGAAGTAAAATTTAGATGTACTAACAAAGTTTGATTTTGGAGTCACAAGCCAAGATTTTTGGAGATTCTTAAAAATCCACTTCAGCACTCTCCTGATCATGAGGTGATCACATCCTGAGAGTGACCAGGCAACAGTAAGGACCCACCAAAACAAAAGACTTCAAACACACACTGAGCAAAAAAAGCCAGGTCAGAGCCTGGCAACTTTAAGCTATGAAAATTAGTACAGCTACAAAACAAAACTTACTTCCAGTATCTGAATTTGTTGTGCTCAAAGATGGAGACTGAAAGAAAGGTTACAAATTTTATGAGCACTGTAAGACTGAAAGCTTCGAGGATAAATTAAAGGAGGTGTTTTAATTATATTTGCATAGAACATTGAAGAATAAAAGAGATCTGATCACTGGGTAGCAGTTCTTTCATGCATCTGTAACAATAGATGTTATCTAACTTCTCCTCTCCCCTCTGTTTCAGCACACATAGATGTTCAAGCTTAGAATCATTAGTGGAAAGGGAAAGGTTGGGAAGAACAACTTGTAGCACATGAACTCATCTAACATCCCCCAAAAGTGGCCATGAATCATTCAACAGAATAAGAATTTACTGTGCAAGAGGCTACAGAACCCAGGAAATAAGGAACAATCTAAATATAAATTATGGGCAAGTGATGGAATTCAAAGACAACACCCAATCACTGCAACTAGAGAGCGCAGAAAATTAATAGTAATTTAGAATTAAAGAATCCAATACAGAATGACAGAAAAGACAGCACTACAGTAGTCAAAAGAGAGTATTATAAAAATCTAAAGCAGACACTTTGTTACAAAGATGCCAAGATACTGAGGAAGAAAAAGCTATGATGTTTAAGTACGACACTGATACACGCAAGAACAGAGAAGTAACGAAGAAATGAAGAAAGCAAGGAGTTGAGCTTCAAGGCCATGGTATGTAATTACTGCACTCAAGAGACACACCAGATGTGCAGGGTGTGACACGGGATGATGTGAAGAAGGATGCTAAGCAATGGAAGGCAAGGCGTGCCGAAACAGGAAAACTTAGCAATTCCTGAGAAAGCACTTGGAGACACCAGCAGCCAGGGCGATGCCCGGCAGGAGCCGAGAGAAAGACCTATTCTCACCCTATTGGGGAGGAGTGGAACGCAGAGACCAGCGTTGGCATGAGGTCTCGGACCCAGGAGCTGCCCACGGGCTGCAGTGACGGCATTTCCAGGGGCCATAGAAGCATCTACGGCCCCCTCAGCACGGGTACTCCCTAAGAACACGGCCCCCTCCGTGACCGCCCGCTTCCCTGGAGTCTCCGGGCCCGCACCACCCCTCAGAAAGGGCCCGAGGCGTTCTCCCGTACCCCCTTACTGTGCATCCTTGTGCCGTCCCGCCGATGTCGGAGTTGGCGGATGAGCGGCCGGGCCCTACCCGGCTCCGCTCCCGGCACTCCCCTCAGGCCGCCATGTTGTGTTCCAGTCACCCCGGCAACCGCGCACGCGCCAGCCCCGCGCCGCGGCCCGCTGCGCACGGCACGGCCGGGAGGCGCATGCGCACTGTGCACGGGGCACCGTCAGCCCGCCCTTGCCCGTCAGGTGGGCGCCCAGCTGTGGGAGAATTGTGGATGTTGCACCCTTGGATAATCTTTCGTTTTAAGGAAAAGGGAAGACAGTCCCGAGGTGAATGGACTGTCTGGAAGAGAGCCACCAGGACTGAAGTCTGGAGAATGGAGCAGTAACTGGGGTAAACGTAACTTCGGCAGTGCGAGATCGCAACCCATTGGCCACCTACCCAAAACGGACCCCATACTCAGCTGGAAGAAAGAACTGCGCCTGCGGACTTATTAGCATGAGAAGCGAGATGAACTAGCAAATAGTGGTTTGAATACTAATTAATAGAGAAGTTATGTAGTTGGTAACCAAGGAATGCTGATGTCTTTGTTAAAATGTATAGCAAGTGTAAAGTTTTGGTTGTCACTGAGCTAGACTTTTGTGGGTTACCACCCAGCTCCCTACTTTGCGCAAACTAGAATAAAATCCAGAAATACCTCGCCTAGAGGTGTCAATTGGCGCTGCGCACTCGGGAACGAGCCCGCGTTCGGGACAACACCACGGTCCCGACTCCTCGGGGAGGGCAGGGTTGAGCCGCCCGTGGGTGAGGGGTTAAGGAGGGAGCCCTCGGGACAAGAGATGTGCTCCATAAATCCAGCGGCGGGCCCTGGCTACTGTCAAGTCTCCCATGGCCAGAGCAGCGCCCCGGCAGGCTCAGATTCATCCCCGGTGATGGCCTGATCCCTGGCGGATCCTGCGCGCCACTGCGGGATGGCGAGAGCAGCCGTACCGCCAGCCCGGCATGAAGAGGAGCGACCAGGGGCTGCGTTCTCACCGAGCTGTTTCCAAAAACCTGCATTTTGGAGAGCTCCGTGTCCCCCCTCCCCCTCCCCCCCGGTGTTTGTCTCTTGCTAAACGGACATCCTGTGCTTTAACGTAGGCTTCAAAGGTGAGCAGAAAAGTTGTCTTTTGTTTGCAGCGTATGTACTAAGAATCAAAATATTAGGAAAAGGTGAATCGTTTGTCCGTGCAAACTAACATCCTAGTAGTGCGTTAAACAATAGTAAATGCTTTTTAAGAATGTTCACATATTTTAATTAAATGAAACTGGAATCATCCTAGTAAACTTGAAGTATTACCCTATTGACTTAGAGGCGAAGTTGTCCCTGATCCTGCGTTATGGTTGTTCCACTACCAGGCGCTGCATCTCTCTATAGGCAGGGCAGAGTTTTCCGGTTTGCTTTTGGGTTTTGCTGAGGAGCTAAGCGTGCGTTTCCACATGCGCGGGCCCGGCTCCGGCGGTCCCGGGGACGAGGAGGTTTCTTGCTCAGTTTGTTGCCTTCACTGTTCTGGCTGAAGGGTGAAACATTGGCGCGGATCTGGCTTTATGTAGCCCAGAGGGGGACATTTTACATAGGTGGCCGGTTAGCTCAGTTGGTTAGAGCGTGGTGCTAATAACGCCAAGGTCGCGGGTTCGATCCCCGTACGGGCCACAGATACTCACCTTTTCTCCCCCCACCTTTTCCTGTCTCCCCAATTTGTCCCAGCGATTCCCACCCACCTCACGCTGTTCCGCTGAGACGCGGTGTGACCTCTGCACAAGGGCATGGTCGCGAGTTGCGGTGTGTGCGTGCGGGGCTCGAGCACCCAGGGCGGCTGCAGCACTGTCCGAGCTTTATCGCGTTCCTGCGGCTGATGGCGCCCGGCCGGCCCTGGCAGAGCGCGGGTTTCTGTTTGTACGCGGGCGGCTCAGCGTGCTCGGGTGACTCCTTCGTGTGTTTTTCTGCCGTGTGGGTTGCCCTTCCCGCGTGATACGCACTCCCCCGCCCAAAACCCGCCCGGTGACAGCGAGTGGCGAGTGATTCACAGAATGAGCCAGCTGGAGGAGATCACATCTCGTCCAGCCTCCCTGCTCAAGCAGACTTGTCCTAGAGCACACGGCACAGGATTGCATCCAGACGGTTCTGGGATATCTCCAGTTGAGGGAAACTCCACAATCTCTCTGAGCAACCTGTTCCAGTGCTCGGTAACCTGCACAGTAAAGTTCTTCCTCATGTTCAGGTGGAACTTTCTGTGCATCAGTTTCTGCCAGTTGTCTCGTGCCCTAGAGGTTGGCACCTCCGAGAAGAGCGTGGCTCCATTCTCTTGGCACAAACCGCTTTACATATTTATACACAGAGATGAGGTCCCCTCTCAGTTGTCTCTTCTCGAGGCTGGAAAGGCCCAACTCCCTCATTCTTTTCTCGTAAGAGAGACGCTCCAGTCCCGCAACTACCCCTCGCTGCCCTCCACCTGACCCACTCCAGGCGCCCCACGTCCCTCTTGAACTGAGACTCGATACACTCTGCCTGAAAAGCGGGGAAACCAAACTCACGGTAACTCCGCCCGCGGGTCCCACCTCCAGCCCCACCCGGGGCCAGGCGCTCCGGGCGCACCTCCGCCG
>VYXC01008169.1:1527986-1547122 GCA_013397175.1 Platysteira castanea
GGCATCATGCAGAACGCTGCCCGGCAGCTGCAGAGCGTGGCCCAGCAGGTCGCCCTGCAGCAGGGCAGGGCCGCGGCGGCCGCCCGCCTCCTCCCGCAGAAGGTAACCCCGGGGGCTGGGGGGAGGGAGGCTGCGGCGCTCCGTTGGTGATGAAAGCCACGGCTCTGGCGGGTTTAATCCTTTTTAATAATTTTTCTTTTTTTTTTTTCCGTTCTCCTCAGTCACACCTGCCCTCGGGTGTAGACTCCAGTCCCATAGCTTAAAGGCACAGCTTTCAATGTGGTTTAGGAAAATCCGTGTTTGAATGTAGCTAATAGCTGCTGTGGTCAGTATTTGTCTGACAACGCCTGCAGCCAAGAACAGCTTAGAAGAGCTGTTTCACAGTGGTTAAGTGGTGATACACAGGAAGTTATTGCATGCCTCTCTTGCAGGTGACAGTACCTGGGCTTTCAACCCCTGCTTGGGGTGCAGGGGTTGTCAAGTGATTGATTCAAACTGACGCAGAAATTTGGATGAGGCAAAGAGAACTGTGAGGCACATGAACAGTATCATCTGATTCTCTGAATTATCACCACAAAGTTTTTGTGAACTGAACACATATTCAAATATGTCCTGGACTGGTTATATGGCCTGTGTCAGGAAGCAGACTGTAGTTCTCCCGTGTTTGGGGTTTGCTGAAGGTTATGAATGTGCCTTGGTGATGGCATTGACTCTGCTATTCCAGACAGGCCTGCTAGCTTGAAACAAAGCTGTGACATGGCCTCAGAGCGAACTTCACATGCTTAGTTGAACAGCAGTCACACCAGTAAACGTGCAGGAAAACCCATAGCTTGAAGGAAGGGAATCTGTGCTTTGATGTTAAATCTGTTCTGTGATGCATTAAAATGGAAAACTAATGATGTGCAGTGGCTTCATCACGCTTTGCTTTAAGGGCATGTGTGTATTATCTGGATAATTATCGTATTTATTTATTAATGCTGTATTTGTGTAATTGCAATTCTTCCTTTTTTCCACAAAAGCAGCTGGAAGCCATTTGTGTCCAAGTTCAGCCAGGACAGATGAAGGAAACTGAAAGGCCAATGACATCATTGGCACCAATCCAGTCCAAAACTCTAACGCTGAGTCAGCCAGTTGGTAGGAATTCTAGCATACCAGGACTTGGCATTATTAATCCCCAGATAATTAGGATACAGCCTGTTTCAGGAACTGAGCAGCAGCAGCTATTCCTGCAAAGTTCTTCTGAGTCTCCGGTTCAGTTGCTTATGCAGAGGCCTTTACCCTCTCATGGGTCAGTGTCTGTGAACAAGATTCCCACATCTAAGATGGTGAATGGACAGAGGGCTACTCGTGCCACAGCATCAGCTTCAAGGTCTCCAAATCCCACCATGGCTGCAGCCAATTCAGCAAGTACACCATGCCTTGAAAAAAAGCAAAAGGATGACAAGTTAAAGAAATCCTTGAAGGTGAAAACTCGTTCTGGACGGATTTCACGCCCCCCCAAATACAAAGCTAAAGATTACAAATTCATTAAAATGGAGGATTTGGCTGATGGTCATCAGTCTGATTCTGATGACTACTCTGAGTTGAGTATAGAAGATGATGAAGAAGGAAAGGTGAAGGGAAAGGATGCATTATTCAGTTCTTCAAATTATAATCTGAAACCCAAAATGTTTAAATGTCAGACTTGTGAAAAATCTTACATAGGAAAAGGAGGATTAGCAAGACATTATAAACTTAACCCAGACCATGGACAGCTGGAGTCTTCACCTCAGAAAATACCTCTAAATAAGCCTAATGGAAGTATATTTGTGGAAGAGGAAATGATGAGTCCAGCACATTTGGATTCAATTGCTGTCACTTTAAATCATGAAAAAGCACTACCTACCAATCTGGAAGAAACTGTTGATTCAAAGGCTGGAGAACAGGTAAAATGTTACTTAGAAAATGTGTCAGTTCTTTCATTCAAAGTAGAATGGCAGTTCTGTAGCTGCACAGTCTAGTACTGCTCAGAAATATCCACTGATAGACTACATTAGGCAAATTTCCTGTTGAAATGCTTTAAAAATCAAATTGTCTCTTGCAGTGCTGCAGCAATAGTACTCTTGCACAGACACATACAACTAAATGTTCACTGAGTGTTCATTTGTTACTGGGTTTCTGACATACAGTTTTCACCTTGTCTGCATAAATGACGTTGTTCTCTGCATTTGGATAAGAACACTGTTCAGTTATAGCCTTTAGCATGACAGCAACACATGATCTGCTCTCTCATTTTCTGTTGCTGAAATAATGTCATCACAGAAAAATCTCTTATTTGGAACACAACAGTGAACTGCAGCTTTTCCTAGAGGAGGTTTTCAAAGTGGGACTTTGAAACCCTGCACACCAAACACTGATGAAATTTGAGTCTTTGGGTTGGAAGCTGCCTCAGCTGCAATTTTTTTCCTGTGATGTTTTAAGCTGGTCACATCAAAGAAAAGTTTCTCTTTTAATATTAAAATAACTCATAATATTTTGCAGCAAGTTGATGCTGCTGCTGGCTAGGAAAAAGTACTCATTTAGATGTAGGGGTGTCACATTTATTACTTGTGTTTTTAATTGTGAAGTTGTTCTCAAGAAAGTGAAAATTTACAGCTTAAGGTGCCAGTGCAGCAAAGAAACCTTCCCTCATCATCTACACTTGCTTATCATCTCTGGAAAAAGAGAATTGCAGAACACTGAAGTCTGCTCTCTGATTTATTGTACAGTTGTTTGATACAGACAGGAAGCCAATCAAGATCCCCATACTCAACCCCTAGCCTTATGTCAAATTTAGAACTAATTTAGTAATTTAATCCCTGGATAGAACTGACATCAATTTGCCATTTTTAGAGCTTCGCTAATCAGTAGCATAGTAGGGAGTTACTGAATGTTGGGATGCAAATGTACAGATTATGGAAAGAAGCCTGATGTACCTCAGTACTATTATAAACTCATTTCTTAAAAGATGCTAGAACATTCTTAGAAATTCGAGCTTGGAAGGGAAGACATTTAAGTAAGAAATCACTCATTTGAACAGTTAAAAAGTTTTGTACTGAAATAATGATGATAACTTAAAAATAGAAGTGGTACTTTGAGTTTCGGTGTGATTTTATAGCAGAAGCTACTTCCTAGCTGTGTTCCTAGGGAAGACTGGATCTTGAAATGTGGAAACTGGGCAGTACATTTTGATATTTAATTACTGGGCTTGTCACTGTCCATGGTGTCAGTGTTTTGTCTTTCCTATAAAGTCTTCATGCTTTGACGTGGTTACAATGAAACCCAAATTATTCCTTGAGTATGTTTTACTGCTAATTAAGTTTTATTTCTACAACCACTTTATCTAAAGAGGATATCTTAAAAAATATTAAATGTATTTAACCCACTTAAACCAGCTTTTTCATTATGTTTATTTAATCTCTTTATTTTGTATGACATCTTGTGGTTCAAAAATGCTAAATTGGCAAATAATGGCATATATGTGATGCAGAAGTAGGAGTCTTACTAATGGGCTGGATTTATTCCACAACTTTCTTTGCAAGTTATGCTTGTATCCAGCTTTGCATTTTTTAATATGCTATTATTGTTTGCATAGATGGCAAACTTAATTATAAAATTGTCTTACTCAAAACTTTTTAAAATGGTGAATAAATACTTTTTCTTTTAATTAAGGCTTCAGAGTCTGAGGAAAGCAGATACTTGCTGGCAGAACAACCAAATGAAACCAGTTCAGGACACCGGGGACCTGTAACACCAAAAGGACCTGGAAGACCCAGACGATCAAAGAGACGTGGTCGACCCAGGATGGGTGGAAGATCCAGGTGTTCTGGAAGGCTTAGCAGACCTGGTCAGTCCCCTTCAAAGTCACTTAGTAGTGTGTCATCAGAACACAATGTATTCAGAAGAAAAGCTAGGTTAAAAGAGGTATGGTTCTCTTCTGCAATTAATTCACAAGTATTTTTCTCCTGCCCTACTTTCCGCCCCCCCCCCTCCTTTTTTTTTTAATCACTTATTTTCAGTGAATCATTTTCCAAAAAAAGGGGGTTTTTACATCCTTGTGTATGGACAAGCTGAAAGCCTAAGATGGCTTCTAAGAAGAAAACATTAAGTTGTCTTTTAATAAAAAAATACTTCCAATAGAACTGGAAAAAGGGAAAATGGGAAGTCGGTCTGGAAAGGGACTTTTGACATGTAGATATATTCTTGCTATCCATGCTCTGGAGAAGGAAAGTTACTAGCTACTACTACATAATCTTCTCCAACACAGTAAAACAAATCATAATAAAACCCCCAAAAACCAAAACAAACCCGCAAAGAAGGTCTTGGGGGAGGATAGAATGGAGATTAAAATCCAACTAACACAACTTGTTCTTTGTTTTCTGTGTGTTGTAGCTCTATGGCTACTAAAGCTACTGAGGTTGTTCTATGAACTGGCAACATTTTTGGGACTGAGTTTTGTCTGCACATGAGTAGTAACTGTTCTGAGGTTTTCTAACTTAGCCCATTTTCGAGTTAGTTTGCATCTATTCTTAAAGCTGCCTAAACATACAGCACATCTTTCAAAAAAAAAGTAGTGATATTTTATGTTCTGAAAATGGGGTGCATAACGTGTGGGCTGCTTTTTCCTAATAATCTCATTCTGGCTTTTGACAGCTAATACAACAGTGTGATAATGAAGACTTAATGGAGCTGGCTCTCCCACGTCTTACAAAGCTTGTTACAGTGTATGAATTTCTGTTGATGAAGGTGAGTTTTTATGTAAAAATATTAAATTATTTTAGGGATACTTCCATTAGTATACATAAAAAGATTCCTTTAGAGACATAATTAAATTTCCTAAATTAGTCTTTTGTGGCAGGTAGATGTTCCACGCATCACTTCAGTCTTACACAAGCAAAATTCTCATAGGTCTCAACTCAAAGCCTTGCTTTTTGCGGCCTGGTTCAGTGGCATTTTGAATATTCCACAGTCTTTTGACTCGCATGTTTCTATTTTAAAATGTTGAACAAAACAAAATAGACAGATCTTAATTTCATCTTTTTTTAAAGTATAGGGAGGGAGAAACAAGCCCTTTTGTATTTCTGTCTTATTCCTAGGTTGAAAAAGGATATCCAGCCAAAGCTTACTTTCCAGATGTGTATAGGGAATTTGAAGACTTGCATAACATGGTAAAGAAAATGGCTTATGATCACCTCAGTAATTCTGATTCTGTGAGTTCCCAGCAGCCTGTTGAAATAAAAGATGCTAAGGTAATAAAGCACTCTGTTTGGAACTATGATTGGTTTGTTTGCTTGCTTTATTTTATTTTTGCCTTGCATTTTTAAGTTTCTCTGATAAGCTTTCTTGTGCAGGTAAATTTATTTGAAGACAACACAATTTTTGATTAGCAAAAATAAACATTATTGTAAAAAGTCCAACAATTTACCAAGAAGAAAAAGAAATCCATAATAAAACTACAATTCTAGTTTATGTCAGTGGATACAACTAGAAAGATTAAAAACAATTCCAGTAGTGCCGATACCTGCCTTGCATATCTGGGGTAGTATGAAGCTGCATGTTCCTGCAAGGTGTATTTAGCATCAACTGCTAACAATAAGTACATCCTGATGTTTGATCAGGAAGGAGAGGGGGGGTCTATATTTAAAATGAGTGACCTTGATTTGAAGGGCTAAGTAGCTTTCATTGCAAAATGAGGGCAAACTGAATGCATCTATGCAGTTCACAGCGATACTAACAAATGTGAAAGTAGTGACTACATGAATAAAACTGCAAACTATTATCTCAGTGACTCCAGATTTGTTGTTTATGGAGCTGTATCTAGAAAAATGGATGGAACCTCTTTCTTGCTTCTCTTCTGTGTTCATGTGCATTCTTAATATAGAATGATGCTCTTTAAAAAAGAAAAACAAGACCAAACCAAACCCCAAAACAACCTAGCTTTGAGAAGCTGGACAGTAGCACACCTACGTAGGGATGAAGCACAGGAATGGAATGTGAGGAGTGGGGAAACCCCTTAACTATGCAGAGATACTCTAAACAGGAAGACTTAAATGTTTTTTTATATGATGGAGAGCCTCAATAATCTTTATTAAACTCCGCTCTGTCTCTGGATTCTATATATAACCATAATGCTTTCAAGTTTGCCTGTTAACAGTCACCTTCAGATGAAGATCATGTGTCAGTGTGAAGACTAGTAGAAAACATGGGAGTCTAAATACTTGCATTGAGCTGAGGTGATTGTCAGGCTAGACATGGTGTAATTCTAGTTCAGTTTTAAGAAAACTAATCTGTATTTCAGCATTTATATATTCAGATCTGAGAGGCTAACTTTTATTTTTTCCCTGTATCTGTTTTTAAAGGTCGCTGAATCTCTAGGAATCACAGAAATACTCAGTGGAGAACAGAAGATGCAAGGTGCAGGCTCTTGCTCACAATGTGTAATTAAAATGGTTAATGAGCAAGTGCCTGTGGATGTACTGGGACAAAAACGGTTAGCTGAGGTATGGAATACCTTTGTGAAAATTAACAATGAAACTAAGACAAATTAAAACTTTTTAAACCACATAATTATTCCTTACAAGATCATGCTAGTATTCTCTGAGTCGCGTTGGACTAAGGCTTTTGTGGTGTTCAGAAATACTGAAAGTACTCTCTGCTGTGGTATCATAGCAGAGTATATGAACTACCACATTAAGTATGTGCTTTGGGAAGACACTTGGTAGCATTCAGGACAGAATATTAAAGACTTACAGGTAATGTCATGACACAGGGACAAAAGAACTTTGTTGAGGTGCTGGTAACTGGGGACCCCCCAGATTCCAACCTGTGTTAGAGGAAATGGGCCTAACCTACAGGAGGCTCAGACATTGGAGGAGTGATTGTTGTGCTAATTGGTGGTGGACAGAGGGGCATGAAGACTGTTTCTTTCTGACAAGTCAGTTGACAAGCTTCAGTCTGTTTACAGCTGTAGCAGAGAGCTGTGTTTCCTCCCCTTGGAGTTTCGGCAAAGTGTGAGGGCTGTTTAAATCCTTACCTTTTAGAAGACCTGTAGTGTAAATCCTGTTTTCAAGGATCATCAGTTCACTGCCATGATGTTTCCACAATTACCTTTTCCAATATTTTCAACTGTTATAGGGGCAGCAGTTAATCAACTCTTGTATTGACAGAGCTCAGGGGAAGAACGGTTGCCACCAGCCAAAAGGACCAAGTTAGAAGACATAACAGAGAATGTGAACAGTGCTTATGCCAGTCAAGATGAAGTGAAAGAAAAGAGTGGAAATTTGAGTACACTGTTTGAAAAAGATGGTAACCTCTTCAGATTTTCCAGTTCTGTTCTGTTCATGGAGGAGCTGAACAAATCTTTGTTCTTCAAGCTACTGTGGTTTTTGTAATAAAGTTTAATTTCTTAACTTGCTTCCCAGGTCCTTCAAAAGCAACTGTTTAACTGGAAAGGCCTCATGAGGAGGGAAAAGTTATAGATGATGCAGACAGCAGAAGCTAAATTCTGGATGCATGATAATCCAGTTATTGATACTACTTAGGGAGCATAGTACTGTCCTCTGCTGTGTGCTTCCTGTCTGTCCTGTCCCTCAGTGTGCATGACCAATGTGTCAGCTGCAGGAGAGCAGAGGAAGAGGAAGCAGAGTGCATGTCCTTCCTCTTGGTCCCAGCCAGCTACAATAGCAGAATTCCCAGAGCTTTGTGAATCTTGGGGGAAATGGAGAGCTGGTGTAGGCTGTCCTGTATCCATCATTGGAATACATCTTGTATTGGAATTGAGGCACCATTTTGCACCAGTCTTCAGGTGGCTGCCTTTCTTTTTATTCCTTCTTCATCCTGCTGCCCTTCAGATTAGCAGGGTTAACAGTGAAAGGAAAGTAAATCTCTAGTAAGATACATCTGTCAGTACCATCCTCTTTGTAAATACCTTGTTTTGGTGTTGCTGTAAATGGCTTTGCTTTTGCCCTTTGCACGTCTTTCAGTCAATGGTTATTTTTGTCTCCCTCCATTAGATTTTCTTTCCCTGAAAGGCTCTCTGCATGAACATGCTTACTTCTTGCTGCACTATGATTTTCTTCTGGGCTATGAATTTTTAAAATTACATTTTGCCTGCACCTGCTAGTAGGACATTTGCTAGTCTACAGTGCAAAAAATTAAAAATAATCCTTTCTGCAGTGTTAGGTCTCCTTTGTTGTGCACTGATATCTTTTGTAGAAAAAAAAATCCAAACCAACCTACTTGTTCCGTTTGACCTTTAATAATAAAGACTGACAGCTCATACTACTGCAGCTTAGTAGTTATTGTTCAGCTACCTTCAGGGCTTGGGACCCTGGTCATGTCCAAGTCAAGTAACTGGTAGAACACTGCATTTCCTGTGGTTTTTACCTTTTGTGGCACAGGAAAAAGTGCCTCTGTGGCTCTTAGCACATTAATATGTAGTAACCTGATGACATGTCTGAGTTCCAGGATGAGCTTAATTAGGAATAGAAATTTAAACAAAAGTTTAAATGTGTCCATCAACTTACTAATGGTGATGAGGATGAGCAGCTGACAAGTTTATGCCTGGTAAAGTCTTTAACTTTTAATGTTACTGGCTGCATGACGGAAGAAAATTTAGTTTGACTTTCAGCCCAGGTTGTTTTCAGGATTGACAAAATAATGCTGCCTTTTAATGTAAGGTCTCTTAATATAGAAATACTTGATAAAATACCACTATTCAAAAAATCCCTAAGTATTTTTATACTGACTTTCTCATTGGGAAGTTCTGTGAAACTCTTGTAAGGTGCTTCAGGTTTGCTAATTTGGGGGAGTGAAAGCAGGGAAGTAGTGTAGCTTTTCCTCCAAAATTATTGCTGAAAAATAATTTTTTTGGCATGCAGTATTAGATTGCCCAACAAAATAATACTTCTTTTCTCTTTTCAGGCTTTAATCCATTAAATGGAGAAATCCTGCTTTCAGAAGATAGGCATATCACTTGCTGTACAACTGGAAGTACATTACAGACAGCAGAGGAGCATAATTCAGTTGCTGATTCAGGAGTTAGAATCGATGGTGAAAATTCAGGTACCTTCTCTCAAACCATGGAAATGAGGATAGAGTATGCCCAGCCTGTGAGCATACAGAGACCACATCTGGCAGGTGAAGCATCTCTGCTGCACACTGAAGTCGTGCTGCCTGTTGAAGCAGGTGGCTCAGCTGGGCTGGTTCAGGCGCACTTTGTGAGCGGGAATGCGGCGGGGGGACTGGCAGCTCCTGAACTCCACAGCTCCATGTCGAAGCAGGCAGTGGCCAGTCAGAGCACTGGCTTACCAACGAGTGAAGAAAATGGTCACAATCCAAAATACCACGAACTGCAAAAAGAAAACCCTAATTTTGCAATTAAAGAACGTTCTGAGCAACTTCATAATGCTATGACTGATGAGATACAGGAACTTGAAAAAGTTTTTTCAACAAATGTTGTGCCAATAAACTACCCCCACAGTGCTCAGGCTGAGTCGCACCAGAACGCTGTTCAGGGAGCCTCCCTGTCCACTCATGGGAACCAGGAAAATGCTTTTAAAAACGAGAGTGAATATTCTTGTGGGACAGAGGAACCACATGAGCTGGCAAATACAGTTACTGTAGATGAAACTGTAGCTTTTGAGATTTCTAATGAGAGCCATGATTTTTTGTCTCAGGGACACGAACAGATTTTTATTCAGACTTCAGATGGGCTTATCTTGTCTCATCCAGACACTGCTGTTTTGTCTCAGGCAGAAGGCATCGTTATTGTGACTGATTCCAATGGTACTACAATGCACATTCGCACACCCGAAGGGATACCTTTGGAAACAGTGGAAGCACTACTGGCAATGGAAGCAGGTGGCCAAAGTGAAGATATTTTGCTCTCGCAAAGTGAATTGGAGCCATAAATTAAAAAACTATAAGCTTTCTTCTGGAAAAGACTGATTATAAAATGTATATTTTTCTAATGTGAATACTGAAATAATTGAAATTTAACTTATTTGTAAACTGTTTCTATGCCCTGTACTTTTTATAACTTATGTTTATATAAATCTAGCAGCATTGCAACCAAAAATCCTAGAATTAACATTGTTCTATTTGCTTTATATGTTGGGGATGGGTGGAACGTGGAAATGTTGTCAATCCTAAAACTTGCACTGTTCCCTTTTGTTACGTAATTCCTTTTCTCTCTAGCCATCTAAAAATGCAGTAAGTTGTACTGCTGTTCAGCAGTGATGTGCTGTGTACTGGCAAGCTGTATATGGGTAAAATAAAAGCGATATTAAAAATGTGCATTTTCTGTGCCACTGAGATTACAAAACACCGTTATTGTGCTTTTTAAAAGCTATCTTGATTATTCACTAGCATCTAGACTTGATGCACATAAATCTGCCTGGAAAAATGGGCAGTTTTAAGTATAATCCACACTTGTGCATTCTGGGAACAATGTGACAGCCTAGCTGATTCTTACTGAAATAAGCATTCACTGAGTTAGAGACAAAAATAGCCTGAAACAAGATCTGATTTGTACCAAACAGTTGGAAATGTATTTAAGTTGCTTGTCAAATGTTCAGCCACACCTTTAAAAATTACTGTTATGTAGACATAAATGGGAAGGTGCATAAGTAGTGATCTAATTTTCCTTAATGAGGTACCAAATTGGTTTTTTGCTTTAGTCTGTCATGGCCTATTTTTGTTAGACTGGTATTACACTTCTCTTTCAGATGATGCATCCTTTGTGAATTCTACACTTCGACCCTTCTAGTAACTCCACACTACCTTGTACTGTTCAATCGTAATACAAAGGGACTGTTTCTCTATGCAGGGAGAGAACTTGGCAAATTTCTTGAGTTTTTGTCATACTTTCAATATGATCCTTGGATCATATTATATTTTTGTGGAGACCTACCAGCTTCGTGTCTGAGGCACTGGCTTTTCTTTCAAGAAATTTAGCAGGTGAAAAAACAGCATTAAATGAGTAGACATTACTGAAAAGGGGTAATATATCCTTAAAATATGTGTCACCTCATTGCTGAATAGATGCAACTACTGGGATAACTGGGCAAATCTGCCAAGGACAGGAGAATTGTTCTTAAATTGAGTATGAACACTGATTTTTTTCATGGTATTGTTACTGAAGAAAAACACTAAAATTTAATTAAACAAAAGAGAAGATAATTTACAGATTAAATAAACTGCTCTACTATGTCCCTTTAAACATAGTTGAGTTAGGCTTCTTTGTTTGGTGGGTTTTTTTCTTGGTTGCCTAAGTAAGAGATGAATTTCATTACCAAAAATGCTGCCTTTTATGAGTAGTTGTGAAAGATACTGTACGTTAATGAGTTACTAATGTGTTACTATTTGTTTTCGGGTTTTTTCCGTTTTTTTTCAGGAGGTGGTAATTGCCAGAGGATACAGACCTACCTTGTAAGTGAAGGTAGTATACAAAGCAAAGTTCTGCTGGTCTTACAGTCTTTGACTGCAGTGACCAATTCTTTATGATACTCTTTTGTATTGACTGTCTAATAATGAGGGCTACAACTATAACAATCAGCTGCTTAGAGCTAGAATGACAAAACATCTCTGTAATGATTTTGCAGTAATCTTCCAATGTCCAACAAGAAGTCAACAAGCAAGAGGGTCTGTGAATATGAATACCTCTTCCTGAAGAGCTTCTTTCCTCTTAAGAAATGAGAACAAACCACAATTTCTTCCTGTGCAGAAAATGAAAATTTGCTTCAATTTTGCCTTCCCCATCAATTTGCACATGCTGGGAAATACAATACACCTACTCTCATCTTAAAAGAACAGCTCTATATGTGAAGCAATCTTTTCTCCTTGGAAAATATTTTTGAAGTACGGAGATGTTTCCATAGTGACACAGGTCTGGCCCTACTCAGATCAATTAAGGTGGATGCTAAACTAGGTGGAACACTTCCACTAAAAAATAACAAAACCCAACAAAGCTATTCCTAACTGTATTCTTGAGCTACTGCAGAATTTCTTTTCAGATGCTGGAACTGTGGGCTAAGAACAGAACTCTTATTAGCTGCCAGAAACAACCTCATTGTTCACCAGAGCAACATTTCAAGAAAACTTTTCAATTCATGACTGTCTGTCCTGTTACTGCAGGAAACTGATGTTATTTCCCTACTAAGCTTATGAGGTTTCAGCTTGGAGCTAATTAGTAAGTGACCCTGCTTTTCCTATCAGTACAGAGGGACACACCTTCAAACCAAAACCACTTGACATCAGTAACAGTAATCCAAGGAAAAACTTAATGAGCCCCATGACAGGGAGCAAACAATATGGGATACAGCCTTGACTAAAAAAAGGTTTTGTTTTATTCAACAGATGCTTTCATGAAACATCTCTTTAAAAAAACCAGTTAATTAAAAGGGACAAGACCTTCTTATATAATGACTGTGGAATGCTGAGTTGTACTAAAACTTCCCCGGGTGCTGGTTCAGGCTTGGATCACTCTTCGAGGGTGATGTACCCAACAACACCAGACTCAAAACCAAACCAGAATTTACACTTTTGTCTGCAACAGCATTTCAAAACCACATAGCAAACTGTGTGGATTCTTTTTGATTCTTCCTTTTGTGCTTTCCCCTCCTCCACTTAAAAAGCAAGTACAAAAACATTTGCCCTGTTAATTAATGCAAAAAAACCCCCATGAAAGCTCAAGAAGTGCTGAATTTTGATGGCAAAACGGACTGTGTAGGTATTTTAGGCTGTCCAGACTTGGGAGGAAGTAACATTTTTTGCTGTAGCTTCTATATGCATTGAATCCCCCCCGACCACCAAGCAGTGCTTACCTCTTTCTGATTATAGAGGACTTAGCATCCTACCTGTAGCCTCTGTGTTGCCCTAAAATAGATAAAAGCAACCAAAACCAGATTGTCCCACACAGGAAAAAGAGTATCAGCTGAGACAAAGTAAGGAATACAAGTAGAGAAAAATATTTTTAATCAGTTTTACAAAAAAATCAACTTACTTGGTAAGCCTTGCAATTTGCCAATTCAGTTTCATGTAAGCATCACTAGAAGCCAGCCATGTAACCTTTGGAATTCTAGCACTGCCTGTGTCCTGTTTCCAGCAGCATGGCTTCAAGCAGCAGCGTGCTGCTGTTCTCAATGTAAGGCTGGTACAACCATGACGATAAATACACCATCATCAGATCCTGGTCTGCAGAATGAGCAATGTCTTGTACAATTGTTTGCTTGAGTTGTAGCTCCTTCTTGTACATTTCAGAGAGCTTCAGAGAAACCTCATCTGAAATGGATTGAAAAACCAAACACATTGACCAGAACATTTCAGCAATTCTCTAAAAGCTGACTTATACTTGTAATATGTGGATCATAAAAAAACCCTACCTTACATAAGCTATTCCCCAAATTTAGCAATCTTTTTTTTTTTTTACAGTAGAATATAAAATGCTAAACAATTTCCTCTGCTTTGGGATATATTTTACACACTTCTGATTTTGACATGAGTCCCCATTTAATTATAAGCAGTGGTACTGGTTCCCAGGACCCACTGTAAAATTATCAATTACAGCTATCCCTCAAATAACCGAAATTTGATTTTAAAATTTGGTAATCCTATCCTGCAATACAAGCTTCACATTTTAGAGTCCCTCTTGATCTTAGCTAATCTAAAGGATGCTCTCACATACTGTGATGCACTTCAGCAATGCATGATCACCAATGAATAACACTAATAGTGAAAAACAACAGTAAAAATCCCCAACAGATCAAAACGGAGGCATTTATTGTAAAGACTGTTACTAGTTATGTTAGTACTACTGTTAGGGGGGTACAAATGCATCTGTAATTTTTCATTGTTTGACTTCTTAAAAAATAACTGCACAAAGTATTTTTAAAGAGAGACTGATCTTGTGTTTCTAACTTAGCCTGAACTATCACTGCCTTCAGAAGGATTTAGTCTTTCATGGAGTAGACAGCATCACTAAATGATTCAGTCACAATGGGTGTTTTGACAGCAGTTGTCTTTGTCATTCTTATTCTTTTAAGCTGGCAGAAACTAATACATAAGATTCCTGCTAAACTGTGCTAGTGAAGTATGAAGCAGGGCTTCACAGAGGTACGATTTTCACTTCACAAGGAAGGCAGTTGTCTTGCATGCAATCAGGCTTTTCTTGAATTCACACAGTTTTAAAACGGGGGTAGTACCAGTAGGGAGGCAGTACCTTTTGCCATCAAGTGAATGCTGAAAGAATTAATATTAACAGTAGACAGTTACCTTTCTTTACTTGTCTTGACTGACACTGAGATCAGCGGTATTTTTCTTTGGCTGCTTGAGAATTAACTGAGGTATAGCTTGCTCTTTGCATTCCAGGATTTAATCTCAGTGTCAAGTAACAAGTCAAGTAGTTAAGCCTGCAGCTTAACACCAGCAAGTTGCAAATACATCTCTGCCTGCAGAGGATGTGGCTGTTGCAGCTTGGACACTAAACTGCTGACAAATTTAGTTCTATGCTGTAATTGTTGCGTGTCAGACAATGCTTGGCAGTCATCAGCAGTAACCCTAAACCAAGTGGTGCATTCATGTGTTTATTGATTAGTCAATTGTAGAGGAGACAGCACTCTCTCCCTCTCAGGCAAGACATCCAGATAAGAGGGCTTATTTTTCAGTCATAAATTAGATGACATTGATGACACAATGTAATTTGCTAAGATAATCAATATTTTACTTACAGAAGTATGGTGTGGGCCACGTATGAAAGAAGGGTGCCGTGCAATTCCCAGATCCATGGTGGAATGTTTCCAAGTCACAGATTGCTTTAGTAGTTGAAGTAAGCTTTTCCATTTTCAGTTGTATTTTTGTCTGAGAATGATGAACATGGAATGTTAATGAATATCTCAGGAACATTAGGCTACTGTAATCTTACGCATTTTTTTAAAACACACTATTTATGAAGGCTATTTATTATCAACATTTCTAACTCACTTTTTTTAAACTCCAGACAGGAATCAAAGCTGGAATCTATATAAAGATTTAATATTAGATACCTTGAAATTCTGAACACTGCAGATATGGCTCTGATTTTGCACATTCTTTTGTTTCCCTCATGTAGAAATATACTAAAACCCTCTCATTTTTTCACCTCCCTAGTTTTTCCTATAGCAATTTAACACTGGGGAAAAACATCACACAGGTGTAGCACAAGCCCTATCATGTTTTCTTACATTACCATATCAAGATGACTTTAATTTCAAAAGATCAGCAGCAGGTGAGAAAAGCAGCTCAAGCTACTACTGACAATATACCTAGGCTGATCTAACATCTTGCTTCAAAACACAGTTCATTCTATCCCCTTCCTTCATTTTCACCTTACTTTGTGCATTTGGGTATGAATATTTACACCCAAATGAAGCTTGCAGGCAGTATCTTTAAGTCAAGCAGCTAAACCATAGATACATCTATGAACCTGTAAGCTCACATAAACTCCTAAGGAATGAAAAATAAATTAGGTCATAGTAGCTATGTTTAGTATCCAGTCTAACACTGGCTGCTTAGACTCCTGTTACTCAGGAAGAGTAAAGAATTTCATCAATGCATTTGTAGTCTGAATACAAAAGTACCTCAAGGAAAAAAAAACAAAAAAACCCCACATTTTCCCCACAGAACAAAATCTGAGGGAAATCTAGCCAGTCTCCTACTTTTTCTGAATACTGGAGGACTGTATCCTGTCTATATAAAAACAGATCTACTGTCCTTTTAACGGGCTTCCACTTTAGCAAAAGGCTATAAAAGTTATTTTTAATAAAAATTTTAAATTACAGTATCAGGCAGAAAAAAAATGGTTTGCTTCCTGTCAAACTGACAGGTGACATTAATTCCTAGCAAGGTATCCAGAAAAAAAGGTGGGTTACATAGTAATTATCTTACTCCACTCCCCAGAGAAGGAGATCTGCACAGCAAATGCAGGTAGGCAGGCTAAAAATATGACTGCATTATGTCTGATCAAAGACAGGTGCAAGGATATGATGGCAGCTAAAGAACTGCTTTATGCTTTGCTGTTTCTTTTTTTCTAAACAGAGGGAATATCCAGGATGAGAAAAGAGAAAACAGGTGCAGCTTTGGAATGCATTCTTTCTATCATTTGTTTCCAGATCACTTTGTAAATGGGGGAGTAGAACTATAAGCAGACAGCAGATGTAAAACCAACTTTCAAATTTACCAATCAATCAAATAAATGGTGCACTCTGGATTTACAGTCATTAAGGTTTGAAGCCAAAGAACCATAAATGAAAATCCCAATCTTCTGTCTACAATAAATACTTCAGGACATTTCCTTGTTACTTGAGCACACTTGGAATTGATTCCATATTGACTAAGTCTGAAAAATGAGTATTACCATATGCTTTAAGGTCTCAAGTAATTCTGCACAGCAATTGTCCAGCTCTTCATTGTATTTTGGGGTTGGCTTTTCAGGTTCTGTGGCATTGCTATCACATCCTATCTCCAGTTTGTTGTCTTGAAATCTAAAATAGAAACATAAGGCAGTGTAAACAACTGCATATAGGTTTACTTGAGCAGTGCAGATTTTAAATCCTTGTGGTCTGATCCTACAAAATCTCTCACAGTCTGTTCACGAGAATTAAATACAAGTACATAAAAATAGCACAAAGCATAGCTGGCCATGTGAGCAAATGGGGCTAGTACTACAATCTTCAGAGAAAAACAGGACTACGCTGCCTTAGAACATGTGCTTGAAAAAACATTTGCAGGTGTTAAGACAACACTTTTTCCCTCTTTACCTTGCCCCTGTGCTGGAGGTTGCTCTCTCATAATGGACAAGGTATGCCCAGGCTTCAGCTGCTCCACAGGACAATCTGGTGCCTCACCACAAACTCACCTTTGTGCACAATTTAAGCCAAGACATTTATCTGTGACACCAGAGCAGCCAATGTACAGACACCTGCCCTGACTGGCTGACTTTCCCACATCAGCTGTAAACTTAGACCGAGAAGAGAGAGCTGCTAGAGAGCAAAAGCAACATCTGTACCATTTCAGCAAAATAGTCCTCAGCTTGTACCTGTCAGAACCCTGTCAGACAAACCCTCTTCAGCTGTCAGGACCCTGGAGAAGCTGCTCAAAGCCCTGTTAATTAAGGTTTTTCATTACAGCATGATAATAAAAGCTCTACCAAAGTGGAGGTTTTTTCAGTTTTTTGGTGGGTTTTGTTTTGGTTTGGGGTTTTTTTATTGTGGTTGTGGTGTGGTATTTTTGTTTGTTCTTTGCTGGTTTTCTTTTAAATCAGTGTTAAAACTTTTTTGTCTATACAAATCAGTGATTCTTTCGTAAAATCTTTTCAACTTCTGACTTGAGTGAAACTTGGTAATACTCGCCTCACTGTAAAATGTACGAGAGAATAAGGGAACTCACATGGCCTGAGGTTTATAGAATTAGATTTTAACTTGGTACATTATATAAGGATTTAAAATACATTATGTTTGACCATGTAAAATAAACATCTCGCATTTCTTGCAAATATCACTACTATGAGACATTATATGAATGTAAATAGTTTATGTAACTGAAAAATGTAACTGCTGAGTTTGATCTAAGAGGTAGCGCACCCACTGTGACATTATTTCCCCATCTCCAAAAAGAACGTTCTAGTGAAGAAAGCAGATTAATCTCTCAATAAAATCTTTATGCTATCTTTAGTTGTATTAGCATACTTACTGCTCACTGATCCTCATGTTGACTATTTTGTTTGCCGTAGTAAATCCATTATCATTCAGTCTCTCCCATTTCATCATTAAATTATGCCAGTCCGCTGCATTATCTTTAATTTTTCTTGCACTGACAGATAAAACAGGCCTTCTTGGAGTACTATCAAGAGGACTTTTTGCTGTATGAGAAAATAAAGATATTGAAGGCATTTAAAGCATACAAAAACAAATCAGTGTCCGGCAGCTATTTGTGTGAAGGATTTCCTTGCTTTACTGGTGAATAATGATTAAAATAAAATGGAATTTACATTAACTGTCTTTGGTCATGACATCTAATCCCTCATCTACTGCTATTTACAAGAAAACCGTGTTATTAAACAAATGTAAGCACATTCTGAGATGTGATGTTGCAGCATGAACAGCAGTGGCTTTGTAGTGCTGGCAGATCTAGCAGTCTTCTGACATCAAATGACAATCAGATGCTTATGCAGTGTATGACAGAAAAAAATCATGGCAGCAATTACCGATCATGCATGCAGTGCTCATGCCGTGAACGTCAGAATTAATTCACAGCAACACGTGAGCTGTAAGAGTTTGGGGGAAGGCTGGGTCCCGCTGAAGGCGGTGGGTGCTTTACTGCTGAGCACAAGGCCCTGGTTTCACGGTGTCTCTCTGGAGACCACAGTGGGGTAGGGACCCGCTGCACATCCTCTCACCACACAAAGCAACCCCACCTTTTGCACCTCACGCCCTGCCCTGGCAGCTAAAGCAGGGATCAAAGCCAAGCCAAATGCCCTGCCTGAATGTTTGCTGGCTTCAACTTTTATCCACGCAGATGCCTGAAAAGAGTTCGTCACATCAAAAGATGTAAACTCCATACAGAATCGTAGAACGGGTCAGGTTGGGAGGGACCACAGTGGGTCATTTGGTCCAACCCTCCTGCTCAAGCAGGGCCATCCCAAAGCACATGGCACAGGATTGCGTCCAGATGGTTGTCGGATATCTCCAGCGAAGGAGACTCCACAACCTCTCTGGCCAATCTGTTTCAAGGCTCGGTCACTGCACAGTAAAGAAGTTCTTCCTCATNGTTCAGGTGGAGCTTCCTGTGCATCAGTTCCTGCCCGCTGTCTCTTGTCGGTTGGCACCACCGAGAAGCGGCTGGCTCAATTCTCTTGATACGCACCCTTTAGACATTAATACACAGGGATGTGGTAACAGACACGGGGAGACACGCGACGCACCCGCTCCACTCGGGGCGTGAGCGAGGTGCTGGACACGGTGCACACCAGGGTGCGACAGTGGCAGCCCGGCGGTTTGGAAGGGCACCACAGGCACATTAAACCTCGTTAGTTTGCTGAGAAAACGCCTGGACCCGGCCCCTGGCTGCTCCCCGCCACCCCCCGT
>VYXC01008175.1:0-52241 GCA_013397175.1 Platysteira castanea
GAAAAAAAATACTTCAAGGCCTTAATCTTAATGACCACAGTGTGATCCCAGACCCAAGGAAAATATTCCTTTCCCAGAATAATCAGTCCCTTGCAACCTGAAGATTGTATAAGGTTTCTGAGGGAGAAAAAATTAAAAAAAAAAAAAAAAAGAAAAGAAAACAAAAAAATAAAAAAAATTATTAAATCAAAGAATTCTTAAGACCGGGGAGATAATTTTTGTCATTTAACTCCATCTTTCCATGATATACTGTTTGTTTTAGAGACTGACACCATTTATTTCAGTGAGCTGTTGATTAGGATTTATTTCTTCTCTCCCAAAACCCTCCCACCTGGAGTGCAGGAAGTGTTTTCGAATCATACTGCTGACCAGAATAGCTCCTTATTTCTCAGCATGACATTTCTGTCATAGGTACATGTTTTCCCACTGCACTTGAGAACTACTCAGTATCAAAACCCATCATGAATTATACACTGAGATCTCACATACAAAATGTTCTCATGTTTACTCACCGTACTGTTAACTTCTTCAAAAGCCCAATAAATTACCTTTCAGTGTGGACAGACTCTTCAAAGCAACACTGATCCTGTGTTCATTTTCCAAAAACAGGCAATCAGCTAAATCTTGGGGTTTGTTCTCATCCGTCTTGAATTCCCTGAATTGCAGTTTTAAGTAACTGCTCATCTTTTGCCACAAGGACCAGTACCGGACAAAGGCACTGGGAAGTGAAAAGTTGCCAAATACGACGTAAATTTTTTATACATATGCTCTAAAAATGGTGATTGTTCAAAAAGCATGAAAAGTCTACCAGTATCTTTAAGACAAAAATATACTCCACAAAAAAAAAATTGAATTACTGGAAGCTGAAACAAATCCCCTTTCCCAGAATCACAGAATGGGTAAGGTTAGAAGGGATCACTGGAGGTCATCTAATCCAACCTCCCTGCTCAAGCAGGATCCCCTAGAGCATGCTACACATGATTCTGTCCAAATGGCTTTAGAATATCTCCAGGGAAGGAGATACTCACAATTCATGTAAATGAAATAATGAGGTGTTTTAATATCACTTCTATTCATTCACATGCTATTCATTACCTGAGAAATTCAGGTTGAAAATTAAACCTTTACATTCACACTCCTACAAGCAAAAAGCTGAGGCAGCAAAACTGAAGTTCAATTAGCAGTTACCTGGCAGTGCAATTAGCAGTTCCCTTCGGTGAGCTCCACCTGGGCTGTTGTAGCCCACTGGCTCTGGGATAGTTCAGCACCAGCAGCTAGCTAGGTTATTTGGCTCTGTACTGTTATCATGAGAAATGGAAACAGTGCTAAAGTAATTATTCTTCAGGACACAAGAAAAATTAGTGTTTTGACTAATGAAACATGGTAAGTGATGAAGCCTCCATTAATATTATAAATTTTTTTAATGCGTTGGATGATGAAGCATTAAGGTTTCTATAGCATTTGCTGATTTCAGCTCTTAGGAATACTGACCTTTTAAATCTGATTGTTCAAGTGACTGTATCCTAAACTGCTGTTTTTGAGAGTTTTTCATAGGTTTAAATACAATTTTCTTTAAATTAGGCAAACAAATTCTTTGAACTTGACCCTATGAAGAGCTGAGTGACAGCAGTAACCCTGTAACTACTACTATTTACCATTTTCTGACTAGATTTTTTTTTTCTTTTGCCAGGGAATAAGGGTTAGATGTGGGACAAACACTAATTTATTCAAAGCAGCATCCATTTAGAGGTATGAGCATCCAAAGAAAGTATTATCAAGGCAGCTGGTCCACAGATCATCTGTAACTTTGAAAGCAGCTCTATTTGAGCTATTTCATATCTCCATCTGGTTCCCTCATTGTCAGAAAAGCAACTGCATATAAATAAATCTTCAATGAATGATGTAGGAGGATTTTTCTTTTGACAGACCAGTATTCAGTGAGACTTTTTTCATTTTTATAAATGATTCTGCATTTAACAGGCAGATAATTCTGAAGAAACTGTTTCAATCACCGCATGCAGAAACCCTCACCAAAGCCCAAGTTGATTTTGTCTGACTTAATCCTGTTAATCTTCAGGTCACCTCTCTCATTTCACGATTTTTCAGGACAGGAAATGAGCAGATTGAAAACATGTGGAGAAATAATCGTCCTCTTTTCCTCTTATTGAAAAAAACATCTCCAATCCAGAATCCAAAATTTGTAGCAAAATGCATTTTTCCTCTTGCAAAGTACAGCAAAGTTGGTCAACAGAGTCAAACCAAAGTTTCTTTTGCCTAATTTTCCTTTCTGCCATCTTACTCTCTCTAGTCCTTTTCTCTGTCCTCAAGGATGGAGGCAAAATAGAAGGACAAAAGCTATGGAGCATCCACTGACCTTACCTGAAGTTGTTTCCCAGGCCACACAAGCACAAGGTGGGATGCTGACCACTATCCAGTTGGGCCGGTGTGAATTTCTTTGTCCATGCTTGGATTGACACTGACCACTCAAGCCAACAACTAGAGAGCACATAACCTGGGAGACCATTCAGCGCACTGGGAACATTTTCAGTCTTTATGGAAAGCCGTGGAAAAGCCCACACAGCAGCTAGGATTCAATGCCATGCACAGCCAGAGGATCCCTCCTCTGCCTTGCCTGGGTGACAGAAATGGCACAGCTCTGCCAGAGCAGTGCTCTCGGCTAAAATACACATCAGTGTTTACAGAGAGTGTCCCTACTGACAAAACTCTCAGGGTAACCTGTGTCTCACATCAGTCCATGGTGACAGCTCAGAGTAGCTGACACAAGACAGAGTGAAAACTCCACTAGGATTAAAAATGTAATAACAGTAACCATAGAGGTATTTTCCACCTGTATTTCTCTGAGATAAGGTACTACAAGGAATTTCTTACAGAATCAACAGCATATGGTACCTTCTCCCAGGTGACAGAACCTGAGGAAGTGGTCTCAAATTTCACCAGAGGAGGTTTAGACTGGATATTAGAGAAAAACTTGTCATGGAAAGGGTTGTAAAGCATTGGAACAGACTTCCCAGGGTAGTGGTGGGGTCACCGTGCCTGGAAGCATTCAAAAAATGTGTGGATATGGCACTTGAGGATATGGCTTAATGGTGAACATGGTGGTGATGCTGGGTTGGCAGTTGAACTTGATAAACATAGAGGTCTTTTCCACCCTTAACAATTCTATGATTCCGTAATAGCAGCGTCATGTTGGATAGAGTGAGATCGGGTTAATTAATAGATCAAAAGTAGCTGTCATTAGAGAAAGGCTATGCAATTAATAGAAATGTTTCTATAAGCTCCAATTTGTTCAGAAGCTCTTCTGATGGTATGAAAGCCCAAATGGTCACAAAGTTTGCTGCAACAACAGCAGACCAAGGCCACCTCTTCCAAAACACTGGACTACCCTTCTTCCCCAATCTGTTGTATAAATACTGTCGCTACCAGATTGCTGTGCACAGCTGTTTAATCTTCATGTTTGAGTTTCTTCCTTCACTAAATATTTCACTCTTTCTCAGTGCAGCAATACCTACTAGGGCTCCTGGGCATGGATTTTTCATTCTGGGATCTATGTCTCCAGCCTCCCCATGATCTAGCCACAGCTAGACCACCCAGATGTTCCTTCCAGCATAGACTCTCCAAAATCTGCTGCTCCAGATTCTATTCCTAATCCATTCTCTTCAACAAGCTGGACTTCATCTTTGCTCAGCTGCATAGCTTTACTTGACATAGAGTCTGGCCCTTTTTTAGTCCAATTTACGTGGATAGCCAGTATTACACTGTCGCAGTAGTCAGAGATGACGCATGGTAGGGAAGAGTCCAACTGATCAGTGGCTTGGATCCAAAATGTTTGAGCTTCATATCACCTATACCATATTTAATTGGTTCCATCAAATTTCTCTAGTATCTAATTTTACATCATTAACAGTCTCAAGGTCTTCAGTATGTCAGTGGCTCTAGTAAAATAAATAGGAGTTTGTGTTCTTTATTCTTTAATATCTGTGCTTTATGCTAGATCAAGAGGAGTTTTTTTTAAATACAGACCACAGGTGGCTCCACACCAGGGGTATTTTTCTGTTCAAAAAGGTCACCATTACCCAGAAAGCTACTAAAAATTTGATCCATGGTTTCACACAGTAGTACTTGACAAATTGCACATGGATTTACCTGTAAAGAGATTTCTAAAAAAACCAAAACCATATTGTACCCCCAAGCTGCATATGATAGCAGCCAGGATCTCCTTCCACATAAATGTAGGGAGCTAAATTTTCCAGGGACTTCTGGAGGTGAGGAATTGAGTGTCATATCCTGATCTGATCTAGTTCTGTTTTAGCACCCATGTGCAGAACTAGCTGGGTGAGGGTGTGGACATGAAAGGCATTAAAATATTTGCATTTATACGTGGTGTACATATTTAACTTTCTTATTCTTAAAAGCAGAGTACAGTATAATGTCAAGTGCAACAGGATTTTCCCCTCCCCCAAGATAGTATAGTTGCAGAGAGCTTAATCTCCTGCTAGCACAGTAATGCTCCACAATTCAGAGTGCATGTGGAGCCAGCAGTAGTGAATTCCACTGCTGTAGCCTAATTCTCAGCTGTCATATATCCTGCGCAGAACTGGATTTCTGTCCTGCCTTTTTATGATTGTTCATCAAATTATTGGGTCGTTGCATGGTGAACAACCACCAGTGGCAGTAACACACCTGTCTGGAGAACTCCTGGACTGTATGATAAGGGGTGATTTAAGCAGGACACCAGGATTGTGGTAGAGAGGTGTGAGCATGGCATGACACACCTATGAGCATTGACACAGAGCTGCCTAAGCACAGTACTGTCGAAACACAGCCACATTTAAGAAAGCACAGTCAAACCTGGGGTTCAGCCACTTGAAATTTTAACAGTAAATGGAGGAGACATCCGATACTCGTATGAAACAGGAATGGTGACTGCTGGCTGAGGTGCAGCAGGTAGACCTGTGCTTGGAGAGGTGTTTTGCTGATATTATCTAAGGTGCAAATTCCATTAGAGAGCAGTGACTGGGGCCACCCTGGTACTAAGTGGATACAATTTTGTGTCTTCTGTAACCACAGAGATTAGTTTAGTTTCCCTGTCTGTGCTCCTTTCCCCATCACACCTCCATCAATGGACTCCACCTCTAGAAATATCTCTGCAATGAGCAAGATTTGTCCTTTCAGTCACCAGCCTGCTTGAATGCTATTGATAACCATGAAGATATCATCCCCAGAGGCTGCCTTTGTTTATTTTTAATGGACAATTAATTTATTTAATTTGTTCTGTGAATCAGAAGAATGACTCCCTCCTTCTACCATGGTAGGATGTATGCAGTATGGTATGACGCTGTCCTTTTCAGCCACACAGTCTCTTCTACAAACCTATCTGATACTTTTGCAAACTCTTCTTTCATATTATTAACTCACCATCTGCTAATTAATTAACTTCACCCCTTTTGCAATACACTAATCATAATCTTTGATTTTACACATGGAAGAAATTGAGGTAACTATGCCCTTTTCCCACTTTCTCCATACCCATTTTATCTTTGTCACATTCTTCCTTACACAAATCATACATAGATACAAGAAAGATTAAAGTGACCACAACCAAAGCAATTATAAAGCCCCTTGAAGCCTGTCTTGCCTTTTGTAACATCTCACAGAGTCACTCATCTCAGCCTTTTCCACACAGAGCAGTAATGGTAATTCAGGACACTCTTTCCATCTACCCCATCAGCCCCTCAGAGATGCATCAAAGAAGATCACCTCGGTATGCAGGCTGCTCCTTGGCCAGTGAAAAGAGAAATCTGATGCATGTTCTTTCATGCCTCACAGAAATTAAATTTGCCAGACATCTTAATTAACAGTAAATTTAGACAGAGAAAGTAAACTGTAATTTTTTCTCACCTTAATATTTTATGAAAGTGCATGACCATGAAACTTCTAAAAACCATTTGAAAGTGGTTAAGATTGATCTTTGGTTACTAATTTTAGAGGGATCATCATGATTTCAGTAGTCTGTCTCACCCACTCTGTCAGGAACACTAATTTCCCACTTGGCTTTCTGATGCTGATGGCTTGATTTGTGGGAGGATTTGCAATTGTGAAGGACTTGGACATTTTTTTCCGCTCCTGGAGTGGATGTTGGGTGCCAGTTTCTGAGGCTGGTGGACCAGCCAAACCCTAGCCTAACACTGGAGCTGCTGACCTCAGGGCCAGTTGCAGTGATTCTCAGCTCCAAACCGCTGTGCCCCCCAAGGTTGCTTTGACTTACAAGCATGCATGGCTTTTCTAGGACAGGTAGTTATTCCTACTCGGCTGCAACCTTAACTCCTTCAGTCCCACAAACTAAGAGCACTGCAGATTAACTTCGGTTTTTGCCAGCGAATTTGTTCCCTCACAAGGTGAGAAGGTAGAAGCGAAATGTCAGCTGTGAAGGAGGTGAATTTCTCAAAAAGGAGACACGTTGGTTATTTGTGAAGCAGTGGGGATCTCGGCGGCTGTGAAAGTAACCCAGTCACATTTAAATGGCATTTCACATTCAGAAAAGAAGACCTTTCCCTTAACCATGAGAAGTGATCATTCCATGACAGTGTTGAAATTCGTCAGCAGTCTGTAAATAGTCTCTCCCATGACCCATGCCATAGCTTCTTAGAGGATTAAAATAATTTAGTGTTTGGCACTCTCAGATTATACTCACAAACATTTATTTAATATTTAATCTCTCCCTCTCCATATTCTCATTGTGTGACGTGAACGACAAATGTAACAACATTGAAATATGATGTTTTGAGAATAGGGATCTGGGCTTGTACCCTGTGTCACTTCAACTTCTCTGCCTCTAGATCACATATAAACTGTTCAGCTACTCAATATATCATACGTAGCCTTAAAATCTGGGCTCACTCTCCCCAACCTCTAATAGACCCTGTGAGAAATACAAGCACAGCTTTACACTCTGTCTCAGTTGTTTCCAAAACCCAAGAAAGTGTTGAAATAGAGAGAGAAAAAATGATTTTAAAAGGAGAAAATAAATTGAATCTGTCAAACCAAATAGCAAGTGGGCTGGCTGGTTAGTTAAATAATTTTTATTGGCTTTTTCCAACTAATTTGCCTGTAGGATTTATTAGTCTTCTACTATATCCTCAAATAAAGCATCTGACTTTAGTTCCAGTTTACGCTTTAGCCATTAATAATTTTGTACATCCTAGAGAGCATTTATATTATTTATTAATCTTATCTAACCATAATTACAGTCATTGTGGCTGTTTAATGAAAAGTTACTCCAGGCCAAGTTTCTAGAATTCAAATTGCATTTCATCATTTTTACAGAGAGGGCTTTCAGAATATTTGGTTCCTTACCCAAGGGCTTCCTCCTGGCCAGAAAACATGAAGAAGGGATAACTAGAATGGGTTGTGCCCTGGCCCCATGCAAAAGAGAAACACTGCCATGACTTGTTATTCTATTAGCCTGACTGTCAGAGTCGCTCCAACTTGCGCCATTCAGGTTTGCGCCAATGTCCACACACAATTCTCATCATGCCAGAACCACACAAGAAGAGAAGAGGCAGAAAGACACTTTGCATCTCTCACCTCTCTGGTTTCTGCAGTAACACTGAAATCAAAGCTTCTGTTTTTGAGGCTATAGACGCACTTGCAGCTCCACAGTCTATGGTAATGAGCCAGCAAGTACATCCTTATGCAGCCCACTTCTGAGTTGCTCCACGGCTGTGAAAATGAGATGTTTGAGTTACATAAAAAGATGTCTTCCTTACTTTTCTCATAGTTTTCCCGTGTAGATCTTGTCAGTTTGCTATAGAGCACACAGTATGTGGCTCTCAATCTTCAAAGTCATTCTTTCATACTGTAATTTTGTCTTTTCAAAGTTTTGAGCACCTACTAACCTCCAGCCATTCAGGAGATGGCACTGAGTGAAAGCTCTTCTGTTGTTCACGAATCATACATGTCATTACTTTGAAATGGGCAGGAGAAAGTTTCCTCCATTCCTCCATATGCCACAGGAAAGGTTTCAGTGAGTCAACTCTTTGCAGTATAGAAATGACACTGCTGTAGACTACAGAGAAAGGACAAATCCATGTGGTACTTTGGCTGCTTCTCCTTTTTACTTTATCAAAACTTATAAGTTGGATAGGCTGTTAGGAAAGAAATCTGACCCAGCTTATCTAAATGCAGAGAATATTCTTCAAAGAAGATCTCAAGGCATTTGTATGTGGTAGGTTCAATGTTCCATTAATATATCTGAGAGAAAATTTTCCAATAATAAAAGTAATATTAATCTCTATAGGGTAACCAGATAGCATTCATACAAGATTATCACAGTCTATGTGGGTTAAAGTCATACATTCATTTGCTGCTGGTGAACAAGCTGGCTTTAGGACCTTTGCCCATGTGAGGCCATAAAGATTTCTTATTTTGCAGTCAGCTGATTTTCTACATTTTCTGGCTTTTTAACTTGAACAAGTCCAGCATTAGCTTAAAATCTTTCTACTCCTTCAGCCATAAGTTGTTCTCTATATTGTGGCCCCAAGATAATTCTAATTACTCAGACATTTTCATGCATAGAGTCTTACAGAACGGAGTAAGATTTAATTTTAATTTTAAATTTGGATCCTGAATTTTAAATTCAGGTCTACATCCCTGAAAGACCAAACCAGGGACCTGGTCACATCATGGATCTGGTCTTCCCACCCACAAAACCTCTGGGATGTTGAGAGGTGATTGCTCAGCAGGGACCTGAAAACATTGCCTGCTAACAGACCTGCTCTGGGATCCCAGTGTTTCCACACAGCACTGCCCTGGGATCATGCTGTTTCACCATCACACTAGATTTCATCAGCTGAAGGCTTACACCTTCTTCTGAGATACATAGGGAAGGTAGTTGGGCATTTAGCAGCGCCTAAAAAGGTCTTTGAACATCATGGAGTGGAGTGTGCAGATTTAGACATTTGGAGAGAGACTGAGAAAAGTGACATTCAAGGCCAGGGAAAGAGAACAAGGAAATAAAAAGACATCAAAAGGGAGCAAACCACAGGAGGAGTGCCTTTCATAAGTGCTTGCAGACAGATGCACGATTTTATTGCTTGCTCAGGCTCAAGAGTGAGGTTCATGGTGTGGTGCAAGGCCCTGGGGGTGGGCTCAGCAGTCCCAACAGTCCTCCTGGAGCTGGCAGTGACACCAACTCTATCCCAGTGCCAGCTGTGCCACAGCCCAAACATGCAGGAGAGAGGTGAGATGGCACGTGAAGGTAGCAAGACTGAAGAGATTCCATGTGGGGCAGTGACAGGCCAGGAGGAGCAAGCAGAGCCTTCCCATGCCAAATGCAACTCTCTTTACAGGATTTGCAGTCTGCCATCTTCTACCCATGATAAACCCAAAAAACAGTTGATTCAAGAAGCAGGAGAGCTCTCACAGAAGGTGTACGTGTCAGTCCCTGTTATGTGTCAGATAGCATCAATAAAAGCCCTGAAAACTTTTGTGTCTTCAGTTTACCTTGTGCTGCAGGTAGCCACCACCATAGGGTTGATGGCCGTCCACAGCTTTGGAGCGTTTGTGCACCCATCCATCCACTGGAGTGGGCACTGCTGGGCCAGACACAACCACAGGCCAGAGAAATCACAAGGAAGAACAACACAGGTAGGATGGGAAAATAAATTATTTGAAGGAAGGTATGTGTTATGACGGGCATTTTTGCTATTGTTTTCTTTTTTCTTTAAAGCAGATAATAAAAGAAAAACTATTAAGGATGCCAGTATTAAAATTGGAGAAAAGAGGAGATACTCTTATATAAAAAATAAGGCATATATTAAAAACTATAATAAAGGTGCACAAATTCTGTAACATTTATCAAGTTACAGTGACATTAATAAACACAGTGCTAAGACCTTGAATAAAATATAATTCTCTTGTTCTTTCAACCACTTAATTCTCAATGTCATCTGTTTTAAAACCTCAGTTTCAGTAGTATCTCAGTCATCCCAATTAAATCAGAGGGATTAAGGGCTGAATCCTTTCTGCAAAATACTGCTTTTTTCACATGACCACTTTGCATGACATTTGAGGCATTTAAAAATAAATATTGACTGTACAAATGAATATGATATATATACTAACAAAAATTATAACATAAAAATATAAGTTCCATGACTGCTGATATACCCTTAAGTAACTATTTTGCAAGAAAAATGCAAAGGAAGTGCAAGAAAAAAGCTATCATTTTATAGTTACAACTAAATAGCAGCTTGCAAACTAGCCATGATCCGAAGACAGACATAAAATGCTGTTAAAGCCTTTAGCCTGTTAGTTAGCCTCCATGCTTCTTTACTCCACAGGAGAGAGAATGCTGGATGAGCAGGAGAGAATCCCAGGACATCTGATAGCCAGCAAAGAGAGAGAGAGGAAGAGGGAGCACGGGGTGGCTCTTACCTAGAAAAAGAAAGAGCAGCTGACGCAGCTGTGAACAGGCTTATATTATTTTATTTCCAATGTACGACTGACATGCTTAGCAAACATTTCTTGAGATTTGAGGGCTCTGTCTCCCAAGCATTGCAAGTAGGATGAGCATAGGTACCCACTGCTTCCCGCTACATCTCAAGGTTATTAAAAGAATGAAGATGTAGGCATGGATTTAATGCCACTGGAAGCTATTCAACCCCCTGGATTGAATTGTACCTAGTCACAATGAAACCTATAAATTTTTTGCTCAGTGACAGCCATTAAACTTCATTAGCTTGCAGTCCCTACTAACTTCCACTGAAGTCAGAGCCGTGACCTGTCCCCAGAGACACCCAAACCCTGACGCAGGCAAGTAAAAGTTACTGCAGCACAGCTTGGTCTGAGCTTCTGGCTGGGCCATGGCTGCAGGATCAGTGATCCACATCAGAAGCCTAAAATCCAGATTGAATCCATCACTAGAATTTGCCCATCTGAAATTGTTTCTAGAAAAACTCTGGGAATACTGCAGTTCTGGGGACACAGGCAGTCTAACAGCAGATGCTGCAGCAGGGGAACACTGTTACCTCACACCATACCATCCCATTTACTACCTTTTCAGTGGCTGCTGCCTGAACTGAAAAAGTTGAAATTCCTCCCAGAAGGAGGCACTGTTGATATTTTTTTTCATCATGTTCATTCTCTCAGAGCTTGGATAGAAATGTGAGAGATGCAGTTTTTCTTCAGTCTTGCATGTTTATTGTTTCTTATCTATGGTACAGCTACACAAGTTCTGCTCCTAAGCTAACAAGGTGGAAAAATGGCCACAGAGTTCTTCTTCCAAGGCCTTTTGAAGGCCAAACTATCCAATTATACAATGCCAACAAATTTATTTTTACTTATAACCCAATAATCTATTAACTTGAGCTCTGCATTGCAGATTTTTCTATCCAGTCACTAACTTGCTCAAACTCATGAAGAAGAAGGAAGAAAGAAGACATACTAACCACCACCCTATCCTCCATCTTGTTACCTGTATGTATATTACTATAGCCCAAAAACCTATAATTCCATATCTTCACCCAGTGATACAACACACTTCTATTAATTACACACTAACAATTTCGGTGTTATTACATAGATTTGGAAGCCTTTTACAGGGCCTCAAGTCAAATGCAGTGTATTTTTGGGGATCTGTGCTTGCTAACTCTGAGAGATTAAAACCCTCCGAACCCAGGGTTCCAACAAGACACCATGCCGTGCTCAGGGCTGGCATGGCAGAGAAAGGCCAGGAGGCCCTCAGTGATCCTCACAGAAGCCCATCATCTACCACTTGCCTGTGCCCCTGCCTCTAACACCATGACAGGTTTTAATGCAAGAAATCCATGAGAGAGCAACACACTCTCCCACGCAGGAGGCCAGCTTTGGAGTTTAGATTTGTCTGACAGCCATGAGCACAGCTGAAGAGCAAAGTAAAAGAAGAACCATGGTTAATCTCTTTCACGTAGCTCTAACTATAACTTTTTCAAAAAGCAGCCACTGAAATACCTGACTGATGGGAAAAGGACAAGGAGGATGTTTTTACTTTTACAAAATGTAAGCTTTTTTCTATTTGTCATCCAGCTAGGAATTATTGCTTGGCTTTCTGTTTTTGCAGGAGAGCCAAGATACACATCAGTAAGTCTGAATTTGAATGGGGCATTTTAGGCCACGTAGATACCTATCTTCACCATGACTTCCATTATAACTTTGTCTTATATCTGGCTGCTGCTCTACGTGTCCTCATCTTCCCTTCTCTTCTCACAGACTGCTATCAAATTTTCCATTGCTCAGCCCTTCCCACTGCAGGTTTTCATGCCCTCCTTTCCACAGTGATTTCCCCAGCCCTTTGCTTTTCTGCTGTCTCTTCTCCCTTTCCTTATAGTTACAGATATATTCTACATATCTTTTTGAGCTACAACAGACCCCTCTTTCACTGGTTCCTCATCAATTTTCCTCCTATTTCCCAGTTTGCATGCTCGCATCTCACACTGCACTGTTACCCTACTGAACAGTGCCCCTTATAAATTGAAGCTGGACACATCCTTGTGCCACTTTAACCTACATGTACTGTTTTGTTAAAACAGTTCAAAGAACCCATAATGGCATGTTTACCATTAACACCTGCAAACAGCCCATCCTCACCTTCTACTTTCTGAAATCCTATGCTTTGTTCTTCTTTATCTGTCCTCTTTACTGTTTCCTTTACATCCTCCCTGCTGATTTAATTTTTCTTCTTTGAGTTCTGTTCTCACATGTTTGGGTGTTGCCTCTCTTCCCAAAGAAAAGGATACTTGGGGTAAAAACATGCTCTTGAAACACATATTTCACATTTTACTGGATTTCTTTCCTGGATCATGAAATTCATTCAATCCTCTATTGATACCATAGTCTGCAATTATTATTTCCAGCTTTGGCCTGAATCTCTTCCAAGCTGTTTTTTATTTTCACCAGTCTTCACAAACCCCTTGGACTTTCTAGCCTCATCCTGGCTTTATTCCCAGGTCTGAGCAGCCTCTTGATCTTTCTGCTGTTCTTGCATAGTCATATATGGCTCCTCTACCTTTTGCTACCTCCCCCTTCCTATCTGCCCACCACACAGTGTTTCACGGTGTTATTCTCTCCCATTGATCTCCTCCCTCTTCTCATTTACTCTAGTGATGATATTGGCCAGTATTCTGGGTATTCTCCTTCCCTCTCCAGCTTTCTGGGTGATCTAAGCCACACATGAGATTTCAGCTTCCACGTGTGTGTCCAGGGCATTGCGCTTCAATTTGGGCTCCTTTTCTCCAGTCTAGAGCTGTCTCTAAAGCTCTTTGTTTATCTGTAATTATTGACATGCAGAGGGGTAGTTAGGGGAAATTAATGTCATACAAAGCAGGCAGCGAATGCATGCAAAAGCTTCTCTCTGCTCAGTCTGGGCTTCTTCAGCCTCATGATGGTGACTGGAGTTTTTAAGCCTTACTGGGACAGCAATGGGCACTTTTTGTGATTGAATAACAGCTTCTGACACAAGCAGGGAGAAAACCTGGTGTGAAGAGTTAGAGACATTATTGCACCCTGTCACTTCTGATGAGAAAAAAATAGTGGTAATCTAAAACGCTGTTGGGAAAGCAGGATACACAAAGTGAAAATGTGTGTCACGTCTTATTTTCCTGTAGATGTGATCCAGCACCAGAATGGGAGAGAAAACAGTTGATGTGGGTTACAGGTGAAAGCAACAGCATTCCTTGGTCTATGATGTTGTGCTATGGCTATTTATTGGTGACAGGGAAGTAGCAGTTTATGGGAGAGAGCAATATGAGTCCTGCTGCACTAGGAGGACTTCTCTGTAGTGCTCAAAGGGCATAACTGGCATTTGCCTGTGGCACATCTGCCTGACAGGCACCACGGTGTTCCTCAGGCATGGCTGACAGACTGGCTGGCTGGAGAATTGACAAAGTGGAGGCTAATGTTCTTCTTTATGTTATGAAGTGCTTCCTTTTACCGGCAGGATTTTAGCAAGAATCCTCTGCAAAGGCCAAAAAGGCTATGGAGGGACAAAGCAGCAGCCCTCTAGGAGCAGTCTATAGGGAATGTTTAAATATAAGCAAAAAAAATGTCCTGACAGCTCTGCTCTATTTAATTCAAATACAGAAAATCTGATCAACAGGATGGACAGATCTTAAAAAAGAAAAAAGAGGCAAACATTTTCCAGGAACACCCATATGATATGCTCTTTCCCCTCTTCTGGGAAAGAAGAAACATCCCAGGGAAAATAAAGATTACTCTACTTAAGTATGTTGGAGGTACATTTTCCAGGAAGCTAGGAGGTAGTGGACACTATCTGGAGTTTAGATAATATCCATTTACATTCCAGATAAAAGGTCTAGAAGTCAAATAATCAGTTTCTTGACTGGGTAACACTGATTCCTCCTATTGGGTACACACTCTTCAGTGACTGCAGCTTTACCCACCCCAGCTTTTTCCCTGCCTATTTTAGTGTGCAGGATGTCTGAGGCACTCTGCTTTTGTAACCACTTTGTTACCACTTCAATGTTTCTGATTAGATTGTCAACTTGTGGACTCCTCCCAGCGCCAGGACTCATCTTGGATCAGCCTTGGCACCGTCTTCAATGTTTTTTGCTCCCAGAATCAAAGCTGCTCAAGCTTCCAACACTCCTGTGCACACCCATGCTCAAAATTTCCAGACAGTCGGAAATTCCTATGGAGTCTCCCACTTGCCTTTGTCTGGGAAGAGGTGACCAAGCACATATTTCCAGGGGCAGCTGCAGAAGCTGTATCCTGACTGACTGCTCAGATTGCACAACATCTCTTTTACCACAGGAGATGGCCACAACTGCACAGAGGCTGTTCCTGCAGATACATTTTTGTGCACTAGAGCCTGTGGTGATTCAGCCACTTGGTTTCATAAATGAGCTTAGTGAATTAGTTAACTTTATTTTAAATGAAGCATGCCAAGTGAATCCACCAGCTCCAGTAACTCTTACTAATAATAGTACTTTTCCTTTATTCCCCTGGCTTATTATTAGTGAAAAATGACACAATTTGCTGAGAGTATTCATCTTAAAGTCCACAGATATGGAGTGGGGAATTTCAGCCTGGATGAAAATTTTCCAAAGCTACTAGCACATGAAAATAGTGTTTTATTAGGTACCCAGAACTTTAGGCAACATAACAAAGGCACTGCTACAGTTATGCAGCCTGGGGACAACCATTCTTGCCGAGGGCAGTTTTTTAGTTGTATGTTGTTCAGCCATGGAAAATTCCATTTGTCACTCAAAACCAGGAGACCCGCGATCAGTCCCCTAAGCCCTGTAGCATCCTTGGGCAGATAGACTAGAGAGAAGGGAAGTTAAAGAACATTTACTTCTTTCATACTGTGTCCTGATCGTCACTGTGGAACTGATTCTCCAAGATGAAGATATCCTACAGAGCGGTCAGGGAAGCCCATAGGAGAAGCAGAGCCTCATTTGACATAGGAAGCAGCAGCCACAATTTCCTAATTTGGTTCGAGTTACTACTGTGACGCTTGAGCAGCTCCATTCCCTGAGGTGCAGGTGGTATTTGTGTGGATGCAGATTTTAACCTTTTTAATCTTTACTTTGTTTCCATTTTCAAAAGGCCACAAGATTATTTGCATGATTAGTCAATTTGAATAGAACAAAGAGCAGGCACTCACCAAAAGACAAGGAAAAAACAAGGAGTTATCCTAGGGCCATTTCTGCCATCCTGTGACACTGTATAATAGCAGAATATGGAGAGGGGAGGTGCAGGGAAACATTTGTTTCTGATAACTACATTCTGCAACACTGAATTTTCCTTTGCAAAGGAAAGGAAAACATAGTAAAGATATACTTTCTTACTAATCTTCCTCCCTGTCTCCTTGGTGCAAATTTCAAGGAAGCAAACTGCTGTGTGGCTGCTTTCTGACACAAGGCTGAACAAACCACGATTGCATCAGCACTGTTACAATGGCAGGTTTGGAAAGGGGAGTGACTTTCCTTTAAGGCTTCAGACTTTATGCATGTCTCCCATTATGACAGAACTCCTTGCAGGGTAAGTGTTGAAATTCCTCTGCAAGATTGCTCAGGGTTGTTGGCAGCATTTTACCTTTTTTCAGCCTTTTTCTGGATTAAGAACTCTATCTCTCCATGAAAGGTAGGTAACCCAAGCTCTTGATTCCGATGAAACCTCTCCAGAAATGCAACATCTCCTACGTAGTAGTTTCACCTCAATCCCATTAATCACTTCATTCCCTTTTGCCACTGATATATTTGCAACTCAGACACCTGTCAGGGAACAGGTTTGTCAGTCTCTGCCCTGCACCATGAAGTGAGGGCTGTGTGCATGACTTCCTGTCTTGGCCTGCCATCATCAGAAGGGCTTTGCAAATCAGTAGGAACTCTGTTCCTACATACGCATTTGGTAGGCAGGCTGGAAAACATGGATTGATGCACATGCCAACAGCTCTGCCTCAGAAGCACAGAGTGAGCAGGAGCTCATTGGTGGGTAGGATTGTGAGAAAAACACACACATTTGATGGCAGGGGGCAAAGGAAACAGTCCAAGGAATATTAGTGTTCCTGCTGATCTTTAAGACTTGGAAATAATACTGCTTTTCATGACCTAAGCATTTAAAGAACTACAGCTGCAACCCAGCTCTGCCTTTCTTGGTCACCCTCAAAATATTGCAACCAGTGTTGCAGCTGAGATCTGTCACTCAGACTTGCTGTAGTGACTGAGATGGCCACAGGAGAGTGGTGACAAATTCGTCAGGTTTTGTACAACCAGGAGGTGTGAGATCATCGCCACTAGTCCTCAGTGCCAATGAGTAAGTAAATGTGACTGCACCCAAATGCAGAGGACCACAACATCACTCATATAGGAAACTAAGGTTTCAGTGCCATTTATTCATATGCTCAAAATTCTTCCAAAACTTCAGTTTCTTTTCAAAGACCGGAGTTTTCAACTCTAAATTGACAGGCAGCTTAAAATTAATATGCCTTAAAAGAAAAAGATGCTTGAATCTGAAACTCCCAGGACAGTGGTGAATTTGTTGAACAGAAAATCATTAGGCTAGTCCAAATGAAGGTCTTTTAAGAAACTTTTACTGGACCTGTGGTTTTTTTTCTTTACAAATCAAGTAACTCCCACTGAAGTTTTACAAATGAAAATATGAAACCACTGGCTGTCAAAACAAGTGATTGGGAACGCATAGCCCTAAATCAGTTCTGTTTGGTTGATAAGTGGAACAGCAGGATTTTTACCCTTCCATTTTTTTTTACACAACTCATAGCTGTGCACAGTAATTTAAATGTAGAGCTAATGTTACCTCTGCCAGGATGTAGAGTGACAAAGATGGATAACAGAATGGTGGAGTGTTGATTCACTGGAAGTTTTTTACAATCCTGAACACCCAGCAAAATTGTCCTATTGAGTAATGGCACCAAGCATTCCCTAATCCATATTCATTTAATTGTAAAGTTGACAGTTCTGTTTGCATGCACTATAGTGCAAAGCCTGAATATACACTAGAAGCCAAAAAACCGGTCTTTTGCATGAAGCAGAATGGAAAAACTGCTGTTGTTCTATCTCTTGTTTGCAATGGTGAATTAGTTTGAGCACTGGCTCAAAAATATTGGACCCACAGACATTGTTTATTTTAGCTTTCTATTAACTGTTATAAACTTGACAAAACACATCCCATGCAATAGCTGCACATTCCTAACATTAAAAAGTAACAATAACCAAAGGGCTTTTTTTCTTCATCATCTCTTACTGAACTCAAAATGTCAAGTTAGAAACAGGACGGGTAGCAAATAACAGTCATTGTCATATACAGTGAAGTATATGTGACACACAGCATAGAAATGATGCTTCCACTCAGTAATCCTGTGTGGTTATGCATTTTCCTCCAAATGGTTTGTTCTGTCCCCCCCTTTCAAATGTATGGCATATCCCTAGTTGTAACTCTGCCTATCATCCCTTCCTCGGTACTCCAATTCATGTTCATGTTATCTGATTCCTCCTACCCCCCGTTCCCATTGGTTCCTGAAATGTGTATCCTCCCCTGTTGGCTGTTTATTGGTGCAAGTCTTGTACACGCGGGCTTTTGAACCTGTTTTAACCGTGCCTAGGGGGCTGCGGGCTCTCTCTCTCGCCATTCCCTCCTCTGCCCCCCTTCCCCTCTCCCCTTTCCCCGCCCTCCCCCCCCGGGCACAGGACGGGGAGAAATAAACATGATACAACAATCCTGCATTTATATCCAGCAACCAGTGCTGCTTCAGCCCATCCCAGTGGGGACACACAAGCTTCAGCTGAATACATGATGACAATCCCTGCAATTTAATTTCTGTGACTGTGAATCAGATTTCTGACAAGTATTAAGATTCTCTCATAAACATGGATGATAGGAACAGCTGTATTTAGTCAGAAAAAGCCCACCAAATTCAGCATCTTCTATCTAAGAAGTAGTTAAAAGCAAATGTCTGGAATATGAGTACTGAAAAAAAGAAACTTGCAAAATATTAACTCAGCCATGCCCAGCCTCCAGTTGCTCAAAGCTCCAAGAGTTCCAGACCAAAAGTATCTGGTGTATCTGTTCTGTGATCTTGTCTCACTTTGAGTTTAGATTCCTTATTTTTTCTATTTCTTCTACTGCTTGATTAACGGAGAATCAACTCATTGGTATGTCTTCTTCCTATCTCCTACTAGTTTCATTAGATGCCTTGTGATTCCTTACAGGGAGAGAAAACAACCAGTCCATCCCTACCCATTCATCCTTGTCTCGGTTTGAAAGACAGGTGTCTGCTTAAGGAGGGCAGCAGCCTCCCTTGGAATGGAAAAATGCAACTCCCCTCCCTCCAAATTTTTATAATTTTGAAATTAAGGGGCTTTCAGGCAAAGATATGGGGAATAGAAATTACAGTTCTTTTAATAATATATATATATATAACAAAGCAATAATACAAAAAAACGCTGGTTTAAGCTGACAGTCAGGGTATGATCTGGCACCCTGCCAGGCAGGGTGGTGGTAGCAGTCCGGTTTGATGACAGCTGCAGTTCTCCTTGAAGTGGTCCTGTTGAAAACAGTGATCTTGTAGAAAAGGTCTGGTCCTCCTCGGGAAGTCCAGTGGTGGTTGTGTAGCTTTTGTCCTCTGGGAATTCTGTGGGAAAGGGCTGTTCCTCTGGGAGTCCCATGGAAAAAGCTCTGCTCTTGCTGCTCCAAAACCCCAGACTTTATCCTGGTGGGAATGCTTAGCTCCTTCCCCCTGGGCGGAGCATCTCACAATGGGATGGTGAGTCATAGGGCAAGGCCTTTATGGGCAATTAACAGGAGATAATCCGGGAGCCAGTTACCTGTGAGTAATGCAGGAAGGCCTTGATGGGCCCATTAACAGAAAATAGTCCAGAGGGAGGAGGCAGGGAGGACCATCCTGCCTGGTCTCAGCAGCTCATGAAAATGGTAAAAGAATATTTTTGGGGGGCCTATCTTACACTATGACAATCCTCCACCAATCTCTTGCATTTTTACAGTCCTCTGCCATAATAACCCTTCAGCTGTATGTGTTCCAGGTTGACAAGTCCTGGCTCACTCAGCTGCTCTTCACACTGAAACTGTGTAGATCACTCTCCTCTCGACCCCTTCCAGTCCCCACTGCACCACTCTTGAGCCGGAGGGATCAGAACAGCACAGAGCACTGAAGGCATACGTGAATCATGGGCTTATGCCAGGGGCACAGTGCTGTTCTCCCTTCCTTGCCTGCTTTCTGACCTAGCTGGGATTTAGGACATGTTTTGAAGTCCTCTATGCTGTGATTCTCCCCCAGCTGTTTCCCCGTAATCACAGCACACAGGGCACTATGCATTTCTATTTGAAGCTTCAGTGCTTCTTTCTCCAGCACAAGTGCTGTCAGTCCTTTGGTAATGTGGCTGAGGACTCAGCCTTACTGTCTCTCAGGCTCAGGTCATGCTACTGCCCTATAAACTGTATTTCCCCACCTCAGCAGACTAAGAGTTCACAGGACAAATGGAGTCCATGAAGCATCCAGTTCACCACTTCTCAAAGCCATTCCTGCATACCCTGAGCAGAACACACCATGAAAAAAAGATTTTGCAGCTGTTTTCTGGAAACGTGTCATGGTGTCAATGTCCAAAGTTTCATAGAGCAGTTCAGTCCCACTGCTCAGTGCTACCTGAAGCTGTTTTGCTATTCAGGGCCACAAAGAAGTTAAGTATCTCTCTCTGGCAATGCAAAGCTACCTCTCTCCTTTGCTCCAGTCTGGCAGTCTTGGCTGCTCGCTTCTCTCATCTGTGAGCTGGGTGCCCAAGTCCACACCTGGCCCCTGGGAAGCAAAGGGGTTCCCTCCACCAAGACCATTGTGATTTGTCAGTCGCAGTGGGAGCTGGATCGAGCTGATCCCTGAGCTCTTGTAAGCAGCAGTGCCTGGTTGTCATCCTGCCATAAACAGCCTGTAAAGCATTTTAAATAAAAAATGAATGATTGCATTAGTGCTCTGCGTGAGCAATTCTGTGGACTCAGCACTCCAATAAATCACCCGCGTACAGGGTGAGTGCAATGCCCAGGAACTGGAGGGACGCTTGCAGATTTCAGAGAGACTGAGCACAAAATCCCTTTCTGGGAATGAGGGGTAGTAAGGGGAAGGGAGAAAACAGGAAGAATAATTACAGGTCCTGCATGTCTTTGATAAAGGAGGAGATTTTCAAAATTTCAGTCATATTTGCGTAAATTAGAAACCTATTGGTAGAGGAGAATTGAAGCAGGTTTGTAACTCACCAGTCAATGTAGTCATCATAGCATGAAATCATACTACAAGGCCAAAAATATGTTTTGCTAACCATCCATTAAATCTTAATCTCAAGTTTTGCAAGCCATTAAAATTGCAGAGAAACATTCCACTTCAGCCAAGTAAATCAGGAGCAATGCAACTTCTGTGCTTGCAGAAACAACACTTGGCAAGGCAATCAGCTCAGAAGCATAAGCTTCTCCTCATTTTTCGAGTCCCATATTTTTGATTTTATTTTAAAATCATTATAACTCTCACAAAAAGTGTTGAACTGGAAGAGCCTGGAACAAAGCTCAGAAGTAATTAAATGCTGGCTTCAGCTTTGCAGGATCTATTTATTGACTCCTTTCAACATGCCTTTGATCTGACTTGAAGTAACAATGCCTCAGACAAAAGTAACTCAATTTTCCAGCTTTCCTAGATGTTGCTCTTTCTTCTAAGATTACTGGTGCTACCTTGGTGCAGATGGACCAGATAGCTGGCAAAAAAGGTTGGTTGTCACTAGCTCTTGAGCCAAGGCAAAGTATTCTGGTCTTTGGATAAAAATTCAGCCACTGAGCTACTGAGCAATCTCTGCCTTTGCTTTTGTGAAGAATCAGCAGAACTGTGCACCACCAATTGTGGTGTACCTAAAAGTGGTACTTGATGAATTGGTCTTGGAGAACAAGATTATTTCTTTTTGAAAGGTCCGTCATGCCTACGTTGGGATGTGCATGAGTGGCTGGATTTTTCCAAGTTCTGAACATCCATAAGTTTCTTCAGAGCTGGGGGTCTAACTTTTTAGGCACCCATTTTCTGAAAGCTTTTTTCCAAGAATCTGTTTCACACCCACCTCCATCGCCTTCAGTTAGCAAAGTGTGAGAACCTGACATGTAAATGACAATGGAGCTGAGCTACGGCTGAAGTCGTTCCTTTAATTCACTGACATTTCTGGGACAGTGAAACTAAAAATGTCTGAACATTCAGAAGAGCTTTTGTTTTGTACACTAATAGTTCCACTTGTTGTGCTTATGCAATTGTCATCATTTATTCTGATTCCCAACCCAGCAGTTTGGAGTGTCAAGTGTATACCTGGGATGGTGAGGCTCACAAACACTCCCCTTTTCTCTGCTCTTAAAATACAAATACACATATGCACTGGCTGCAGCCCCTCCAGTGCTTGCCTCCCCTAACCAGGCACTCATTCCTGTAGATGCTGTGCTGACAAGACCATCACCTTTTTGTGGTGAGCCTGTCACAGCAGAGAGAGGAGCTGTAAAGCAGGATGCCTGAGCAGGTCCCCTCTGCCAGCAGCTTCTCCCCCTTGCTGCTTGCAGCCCTCACAGATCTTGCTGTAGTGATCCATCTGAGTCCACTGTCACTGCATCCACTGATGCACGTGGGCATAAGCTGACTTCTCTCAGGCCCAGGTTCCACGATCCTACAAAGTTAACTGAACAAAAGAAATCCCCAACTCCAAACCACAGCTGTGAACTGCTCTCCCAAAATCCAATTATATAGCCTGGCATATAAATACAAAGAAGTTTAAAGACGTCCATTCAAAACTGAAATATTGTAGGAAATGCTTCTAGAATTTTAGAAGAACAGGTAAAAAAGAATCCAAAGATGTTATTTGTGCTATATTTTAAGTTTTACTTAAACTACAAGCACAGTGAAATAGGCGGGCAAGTGTAATGAGAGACATCGTTTTGTTTGTACAAGGCAGGGATTTTAACATTTACCTTTTCAGTCACAGAAACCATGTAGCCACAGGTTTTGTACAGAAATACATTTTCCTGACCTTTGAGTTTATTCTGGTGATGCTAAACAGGGAGGCCATTTGTCCTTTTTTTTTATGCTAGAGTCATTTTTTACTGATGCTCTCCCACTTAAAGGCTTGACTTCTGACTTTGCAGAGCGTTTTGGCTGCTCACAGTCCTTGCAATTTTTATTGATTGCATTATCTGCTTTACCCTGGGCTAGTACATTTTATTCAGGGCCTATCCCGACTCTGTGCACAAATTCTCTCCTTCCCTTGCTGAAATAGATGTCCCACCACCTGGTTCCAATGTTCTCAGAGCACATTCAGTCCACACCTATAACATGACTGGGGTACAGAGAGCTGTGCTGGGTACACACAGCTGCCCAGCCTCGGAACAGAATGCAGTGTTTGCACTGGACCCTGGGTGAGGAGTGGGACAGAGTGCCCACAGTGAGCCTCTCACACCACAGCCACCTGGCTGATATCCCCATCCCAACCAAGAGCTCTAATGCCAGCACATCTATCAGCTTTATCAGCAGTAGTCACAACATTTTGCCCTTCATCCCACAATCAGGGGATAGATGTGAAGCCAAACTCAAGAAACTGGAGCAAAAGAAGAAGATCCTCTACTGCAACTTTAATATGCAAAACATAGTTTAAAATAAGAGAGAGCTCAACCGTTCTCTCTTTGTCCCAACCACTTGAACAGGAGCAATGCAGAAACTAAGAATATTCCCAGATATGCTTCAAGCCTAGTGTAAAACCAGAGTCAGGTTGACCCATGGGGTACACCTGGATGCACCTTTTAGTTCATTCTTGTGACTGTTGTCAGTAATTTAGCACATGTCTCTGTTCCCACTGACAAATAGTCTCAGAAATTTGTTAGCAATTTTGGATCCTTTTTAAAAGGGGTCAGAAGGGCTTAGCTCAACAGGTAAGAGAAAGATTTGGGTAAATGTAAATGGTATGAAATTCTAAAGGTGGTGTGCCTGTCATGCCAGAAGCACTGATAAATACAATTGACTTCAAACTGAAGAATTCATTCTATATGACTTTGTGTACCAAGCCACATTTGCCTGTGCATGACCAGCAGCTCAGAAGATCTGCAGAAGCTTTATAAAAGCAAGTCCCCAGCTGCATCTAGGAGGCTGAGGTGGGGAATTAGAGACATAGGATCACTGCAGTAAAGGAAGTGGGATATGGGATCTGGGTTAGGAGTCTAGAGGGATAGCTCTAGTTAGGAGTGTTAGAGGGGTAGCTTGTAGACAGCCTCCAGGGAATGCACATGAGAATAAGAGGGGGAGTGTGTATATTTAGAAAGTGACCTGGAAAACATAATTCATGGTTTCTGTTGCGCTGAGAGTGAACTGAACCAAAGTAAATGTCTGCCCTCTCTTCCTTACTGCAGATCAAGTGAATGCCTGGCTCCTAGGGATTGTTTTTAGATCGGTATAGCTGCACAATTCCAATTAAAAGCCCCAAATTTATTACTCACTTGTGCAAACCCCCTGAACAGCCTTGAGACATGAGTCCTGTAACTGAGTTATGTGAAATTTCACACTCATTACCCTTTTTGCCAAAGCAGTACTAGTTAAAGCTCTCTAACTGGGTTCTAGCACCTGGCCTTTGACAAAGAATGTCAAAGGTGTTCTGCTTCAGAGAACAGCTGCATCCTGCACTAAAGACTGTTCCACGAGTTCCCCAGTTGTCACTGACTGATCAGTGGACGTTTGAGGAATGCGCTTCTCATGTTAAACACACAGTACGTTATTTGAAAATTATTATTAAAGATGCAAAATAATGAGTTTATTCTGCCATGGGAAAAATGGTAGACATTTAAGTGGAATATTAGAAACAATTACTAAATAAAAATAAGAACATGAAGAAAAAGGGATGAGGGAATAAAAGAACCCATGCTATTAAAAACTGTCCACTTCAAGCTTTATCTCCCATCTTTCCCTTGTCAAAGGTGTCTGCTCTTTTTCAAGGGTAAGGGAAGGCAGTCACAGGATGCAGACCCAAAGTCTCTAATTCCCTTTCCTCTCCCTCCCCAGGGTGGAATATCCTATACTAGTTATCTATTTCTTATGAGTGTCTACCTTCTTAATTCCTCTGACCCAGTACAGCAGCATTATAAAGTGAAGGGAGCACAGGTTCCCATCCTGTGGAAATTAACCTTTCATTTGGTTTCCCTACTTGGTATGTCTTCACTGTTTGCTTTTTTTTTTTTTCCCCTCCTGCAGCTTTTGAATAACATTGTCTAAAACCTCCAAAATCATAAAACGTGAAAAACAAGCAATTCATCATCATTTTTTCAGGCTCAAAATATTATTGCCAAAATAATAGAGTCTGGTGCATACATGCATGAAAAGTGCCGATTTTTCCAATCTGAAAACTTTTTATTTATTCACTAGGTTAACAGCCAGAGAAATTCAGAAGGTATGATCAAGATCTGCATTGCAAGTTTAATACACAGGTAGTTATTTTGAAGAGAATGTAATCTGTGATAAAAAATTCAGTGAGTTTATAAGGAGTAAATCACACCAGAAATCTGACTGTTGTACTTGATGAAATTATGAAAATAAATGGGAAATAGGAATAAGGTTGATAGGTTATTTTGATTTTGCAAAGCATGTGAAAAAGTGGTATGACATCTACAAAAAGATTACATCAGGATTGGCTAGAAGATGAACATGGTTTAGAAAAGATTAAAAATCTGTAGCAAGGGACAACAAATAATTTTTCATGATAAAATGTCAGGAGCTGTGTGATGAGATACAGAAAAAATACTGACAATTTTGACAATATTTCAAGACAGCATTAGTAGTTTAAAAATCTAGATTTTGATCCTCTTTATGGAGCAAAATCAAAGAAAATACCAGGAAATACCTTTGAACCTATGGGCATAATAATCACATTTCAAATCCAATAGGAACAGTGCTGGCTTTGAGAAAGAAAATGTAGGAGTTTAAAGCAAATCGGAAGTCAGTTTAATTTCCTACTCACTCAGACACCTCTGTAAATATTACCAATGCCTTGTAAACAATTTTTGCTGATGATCCAGAGAACACATTCCATGTATAGGCAGTGCTGAGATGGAGAGGTTTAGCAAAACCATGCAGCTCTGAAATGATAATGAGGATCAGAAAGAGCATAAATATTAAGCAAATGAAATCTATCCTAGAAAAAAAATAGGTTTCTCTAAAGCAAGCAAGATAAAAAAGTATGAAGCACACAGAGAGCTAAAATAGTAGCAAGCTTAAGCAGGGAGGGACTGGTGCAAGCTGGGACTGTGCACACTGTTACACACAGCTTGGGGTGGGCTGGAACTCTGCACACAATCTGTACAGCTCTGAAACTCGGTGCTTGAATTGTATTTGCAAGCACAATGAAGCTCTGGAAAAAGCAGCAAAGGCAAAAAACTTTCTATAGATTCTATGAAAACCATATAAAAGGAGCCAAAACCTGAAGTGGTGTCCACTGATTAGCAGAGGGTTTCTGCTTCCGTCAGTCTAAAACCCATCTTATGTCTTCAAGGAACAAGCTCCCTTTTCCCTTTTTTTCCCTTATTTTTATGTCCAGCCTACAAATACTTCCCTTGTATCACTTGAAGAGTGTTCTAATGCTTTCACTTGCATTTCTTGCCAGTTATGAGGGCATGCAGAAAAACAAAACAGTAAAATGGATGAGAAAAATTTGACTGAATCTTCCCAAAACCCAAGACAAATGAGAAGAGAGTGAGGTTTTCACTCTATTTTTATTTCAGCTGGAAACAGCTGCTCACCCTTAATTGTGATTCTGATGGAAACAGACAAGCATGACCTGTTGAACACAATTGGCCCTATAGTATTTTCCAGGTTCTGCAATTAGTAATATGTCAAACAATGGGACATTTGTGCATGAAGAGGAGATGCAAACAATATTTCCCTACAGTAGGTGACTGCCTACAGGCTGATTTGATTTACTGAATGACACTCCTCTAAACTTGTTCACAATTAGAATAACTCCTACCCAGATCATCAAAAAAATGTTCTGCCCAAGACAAAGAATGCCCCCAAGGCACAGATATAAAAATAATGGATATTATCTACTAGCATGCTGTTTTAGATTTTGGAGTTAAGTTAGGGCCATACCATCACTAGGAAGGAGTATTGAGTTTTCAGAGAGGCAACAGGGTGTGTTACGTTCATAACTGCATGGATATCAGAAGATTGGAGACTTTCAGAGCAAGGAGAAGAGGAGGAGTCTGAGAAGACTGAAGAAGCACAAGACTGTCTGAAAAGTCAGATCATCTGGACAGGGTACCCATTGAACACAGGACTCAGGGGGATCTTACCAATTCAAAGGATAACAGTTGTTCCGTTTTAATCAGTTCTGCTCACCTTGTTACCTGTCTGTCACCATTTTCATACAGAAAGAGTGGCCCCAATTAGTGTATTAAGTACCCTATATTAACTCTGCAAAGATGCCGATGAGCACTTCTGGACACTAAAATACAGGCTGGAAGAATGGCACACCATGTTTTTATCTCCTACATATCAATACTTAGAAATGCTCAGACCATTTCCAGTCCCACTTCAGACCCTAGGTGCAACCATCTTCCATCATGTGTAATGAGACCAGAGCAGGGGGACTTTGGCCCACCCAGTGACCACTGTCCCTCTGAATGTTGTATTTCAGAGTGTCACCAGCTGCCACAGCAGACCACAGACAAAATTTTCCCTCCTGAGTGTCATGAATTAACTTCAGAGACAAGATGATGTCTCGTCAGGTCTTTTTTTTTTACTTCACTGACAAGACAGGGCATTCCAGAAGGGGCTGTTTGCTTTCCATTGGAAACAAATGTATGTCTTCAACTATAGGAGAAAGCAGTGCTTGGTTGAGCAAAGGGGACATTGCACTGAATCTGAAATATTAAATATCTCACTGTTAAAAGGACAATGTGTATTGTAATTGCTCATCAGATTTTCTTGACGAGAGCTAGATGAGCCAAGCAATAACTTTAATTTCTCAGATTTCCATTAGAAAAGAAAACATAGATTCTGAGTACAGCAAACTGTTTGCCGGTTGTTTTTCAAGTAAATAAAAATGTAGGTATATATTTGGAAAACTTCCAAAGACTATTGATGAAAATAATCACTATGAAATAGATTTGGAAAGGCATAATTTTGGTACCAAAAGCAATGTGCCATTTTCCAATTCTTGATGCCCTCTAGCATAGTGTAGCGTATATCTGTGTTGTCACTTCTGACCCAGGTGTGTTCGTCTAAACTTCCGATTGGGAATGATCCTTGGACCATGCAATGTGACATTATATGTTGTATGTAAGAGAAAAATATAATCTAAGAATTATCTATATCAAAATACTTTTCTGATTTTTTTAGACAGAATAAATATAATTATCACCAAGAAAGTGAAACTAAATTAATTCCTCAGTGACAAATGGCATATTTATGTTCTAAAATACTACCTGATTCCTTTATTTATTCTCCCCACAGGTCTTCATCATCATAAATTTCTTTTAAGATAAACTGCTCCTTAGGTTTCACACTAATAATTAGGAGTTCAGTAATTAAAGTATCTATGGGATGATTCACATAAATCAAACACTTACAGATTCTACTCTTAATGTCCATATATATAAAAAGACCTTACACATTTTACAGAGGTATGGGGTTGTAGATGGGTGCATAAATATGATGGCAGCATTCACAATAAGACAGAGAGTGTAAGTGTAATATTTCAGAGATCCAAGGGACCTATTAAATAATCTTGGCTTATTTCTAAAACAGCTGTTGATAATAAGTACTTAGCTTGTTAATTAAAAATTTGCCACCGATTACAGCTGCAGCTTCCTACTCAGCGTGACTGAAATGGCAACTGATAATTATTTCAATGTGAACACAACTGCTGTGGTCATTCAGGAACACAGAAGGGTGCAATGTCACTGCTGCTGACGGCCTTGGTGAAAGAGGTGAATGACTCTGTGCTTCTTGGCAAATTCCCCATCTCCTGCACCTGCCTGGACAATTCAGGAAGCTATTTCAAATATGCAGCAGCACTAGCCTGTTTCTTAAAAAAAAAGAAGCATAGCCCAAGACAATGTTATTTTCTTGTTAAATTTTAAAGAAATGAGATATGGGCAAATCTTCTACTAGTTTATAGTCTATTGGAGCAAGGAGTGCTCTTCAGACTCAGTTTCAGTGATATGATTAGAAGAAGCCACTGGAAAAGAACTGATTGATGAATGAGGGAGGATGTTGATTACTGGGGAGTAATCAACATATCATATGTATCTCACATGAAATCACATCCTCATCCATAAAATCTGCCATATGCTGAGGTGGCTTTGAAAAAAAAAAAAAAGCTCTAACCAAAACAGAGAAGACTTAAAGTCCCAAACTGTCATTTGAGACGTTATCAAAGATGGACAGAAGGTTCCTTTGGGGATAAAGGGAAACAGCTGAGATGCACAGAAACTTCTGTTATTTGTGTCATTTTTGTGAGGCTCTGTTTCTTTGAAGACAGAGCAAGACAAAAATCAAAAAAAAAAAAAAAAAGAAAAGAGAGAACAGATAAACCAACAATAAAGAGAAAATTCATTTAATTCATCTCCATGTTGGACAGTTTTCCTTATCGAAGGAAGACTTTTCTCCTGGAGGAAGACAAGCCCAGGACTCAGCCTGTCATCCCTCCTGAGTCCAGGCAAGCTCATGTCAGCTCCAGGTCACGTGAGAAGGCTTTGTTTTTAGTGCCTGCCCTAGTTGTAAGGTTCACTGCAGTGTTGCAAGATACCAAGCTGGTCAAAGACACCTTTTGAAACAGAAACTTAAAGCAGAGGAGATTTGGAGTTTGGAAAACCAAAGGAATATGATAAACTGTGTTGAAGTTTTCATTCCCAACTGACACCTAGGGCTTATCTTGCTGAGAGACCTCTCTTAAATGAGCTTTCAAGAGGGAGGTCCCCCACAGGGCCACGAGCCCTGCCAGCAAACCTCCTATGATGTGGGCTACTCTCTCCATGGGGCCACAGGTCCTGCCAAGAGCCTGCTCCAGCACAGGCTTCTCACAGGATCACAGCATCCTTCGGGTATCCACCTGCCCTGGCGTGGGTTCCTCCACAGGCTGCAGGTGGGTCTCTGCATCACCACGGCTCTCCATGGGCTGCAGGGGCACAGCTGCCTCACCATGGGCTGCACCAGGGACTGCAGGGGAATCTCTGCTCCAGTGCCTGCAACACTTCCTCTCTTCCTTCTTCACTGGCCTTGGTGTCTGCAGAGCTGTTCCTCTCACACACCCTCATTCCTCTCTCCAGCTGCAGGCTGTTGGGCAGTTTCCTCCCCCTCCACTTCTCAAATATGTCACCTCAGAGGGACCACCACTGACACTGGTGGGCTCTGCTGTGACTGGTCTTGGAGCCAGCTGGCATTGGCTCCATCAGATATGGGGGCAGTTTCTGGCAACTTCTCACAGAAGCCACCCCTGTAGCCCACTTGTTACCAAACCTTTGCCACGTAATCCTGATACAGCACTGCATTTATTAATTTCTGTCTTCACATTCCTGTTTACCAGTTGTTATAAATACAGTTAAGAAGTTGGCTTTTGTAATTGGCTGTGAGAGAGAATTAATTGTTATATGTTGTTGTTAATTGTTATAATTGTTATGTACCCTTGTTAGTCGTCGGATGACATGTTAAAAGTTCTGCACCTTCCTGAAAGGGAGTATAAATCAAGTTTATACTGAAACATATAAACCATTTTATGAAATCAGCAAAGTGGCTTTTAGCAAGTTAGGTAAGTGCAGGTCTCCATCCAGTCCATGAACCAAACTGAATATTCACAAGGAAGCAGAGGGTACCAAGAAACCTGCCTGCGGCATGGATGATTGCTTCTTACCCAAGAAACACAACCAAAAATCTCATTTATTCACTTTTTTCCAGGATCAGTGGCTTTTGTTTGTTCCTTATGGGTGGCCATCTCCTTTCCTTTCCTCTGGACCCTGACAAAGTGCCCTTGAAAACTAGAGGTCTCTTGAGAGATAGGAAATTTACCGGGTAAAAGGAATGCTGCAAAAGCTCAGCTGCTTTAAGAATCTTGTTTTGCAGATAGATTCACTGGACTTCAGTAAGGAGTAAATCATTATAGAGTAATTATAAGGCAGCTCACATATTCTGAAATGGCACATGTGAAGTATATTATTAAGTTATACAACAGCATAATCAGCCGCATGGGAACCCCTACAAAAAGTCCAGCTCTCAAGAGGCAAGTAAAGGCACGGTCATGAGATGGACACAAGTACAAAGAGCATATTGTATGGTCCCAAAAAATTGTCTTTTGAGAAATGCTGTTTTATCACTGAATGGCTATTTTGCCTGGTACTATTCACTTGTATAGGTTGAAGCTATTGCTGTAGTTATGGGAATTTTTATCTTTAAAAGGTGATGATGAGTCACCTGGTCAATTTAGCACAAACGAGAATTCACTGGAGGCTTTCTGAATGGTAATGCCCTCCTAAACTCAGAGCTCAATTAAGCAACTAAAGACTGATTTCCTTTAGGAGAGCTGAGGCACAGGTGGAAGTAAGAAACACGGTTTGGGTAGGAAATTCCAGCCCAGAAATGATATTGTAGATCTGGAGTTTAACAGGGAGTTATAATCAGTTTGGAACAATGTTTTTATACAACAAAAATGAAAAAGTTTAATGTAAAATTCAGAGGCAAAGCCCACCCAGCAGAGCACATATTTGGGCACCCAGACTGCCCATGGGTCTAGGCATGCAGGGAGCAGCAGTAAGGTGTTCAGGACTGTCTAAAAGTCCCACCAGGAAAGCTCCTGCCCACTACCTGGTTATGTTGTTGTGAGGGGAGTCAGGAGTTCAGATACTCATCCTGCCTCATGTTGGTCTGTTATGGGTTAACCCCAGCTTGAAATTTTAGTTTGAGAATTCCAGCAGTTCATTCCAAGGTTACCACTGCTCTGTGTTCTGCTACTGCTGATAAGCGCGGGGGGGCCACCCCTTCTCCTCCTGTTTGTCAGGTTTCTTTGGAGAGAAATGGAGCTAAGGAAGTGATGCTGCTGCTATATGCTACAGTCACTTCCTCTGAAACTTATTAGAGCCAATCAATCAATTGATTTGAATATTGACAGCTTTATGGAACCACTCNGTCCCTCGCCCCAAGCCAGCCCACTGCCTCCCCTGCACGGACAAGTAGCCAGGAACACACGGGAAGTCGTGCCAGGTTCTCTGCTGTGCATGCCCACAGCTCTGCTGTGGTTTCAGCCATAGAACAGGCAAAGACATCCTTCCACATGAGGCCAGAAGAAGCTCTGACAGTGTTCCTGGGATTCCTTTCCCTGCTTTCAATCCTCTGACATTTCACCAGCAGCCAGCATAAGAGCAAAGCCATTGTCATGCTGCATTAACTCTCCTTGCACCAGCAGCCACAGCCTCAAAGTGCTGCAGCATGGGTTTGCAGGCTCTCCTTGGAGCAGTCCTCTCTGAGCCCTCAATCCAGTCACTGGTGCCTTTTCACAACTCAGAACAGGGGAGATCACACAAGAAGTTTCATGTCTTCCATGCCAACAAATGCAGAGGCATGGTTTTGGTAATGTGTTCTCTCCAATTAAGCAAAATCTTTCTTTAAAGGTGTTTTGAATGATGGGGTTTTGTCTTTTAAATGGGCTGTGGATGTCCATCTGAAATATCACATTTTGGAAGAGATATTTATGCAATATTTTCTTACTAGTTTTTGGAAGCTTTATCAAACTTGCTAGCTTTAAGGATTCCCATACAAAATTCATTTTCTTTTTCTAATTTTGTTTATGTTAGTTGGATGGAATCATACCATTTGTAAAATGTACTCACTGCTGCTATTTCCAAGCAGGGCATAGAGAACTTAGGGAAAAATTTGTTCTGAAGGTGCAAGAAGAGAACTAGCAGTTGGTTTAGCAGATTAGCAAAAGGTACCTTTCAGTTGAGAGGCCAGCTTTTAAAAGCTGTCCTTGTTCTGCCAAAAAGTAGGCTGGACATTACAAAAGAGACAAATACCAAGACTGGAAAAGCAATTAATCCTTGACAGATACCTTTCAGGAATAGCATATTTCCTGATGTCACTATCTTTGCATTTGGGTTGGTTTCTAAAAAGATTCAGTATTATTATCATACATTATCACTCTTGGAAAATGCTAAAACATGGTCTCACAAGAGCTACAGGACACATGCCTGGTTCCATTTTGATGAAGAGACTCTGGGCAGCCACACTATGAATCTGAGCCTGAGGGACAGCTTTGATGCCACTAACCTGAGGGAGAAGGAACTGCATTCCCACAGAATTCATTAGGTGTAATGGAAGTGGAAACACAGGTTAGAAAGAATGAGGAGACTAAAATAGCATATGAGAATAGGGGGGTTATTTTTACACTCCAATGCACATGGAGTGCCCATTAATTTTAATAGGAGCTTTGCACTGCAATTATTAATAGGAGAACGTGCCCTGTTGTATTCTTTTATGGCACTCTGGCCATGTTCAGTGACATTGCAAAGGAAGGCTGAGGTACTGTCAGCATAGGGGAGAATGGAGAAAGGAAATGAAGCTGCTGTAGCAGAGAGGTTCCTGTAACATAAACCAAGATTATTTAAGAAATGGGACGAGGGTTGAGGTCTCTGACAAGACATCAGCCCTAAGAAGAGGAGGTCAAGGAAAGGGATTGTACTGCTGCAAGTTACTGTGGAAAGCCCCATTTACTTTTCTAGAAACAGCAGAGAAATACATCTGAAGAGATCATCCAGCTGTTAAAACATCTAAATGTTTCAGGTTGTCACCAACCTGAAAACCTGGCTGTGTTCATTTGGCCTTAAGGCTGCCGGAAATCTTTAAAAATCTCCAAGTGGAGGATTAATGGGTGCACCATTATCATGATGGATGCTGCGTGGCACAAATCAGGTCTCTGTATAGGTCTGTTGGGATGGCCAGCAGAGTCTAAGAAGGGAAAATTCTGCCCTCCTCTTCCAAAGCCGGGAAATGGTCTCAGCTGACACACTGGGAAACTGTGTCACTCTGCCTTGCTACATGTGCTGTGTATTTCTATTACAGCTAATATTTCTGGACTACCACGATGGCATAATCAGGGACTGTGAGCTTATAGAGCTACATTAAAAAAAACAATCCCAAAAAATCAAAAATACTTGTAGAATCGTAGAATCATATAATGGTTTGGTCTGGAAGGGACCTTAAAGGCCATCTGGTTCTGGCCTCCTGCCATGGGCAGGGACACCTTTCACTAGACCAGGTTCCTCAGAGCCCCATCCAGCCTGGCCTTGAACACCTCCAGGGATGGGGCATCCACAGCTTCTCTGGGCAACCTGTTCCAGTTTCTCACCACATTCCCAGTGAAGAGTATAATAAGGTAGGAGTATAATATGGTTGTTGCATGTAGCTCTATAAATTCATAAATAAGCATAGATAAGATGAGGTGAAGTACACCAGTGAACCAACACATCTGGCTGCAGTCATACCACACTGTTAACTTCACCATTATCAGTTGACTTGCCTATATGTTATGAAATGTCAACACTTAAAAAATATTAGAATCATGTTTTTACTTTGTGGACCTATTTTTCATTAAATTAAATGCTTACAAGCATCAGTTTAATTTTCCTTCATTACAGACATTTTCCTTAGTATAACAAAGAGCTAAAGGAACATAAAAAGTAAATTATTTCTAAAATCATGGTGCTTTTATGCCCATTAACATTGGCTTTTCTGATTCAGAGTAGAAGTTAAGATTTGTTGAGTGACATCTGGTTAATTAAATGTCTATTTCCTATGGCGTGCTACAGAAATCATAATGCAGAAAGTCAACACTGAGAGAGTAATTAAAGTGCACTTAAAGAGCAGAGCTAACCTTGTAGTTCACTGTAATTAGAAACAAAATGGGAACAATATGTTTAGAGAATTACCTCCTTTATTAGGTTGCCATCAACAGAAACCTGTTTATATGTTTGAATTCTCATTTTGCAAGCTTCCATTTTACTTGCACCCATCACTGTAACTTAATACCTCAGCATGGATGACTTTATCAGAAGTAAGCAGAGCTCAGTTCTCTTTTCAGGACATGCTGTCTCAGGGGCACCGAAGTTACTTTGGTGTGCAGCATCTCTTTCTACATGTCCATTCCATTCTCTTTGACTGCATCAGCTGCAGAGGATTTAGAAAGCTACCAATAGTTTTGCAGTCATTGGTAAATACCTGTTAGAAAGTGTAAAGCTACCACATCCCCAAAATATACAGTGGCCTTTCCCTGTGTTTCTGGCAGGCTGTGCTTTCAAAGCCTCAGCTGCTTTTTGTGAACGGCAGATTTCCAAGGGAATCTGGCTGTGAGAGGGAAGGGAGCCTGGGGTAGTAGGGAAGAAATGTCAGCTGGTCAAGAAATTTTCTGTGTTGTGATAAAGTAATGGTACCTCTAAACTGAAGAGGCACAGGTGATCTGTCTTGGCACTGTTCAGTTTGCAGATGTAGAGGTGGCCATCCAGCCCTTCCAAGTCAGGTCCCCCTGCCCACCTGAGCCTTTCCCTCAGAGCAGTGTCCCCAGTCACCTCCTCCCCCAGCTGACACCTTCCTGCCAGCACAGGACACCAATCATCTGCCAGGCAGGGAAATCTGGACCCTTATTTTCATTATAACTGACCTGAGGGAATACATTAAAATCTTCAACTGAGATCCACCAGAGTATAAGAGGTGACCCTCTTTTGTTGGTCCAAGGATTCTGAGTCATAGAGGGCTTGTAATGTGCAGGAAATGGCCAGAGAACAAATCCTGTTTCAAATCTTTTGTGTTTAGAAGACTCTAAGTTCAAAGTAAAAAGAAAAATTAAGATATAAAAAAAATCACTTAAATCTAAAATCCGTGAAGTAGTCTCAAGGATTTTTGTTTTCATCAAACAAGATAAATTTATTTGAGCCTTCTACCTAAGCTACCTAATGTCATAATTCTCTTCAGCTTGTCAGGGTGGTTTACAAAAGGGACGATTACAGCATCTAATACTATGGCTTAAAGGAATGCAGAGCAGGATTAAGTGAACATTTATATAAACAAACTGCATTTTTATTCCAATGAATGAGAAAAATTCTCTTTTATTTATAAAGAACATGAATATAAGAGGGAAGGCAATACAAGGGAGAGCTTTATGTGTGCACATGATGTACAGCAACCTGAAAAAGTGTGCTTGAAAAGGGTTCTGGCATGGGATTGCTGGCAAGAGCTCCCATCTGGTGTAACTGTCACAGGCACAAGGGCGACTGCAGGGCTGAAATACCACCAATCTATGAGCTGTGAGTTGCAGCTGGAAGGTCAGAAATTAAGCAAATTAAAACTTCTCAACAGCCCAACTCACCCTACTTTGGTACCTTCCTGAATAAAGAAAAAACCCTCAAGGTGAAGACTGGCAAAGTGGAGGCATTTTACCTACCCTAGCTACTGCCACCGTGACATATGTTTGTTTACAAGAGCTCTAAGAATGCAGACACCATGTTTTGCTTCAGCAGAGCATTTAGGCCTTTATTTTTACCCTTTTTGTAAAAATCTTGGTGACAATTCCTTCACTGGTTCCCACTGGGTCTCCTGGGTCAACTTGTCTGAACACGTCCGAACCAAAGGCTTTATTATGTGAACATCATGTGACTAATTTTATATTACTAGCCTTGGCTCAGTTTTGCACATTGATTCTCTCTTTGGTATGTACCAGATTTAGGTTTTCCATGGTGTGTCTTTCCTGATGAAAGTTTTGTTATTGATGAAATATTCCTTATTTTTAAGAACTGTATTTATAGAATTAAAAACAAACAAACAAAAACTGCAATTTAAAAAAAAAAAGGAAAATCCACCACAAACCACAGAGAATTTTGCCCTAGAATGGAAGGAATGCCATGAGTTTGTTTACACCTGACATCAGACTTCAGCCAGGCATGCATTCTCTTCCTCTATTCCCCATTTTAAGCTTGCAAAGGTCCTCTTTGGGGGCAATTGTCCTGGTTGCTCGTCCTAAATCAAGCTCCACATCAGCCCACAGCACAAGCCTCAGAGAGCTCTTTGAAATAAATTAGTCTCACAATAACTTTCTTTGCAACTCGTTAGCATTCCCATTTCAGGTAGAAGATAATATATGCAACACATTAACACTCTTTACAGAACCTTTATTTTTCTTTTTAAACTGAACAGGCCTGAGAATACATCTAGTTTCTCCCCAACTCTTGCACTCTAATAACTTACTTAGCACACTATTACGAAATTTTACATTACTTTTATATTACCTTTTCTTGCAATTTTGTCTTCAGAATTGCCATTCTGTCCTTTTCTCATTTCTCAGAAATGCTTTGCACTCTGCTGGGAATTTATTCAAATAAACATCAAGACTGATCCAAGCACCTGGATTTTTTTTCTTTTCTCTTTAGCAAGTATAGGAAAAAGTGTACGAAACCGATAAGGTTTACTCTCAGTGTTTCAAATATTTTCACTGATGGCAGATTTTCTCACCACCTTACGGTCCATCACAAAACAAATAGCTTAAAAGTTTTTTTGTCCTGATCTCCATCCTGTCTTAATGGTCCACTAGTTCTGCTTGTTTACATCCCAAATTTTACATCTTGCATGGAGTTGTTTTGGTAATATACACAGGATATGGAAGATCTCAGGAGGCTTCCAGCAGCTCCTTCAAAGCTAATCTCTCAAATTATCATCAGCAGCACTATGCCTCTGTTCTTCTCCATATCAGACCACCATAAAGAAACCATGGAGGGAACGATTTATCCATACACAGGTCTAAGGATGAGCTGTTGTCTTGAATATCATCTGGCTGATCATATACAGTGAGTATTTGGGAAAGAACTAAAAGCCAAAGCAATAAAATTAAGTCCTTATTAACTGCAGTTGTACTAATTGTTAATCAAAACATCATTTCCAGTGCTCAGATCTGCCACTTTGTGATTACATGGCACAGTGAATTGAATCTGGAGCTCTTGGTTGACTTCTCCCACACACAGAGCATTTCTCTCCACAGGGTCTAGTGTCAATTTAAAGACTTGGAGTGGCACAAAATCCATTGTATATCCAAGGGCATTGCACCATTTAATTGAACTCCTGCATCTCATTTCTAGTCTCTGAAGTTCTCTATGTGTTGTTCCTACCCATTCAATGCCCTTGTTTGGAATCTTAAAGTTTTTTTGCCATGTGAAGTCTTTCCAGGGAATGAGGAGCCAAGTTGCACGGTGCTGGTTGACTTCCAGCTTGCAGTCACTCTTGCCTCCTCTGTTGTGGCTCTTCTTGAACAGCCAGCAGCACTTTGCCATGTGGGTACTGCTTACTTCTTCTCTGCAGACAGTCAAGTGCAGCTTTATTCGACTTTGGAGTGAGTCCTTCACCAGAAGACTGGTTCAGTCTGGTTTCTGAATCCACACTGGGCAGGCAGATTCATTGCCACAACTGTGATGTCAAATTTAAAGGGGGAAAAAAAGTGAAAAATACTTGTCTTTAAGTCAGATGTGCTTTTTCTGTGGCCCCAGAACTATTTCCTGGCTTTTAATTATGGACTAATGTAAATGCATATACATTTTAGCTAGAGCTGTGTGCCTGCCCTAACCAAAGGCTAAGTTATGATTGTTCACATCTGCTTCTCTGAACCTTCTCCTCAACTACTGCATTTCCAGACATGTGATACTTTAAATGCCAGCGGAGTTTGGAAAGGTGCCCCTCTCAGGTTACACAGGGAGCATCTGGATGAAGACATAGGTTCAGTCCTCCCTAGAGGGTAAGTGTTTCAGCTGCTTAGGTCTTTTGCAAAGGGCAGACAGGAACTTGCCATAATCATGACAGCAAGTAACACTTGAATTCTGAGCAAACTCCCGAATCAGGGGTAATTTAGGCACCTTTAGCTCCATTTTGATGTTCATAAGGTGTTTTCATTATTAGTATTTAAAACAAAACAAATATTTCCAATTTGTTTAACTCCTCAGTTTTATTTTCATCTAATATTAGATGTTGAAAACCAAAGGTGAAGTTGGGGGGTGCGTGTTTTCTCTTCATTCTTTCCCTTTTCTCCCTCTATCACCAAATGTTTGTAAAATTCTAATGTCATTCTTTTTTTTCCCCAGTTCCTCTGAACTTCTGAAAACTTTCTCAAGCTTAAATATCAGTTTCAAGGGTATTAAAATAGCAATTAATCACAGCTTTAATTTTCCTCCTTCTTCCTCTGAGACTTTTTGAAAGCGGAAGAAATCTTGAAAAGTTAAGAAGTCAAAAAAAGAGTAAGAAAAAAAGAGAGAAGTCCCTCTGAATCTAATTCATTTTATTGCACTCTGTAAAAAAAAAAAGTGTATGCAGGTGGAAGTGGTGTAGGCTGAGATGGAGAGAAGTTAAAATAATATTGATTTTAAAAGATCTGGTGAAAAGTATAACCGAGAAATAACTTAAACAATAAAAACTAGTCAAAAACTGTTTGAAAAGTTGTTTTCCTCTTTCAATAACCTCCCATTGCTCTAGAGGAACTATATCCCAGTAGAAGGCATAAGCAGAAAAAAATATAAATATTCTGAAGTCATCCTTGAATTGCTCGTTTTAATTAGGGTTTTGTAAAAAGAAGTTCCAAAGGGAGCAAAAGAGTCACAAAAGCATCCATTCATGAAAAAGAAAAAAAAAGAAGTGTCCATGTACAGTCACCAAAACTCTATCTTGGAGCTGTTGTATTTAATATATCTCAAGGTTTGCTTGACATCACGTTCCACTTGAATTGTTAGATTTTAAAAGAGAGTCTACTTCTAAATAAGCAATCTTGTATTCCAACCACCTGCTAAAGTAAATATCGAGGCAGTTTCCAGTTTACCAAAACACTCCAAATGAAAACTGTAGGTGTCTACAAATAGCAAAGTGAGACTACTACTGTATTTGCATGTAGTAGAACAGGCAAAAAGTCCAAGTACGAATCTAAGGCATGAGGATAAGTAGCTGGAGCAGACTGACTTTTGTAGTAGAAGGGAGGTTAATCTTGCACAGGGTGCAAATCCAGTAACCCTTGTGCCAAGACAGGAAACAACATTAAATAAAGAACATTATAGACCCTACTGCGATTTAGGATATTAGTTTAGTAGAACTGACAGAGGCACAAGAAAGAAATTAATTGAATTGTATTGATTTAAATCAATTTGGGGGGGGGGAAACCATTACAACCTCATAAGTAAAGGTTATTCCAATTACAAATCCCAACATTTCATCTTTTTAGGAAGGGATTACATGAATCAAGAATTATTATAGAAAAAAAATACAGTGGTGGGAGCATAATGAGTTAAACTGAAATCTCATTAATGAGGAAGATAAGCAGACTGCATGATAAATTGTTGCTCCAATATAAGAGAGAATGAGGAAGAAGCAAAGCAAATAAAGCCAGGAGGATCTCAGTGTGTATTTTGTTTTAAATACTTACAAGCTAAGAACATACCCTTTATGCCTTAAAACTATCTTCCAACCTGTGAAACACACTCATCCATATAATTTATCTGAAGGACATCTATTCATATATTCATTGCTCTTTGCTATAGTCATAGAGCTAGACGAAAGCCTTTCTTTATAGCACCCTTTATATATAGATGGCATATGGTAACAGCATCTTGCATTACTTATTTGTAATTCTGGGTACACAATTTACGCTCGGAGCTGGAGAACCCTCGCGCTGCCTGCCTACTCTGTCTAAACTCACGCCAGCAAAACTTCTGCTGGATACTGTTGTCCTCATGAAAGCCTCGTATGACTGCTCACCAGGAGAGGAGTGCCCTCCAGGCTTAGTGAAACTCTTTCAGTTAATTTCAGTGGATGACAAAGCCCAGCAAAAATGATGTCATATTCACACCACTATCAGTCAAGTGCAAGAGGAACCAGCATAGCCCCAGCTGATAAATTAGTGATTCTCACTTAACTATAAACTTCTCTCTCCTTCGTTCTCATTCTTTGAATACAGAGATATCTCTGTAATTTATCTAAATCAAATTAAGTAAACCGGTAAGTTAACTGATTTATGTATTTTAAGAGCAGAAGGAACCTCTGGGATCATGTGTTCTGGTCTTCATAGTGAGGATGTGGAATGTAATTCAGTTATTGCTGGGTCACTGTTATCAATGTCATAAAGTGATGCCAGCACAAGTCCTCTAGAGGGACAGACAGGCTTGATCAGAGACTTGAGGCCATGGCACTCCAGAGCAGCTAAGGACACCATGTACCTCTGTTGCCTACAGCTTGTTAAAAACAAGCATCTTATTTCCACTTGGGGTTTGTGCTGATTTGGCTCAAGGCATTTGTGAAATCTTCCACTGCCATGTTGAAAGGGATATCAAACCCCTTTCTGCCAGTGTACATCATTTCAGACTATGATGAGGTGGCCTAAATGAAAACAAGCAAAGAGTTGTGTATTTCCTGAAGACAAAAATTAACATCTATCAGGCCTAAATTAGAGAGACGAATTAGTACAATCATTGTAATAGCTTGCATGAAGCTAAACTAGCGTTGGCTGCTATGTTTTAAGGGGGAAAAAATCATTCCTTCTTCTATTTTGTACACACCACTATTTGTTGAATATTAATATATTTAGATGTTAAATTCCTATTCCCCCCACAAGGCATTATATAGTAATATATATGCAAAATATTAAAACAGAAATAGATTTGCCTACACATCAGCATTTCAAACGGTCATTAAGGCCAGGACAAACAAAACACCATGTTCCAGTCCTCTCTACATCATCTGTTATTTGGAAACACTAGGTATAATGAGGCAGAACCTTAATATTTGTCGGTGGAAGAAAGGTTGTTTTTCATCTTTCATTTCCAACAAACATGATACAATGCCCTTACAGAGGTGAGAAACCAGAAAGCTCCAGGTCTGGATTATGGAGACACAGATCCCCAACACAGATGCCCCCAAGGAGGTACTTTTATCCCATGTACTCGCCAGCACTTTATGGTGCTTCTGCCACTGCTCTTGGTCCATCTCCCTACTGTTAGTTCTTTGTTTCAAACCAAGACATTAGGGAGTCTGCTTTTCATTAAGGACTAACCTGAACATATTTGTGAGGATGCTCCAGTGCCAGAAAAAAAATGTAATTTATTGTACAAGTCTTTTTCAGTGCTACATAGTGAATTTATTAATCCACTGTAAGCAGTGCTGAGGCCAGTTGAGATCACCAGTCATGGCCATATCTAGTTAGAGTGCAGCTTTGTGGCATATGATGTTATTTGTGTTATTAGATGTACCTGGAGAGTACGCAACAGAGGAAACAAGATGTGTTTCAAGGAGTAGAATGCAACTCAACAGCACAGACATTTTGTTTTCACACCTCTTCAGACAGCTTCTACTGTGACTGTGTAATGACAGGTGGGAAAGACCCAAAAAGCAATAACACAATGTATACTGACATTATTTCAGGTTACTGTTTGTGAGGAAGTTTCTGATGGGACAAGATGGAATTGGATGATAAAATATTCTGGAAACCCTGATTCTAACCTAAACTATATATATTGTGAGACCAGGCGTGTTGCCAAATCATCAGTTCACTGCTGTCCTCGTCTTTTCCAATGTAATTCTCAGAAGAGTTCTGTTATGACAAAGTACTCTGTTGGAAAGGTGTGACATTTTCCATTTATTTTGTGTTAGAATAAACTACATAAAGGAAAAGAAATAGAGTATAAAACACCACCAGAAAAATGAAGTGTTGTTTTTCTTAACAAAAAAATGAACAATGCTGGAACAGAAGTTTCCAGCAGAAACAGCAACCCACTAAAGAGAACTGTTTGCACCACAATATTGCAAATCATGGCAAGTAAGTTTTAAAATATTTAATTACATCACCTTTTCTTGCTTTTCAGAGGTATTTAGATTATTTTATGTCAGGGGCTTTATTTTTTGATTGCTTTCTTATGTTGTAAGAGTCACATTTTTAATACTACGACTTGATATCAGACAAAAAATCTGAACAGAATAACTATCCTTATAAAAATTTAAGGTCAGTAATAAATGCATTGAACAGCTTTATATTCTTTCTTGTCTTTCTCCACCAAGCTCTGGAGCAGCTTTCAAATCTTTTTGTAGTTTCCCTGTTTTTCCCCTTCTCATCTATTTGAGAGACAGAATCTGCTCTGAAATCTGAATACCACCAGAAAGCTTTAGCAAAATATTACCAGCTTTCTAAATATATGTGTGCTAGTGAGGCATTTCAGCAGACAAGATGCCAGACAGATGTGTATAAAACTGAAGTTTGAGGGTATGTAGCTATTGCTCTGATTTGTAACCTCTTTTCTATGCTTCAGTCCTGTAAATCTGCTAAACAAGATAGGAATACCTGTTAAAGAAAGCATAAGTCACCAGAAAAAAAATCACCTCCTTCCTCTCAGATATTTACCATTCTACAAAAGCCATCAACAGATGGCATTTAACTCGAGACAGAATAATTTCTAGCTTGCAGGCATGACAATATAATAATACAGGCATAAAAACAACCTGTTCCTCATAAGCAGCATACAAAGTGACAGTCCTGTATTGACATCCCTAGTGTGCAGCTCCAGCAGTGGCCAAGGATGACTCTTCTACGGGTCAGAGAAGCGCCATGAGTCTAAGGGACAGCTGTCAAGGTGGACTGTAAATAACAAATCCCCTGGATTCCCCATGAACCCATCTCATCCATGGTGAGACTCTAGGAAAGCCCCAGACCCCAAAGGTGTTTTGCAGCTCAAACTCAGCTTAGAGGCACTCAGTGAAACAACTTTTCTTGCTGCTTTTCACCCAGAATGAACCTGCTGAATTCCATACTGCTATTATCAGCCTTCACAGGATTTTATTCCTCACACATCAGTGGCAGCATGAGAGGTTGGTATCATTTGTAGTTGCCAGCAATTAAAAAATAGAGAATCACAACTTTTAGGCAACATGCCATCAGAAAGCAAATTGAACACCAGTTCCTTCATATTCTAAATATTTTCAAGTATTTGTTGAAATAAGAAGTCTACTTTTCTCAAGGCATCGTCTTCCCTTTGGTACCATTTCTTTTCTATTGCATAAGGAACAAGTATGTAAGCTTGCGGCTGACACTTCTGCTGCCTGCCTTGACCATGGCAGCAGAGATTTATCATCACGTCTCCTGGTGGCCAGAAAATGCTTAAACCTGATTGATGCTTTAAAAAATGTGGAAACATACCTCTTAGTACTAACCTTTCCCCAGGAAACCGCTCGGCAAGGACAGTCCGACACTCCAGTTGATTTCTACAATGGTCTCCCTGGGTTAGGAATGATTAAGGGAGTCCTTGTCCTCGTTAGGTCCTACTGCCAGGGAATAAATGAGGAGGGAAGAAGGTGGCTCATTGAGATTGCCAATAACAAGGATGAGCTGAGAAAGTGAGGGTACAGGAGGTCTTTACAGTCAGCAGCATGGCTGACTCAGCTCACTCACCGAAGAATTTTTATTGTCTAAATAGTTCCCAAATCATTTTCTGTGCCAGATAGGAGCTACAGGCCGAAGGCAAGACAGTGCTAGCTGGCTGTGTGCATGCAAGTTCTGGAGATGTTCTCAGACGTGGAAGTCACCCCTGTGGCAGTGCTCCTGGGGCAGTTTTCATTAGCAAGGACTCATTTGCGCCGTAAGGATCCCACTCACAGGAGTCACCACAACCAGAAGCAGACTGCAGTTAGTGCAGGAAATAAAATGCCAACATCTGATCAGAGGAACAAGGCCACTGAAATTTTCACAGTGAATTAGTACAAATTCTAGATGGCAATAAGGCTACACTGTAAGGAAAAGCATCCTAGTTAACTTGCTTTTCCTTAACTCTGAAAGAGGCATTATGATTTGAAAAGACTTTAACTTGTGCTTGTGCAAAAAATGGGTCTATCATGACACATCTAATTTCTCTGGACACTTCTAATATAATTTCCTGCTCCTTTTATCCATATGCTCCTCCACAGATTGACAGGGCCTAATATGAATAAGAATCAGGCACTTGGTTGCCCTTTTGCTGTTCAGCATCCTCAATATCCCTCTACAGAATCAGGTAAAACATACCACTTTTCAAAGTCCCGGGGCACAGCACTTAGTTGTTCAATGACTTTAATAATGACACAGTTTTAGGTCAGAGACCTGATACAGCTTTAAATCTGAAAACTGAAAACCTCTTTTAATAGAGTGAGGCCTCTTATTCCAGCCATTTAAGGCTTCATCCACAAAGACTTACATCCTATAATTAGAATTTGTTCTCTAGGAACTGCAAACATAACAGATGGTCAAACAAAGGGCAAATCTGTGGTCTGCTTGGGATAATGCTGAACAAGATAATGTTTATGTCAGGTTGCAGAATGAATGGAATACAATATGACAAAACAACAATGTTGTTCTCACTTGGCAAGAACCAGACAATGAAGTTACTGCAGAGCTTGCAATGGTGGAGTTGGCAATATAGTTCATTTTAATAAATTGTATTACATTAGACATTTAATTTGTTTAGAACAAGTCAGGATTCCTTCAAGTGAGCTAGTTCGTGTCCTTTTAATGACAAAGAATAGGCAATAGAAAGCACTACATACTTACACACATATATACATGCACACCCATGTATGCATTTATACTTCATGGAAGCAGCTGTCAGCAATAGCTGGGAAAACACCTTTGTGTATAGAAGCTGTCCTTCCACTCCTCTTTCTTGCTCATCATTCCAACTTTCTGTCAAATCCTACTTCTATACCACTTAAGTATGTAAGCTGTGCTTTGTATACAAATATATTTAAATGCCTTACTCCTCAGGATTCCATCTTTCTGTCAGTTGTTGTTTCCACTGCTAAATACATAGAAATTCATGTTGTTCAAGGCTATTGTTCTCTCGGTATCATTAATATCAAATATTCACAACTTCTGGCTCTTACTAGTACTTCTTAATACATTAAATTACACATTTAATACATGATGTATCAAATGTGCGTAATCAGACTGAAAGCATGCACATCATGTTTGAATTTAACCCTGTACATATATCAAATCAATCATTTGCTGACAGCGACCATGTCACTTATCACACGAAGTACTGAGTTTGGGAGAAGGCATGAAATGGATGTAACAGGGACTGCCTGTGGCACTGGACAGCAATGATGCACTAAATAGTTTAGCTAGGGTGGTAGAAATCCAGGTCTCCCTACTCACCTACATGAAACAGTGAGAAATTCTCCAGTAAGACGGAAGCCTGGAGAGAAAGGTGTTAGCTCTAAAACAAAGATGTTCTCTTTGGTGTGGGTAGGAGAATGAATTGGAAATTGAGACAGGGCAACTACAGTTTTCTGATAATTCACATAAACCTTGTCTGAAAAATCAGCTGGTTTTGATACTCCTTCTCCTGATATCTCGTTTAGATATAAGGAGCAGAGACAAATCCTGAGAGCAATGCTGAAACTACTTGCTTTGATTTCTCAGAGAAGAATTTGTGACACTGAATTTTAGAAGCAATTACAAAAAAAAGAAGAGATATATTAATATGATGCATTTTAAAAGCCTCGTGTCATGTTGCATTTACTCTTGAAACATGATAGATGAATTTCTGACAGCAGAAGACGATATGTATTCATTCATGTATTTCCTAAGAAAATAAGTACCAAAAAACCTCCCTCAAAGGAAGAAAAGCCTGGTAAAACACTTCAGTGTCAAGAGAGAGGGAAGTATTCTGGGAGATAGTTTTGTGACAGCAAACCGAAAAATGCCATTGATGAGACTAAGTGACTTCTCTCAATCATGAAAAATAAAATCTGGTTTAGTAAAAAACAGGGCACAGAGGGATCATCTTAGAGATTTGTCTGTCTGTTTGTTTGTTTGTTTGTTAGGCAATCACTTTTAAATTAGCTTTGAAATTTCTGATCCTCTAATACTTCTTGAGATTGCCTGCTTTCTTTGCTTATTGTTATATATGTGGTAACAACAAAGGCCGAAGGATTTGGGGCTTAGCACACTAAGCTTAGATTGGAGATGCAAGATTCTTGCCCATACAGCCTGAAGCACATCCCACAGATCTCTCCAGGATGCCTTGGCCCAGCAGCTGGCTGTGAATGAGACACATGCTGCTAATAAGCCACCAGACATGGGCACGTGAAGGTCTCATCTGGGGGACATCAGTCAGACCAAAAAAAACCCTGGCCATGCACCTGGCCAGCACAGCAGACAACTCCTTCCATGGCAGGCAAGAGGAGTCATCATGCAGGGGGACACTGTGCTCCTCATCAGAGATTTGAGAGGTCATGAGAGCCTGCATCTGCCAAAAGGGCCTGGTAGGGCATCACGGGTGCTGGTGGCTGGTGTGGATCCTCACACGTTGCTGGAAAGCTCTGTCATCCCACAGAGCCCCAGCTGGATGGCACAGCAGGAGCAGAACTAATTACTGTTCAGGGAGGAACATGATGGAAATGTCTACATAACATAGTGCTTAACTTTCTTTTCTTAATAGAGGGACTATTAAAAAAGATGCTTTTTACCTCATTGAGAGTTCCAACTCAACATCTGAGTTTCAACTCAGTTTTCCATTCAATTAGGGTTATTAAAGTCATCTTGACACTTGAGAAGTTAAAATGACTTACACAATACATAAACTTGAGATCAGTAGGTAAAAGAAGCTGTTTTTTCATTGTGAGCCTTATGGATATGATACTAAAAAAAGGCAGCATGTCCTATTCAAATACTCCTAGTTACAATGCCAGATGGGAATCCGGCACTAGAAGCTGGAGCTGGCAATAGGCAGGAGTCCTGATTTGTGATGTGAAAGGCTAAATAATGCTCAGAAATAACTGTCAATCACTGACAGAGATGGAACCATTTTGGTAAAATGAAGTCTAAGTAGCCCATCTGAATAATTTATTGTTGCAGCATAATCTGCAGATTTCAGCTGTGATTACAATATAAGACTCTATTAAAGACTAAAAAGTACAGAGAATAAAGCTCAGAATAAATCAGAATTGTAAAGCCACTCTCAGCAAGAAGAGAGTAAAAGTTCTCAGCTCTTTGCACCAAAGGCATCGTTTTGGCAGCTTCTGAGAATTTGGTCCATGAGTTCGGATGACAAGTAGGAAATCCAACTAGCATTCTGGGTTTTTTTCAGAACGATGTTGAAGTTCTTCTTGAAGTTAATGCAAATTTTGGGCATCAAGGTTTCTGATAATTCAAGAACTTATGAATACAGATTTCAGTTTGGATTCCATAAAATTCAGTGCTTGGACATTGCCACAAGAAAAATGGGTATTTCTGAGGAAAGTTGTGTCTCTGCAGATTATTGGGGTTTTGACAGAGAAACTAACACAGTAAGCCCTACTCCTCACTTCTGCCCCTAACTCTATTATTAGTATTAAACTAAGTTGAAATATTAAATTATTTAATACTAATTATTAGTATTAAATAAATAAAACATTGGAAACACTTTATAAATGGACCTTAGTCCGTGAGTTGGACTTAAACCCTTTTCCAATAACAAGAGACTGCTGCATTTTCACCTCAGTAACCACTCCGTGGGACAAGCCCTAACTTACCCTGAAATGCTTTTTATGACTTGGACAGCTGTATATGACACACTGTTTTTATTCTTAGAGTTTTGAAGGCACGAGTGCTTTCAAGTCCACCCCCAAAACAGCTTTGGAGACAGCAGCTGTCTTCTTCCTCTCACACAACAGGGGCTCAGTCACTGACAGTGGCTTCTGGGCAGTTTATGATGAGCATGCATAAAGAAACCAGAGCTTGCTGCACAGGCTCTGAGAAGCACAGGAATGAAGGAAAAATGAAAAACGCAGTGGTCCAGATTAAAACCTGATGGATAGAAAGGCAGCAGTAATGTTTGCACAGATGTCTCCCAGTGGAACCTGTCTTCAGTCTCTCCCTGTTAAGGCTGTGATGAATGACATGGAAGGAACAAAGACTGTGCTTTCAATTCAGCAAGGAGAGGATGCAAACTTACTTTAAAATTAAAGCAAAACCTAAAAATGTGCTTTCCTCAGCAAAAAGTGATAACTAGACTAAACCTCTCACTGAGAACAGGTCTAAGCAGAGAGAGGGGAGCTGTAAACAAAAGATTTCTTGCAATTATATTTGTGTCTTCTGGCCATTGTTGGATCCCCAAAGACTTCTAAGAGACAGAAGAGAAAGAAACAGATCCTGATACAGATGAAGGCAGCTGAAAGGTATTGCAGGCAAATTTGGACACTTAAGTTCAAACTACCTCACTGGGTTTCTTCATGAGCCATATTCCCTAAACATATGAAGATATAGGCAAAATGAAGACAACAACAACAAAAATTTAAGAAAATAACTCTGTGCCGTAGAAACATACATGTAAAAATAGTGCATACAGGTAAACAGCTGAACTTCAGTGTAGCCCCTTACACTTTTTGAAATGTGTTTTTCTACGACTTGTATTTTCAGACATTTTAAAAAGGTCAGCCCTGATGCTGATTGTCCCATTCCCTCCACTCTCCACTCCATGGGAACAATACCAAAGCTTTCTGTGCTGGCATCTGTGGCAGAAGCAGTAGTTCTGTGTTTTCCAGTTTTTAAGGACATAATGTGGTTTTGGGTCAGAGCAACAGTCCCACCCAATACTGGTCTCAGTGGTGACAGTGAAAGAGGTTATTTATGGGAGCACATGACCCTCAACACTTTCTCATACTTTACTTTTACTAGATTACTGCCTATTCCTGCCAGTTTCTCTTTATACACTTGTTGGACATAAATGTGTTTAATCCCTTTTTCAGCCTGCTGACATGTCCTCATTCATGTCCAGTGGTGCCAAGCTCCAGAAGCTCACCACCTGTTTTCACAGCATCTGTTTTAAACCGTTCTGCTTGTTTCAATCAGTGCCCCTTCTCAGGATATTTGATGACTACTGATACCACAGGCAGCACAACAGGAATCTCCACAGTTCTAAAAAACGCCACTGAAATTCCCCTTCATACTTCTTCACTACCAAGGAGGTGACTTCTCAGGAGGTACAGTTGATTTAGAAATATTGTTTTCATTAATCAGATGCAATTTGTCAAAACTGGCAATGATTGCATAGTAACGAGAGTCCTTGGAAAGTGCAGTAGTCAGCAGTGTGAAATGGCATTTACCAGCAGTAATTACTGTATTTCTATCCGTGCGCTAAAGAAAATAGCTGTGACAATAGTTGGCAAACCAAGTCCTCGTGATAAATTCCACTCCACCAGCAACCCTGTGCTTATTTTGGTTAGTTCTCTTGCCCTTCACTGCACAACATAAGTAAAACCTGCTCCAGCAGATGTAGCAGTTTGTCATTTATCTATCAAAAGTATTTAGAGAGCACTGGTCCCTGGAGAATTCATGCTCTAGACCTACTGATGTGTTAGAAGAAAGGGAATAGGGCTTATTAAGAGGGACTCCTTATGCATTTTTCTTGGCAAAAGGCTTGATGAAGCTGTTTGTATAGACCTTTTTTTGAAAAGCTAAACTGTTTGGGAAAATACTATTAAAGGAAATGTTGCCATCTGAATGCAAAAAAGGTGAAGAAAAGGAGGTAACCTAAGCTGTACAAAAACACCTGTTTGAAGAATAGATGTAAATAAAGTTCAGAAATCAAGAATTTTTTTCATATATTGATAAAATTATTTCAATTCATTTATTTCAGGTAATTCCATTCCTGACCAAAGCATCAAGGTTCCAAACACCCAACCGAAATAACAGGTTATCCTGGTCAATCAGAATCATGTTTTCATCAGCAACACTGGTTGTAAGGTGAGGTCCCCTACAACCATGGCACAGCAAAAGGTTATGGGGATTGAGGTCTGGTGTGGGACATGAGCTTTTAGGATTTTCCCCTTTGACAGTGCCCTATGCCCATCATCCCAACATTCACCTCCTCTGAAAGAGCTGGAAAAGAAATAAACCTACTGAACCACATAAGATGGAAAAACTCTGGTTTTAGACTTCTTGTCACCAGGCACAAGACGAATGAAGAAACTTGTGTCTCAGTGTCTTACGGTGTGATTTATGCCCTGCTCAACACCACCCTGCGTTCAGACTGACACTGGCAAAAACAGCTCGATGGGAGCCAAAGTCTAACCCAGACGTGAGGTTGATGCTGTATATCTACTCCAGAAACACGTGGAAATATTGCCTGCAAGAAAGATGAATGAAGGCTGTTAGCTGGACCATGAGGGCTGGGTCTACACATGACAGGTTTGAGCACTGTCTGGGTACAGGGTGAAGAGCTGCAGCCTGCCAGCCCTACATTACTCCTCCTAGCATATCAAGCCCACCCAAATATCAGAGCTGTTGCCGACAGCCCCCTTCCCTCTCTCCTCTGTCTCTAGAGGGCATTGTCAAGAAGTCTTTCTGGCAGCATTTTAAAAGTAGATGAGATCAAGTATGCATTTAAGAATAAATATATTTAAAACAACAAGTCCTTAAAACCCATCTGTTGCTGCAGAACATAAATTCAAATAATATTCGTACACACTTTAACTCAGTCCTTGTGAGACAAAGAGATGTAGCTATTTGCTGATTTCCTTGACAATATTCGTATGAAATGCCTCTCCTTGGGACTAAAAAGCTGGCTATTTTTCATGGCTCTGCAGCACAAAGTGGCTCATTTTAAGACAGGTTGTTCTACAGCCACTGGGCAGGAAAAAGTGAAGGGTTTGAAGACTAGTGGTTGAGGGATATTAGGGACTGAGACCCAAACACTCTGCAACTAACACTGGGTGAAGAAGAGACAAAAAGTTGGAGTGGGATGGAAAAAAGAGAACTTCCCACAGAGAGAAACTGGAGTTCCCTTAGTGAAAATAATGTCCTTTAAATTAGGAGACAATTTTCCAGTGTCCAGGAGTGGGACAGTGGATTCAAGGTATCCTGACTCAGCCTTGCTGGAAGAGGCAAGCAGAGTTTTATCTCCCACAGGTGAGAAGTGTGAAGCAGGCGTGGCCAGCACAGGCACTACGTAAGAAGGACAGGGAAAGAGACACCAACTGCCCCGTGGAGGCCCACAGCTGGCAGTTTGGCAATCCAAATTACTCTGTTTCAGCAAAGGCTTTTTATCTGTCATCACCACAGGAGTCCGTGGTTTTTTCCTTTGTAAGACAGCAGCTGGCCATCCAAGCAACCTTACCATGGGTGAGAGAGGCTCTAGGAAGCATTTCACAGCAGATCAAGCTGGCTTCGCTCTCCTTCACAGACAGACAAGGAGAGAGGGAGGGCCTTGGTGGGGGTCCCAGGTCAGATGGGCAGAAACCAAAGCTCCTGGGTTTGCTTTTGGCTGCCCCCTTCTTGGCTTCCCCCCGCTGGTGACGTTGCAGGCAGCAGTGGCACTCTGGCGCTGAAGGACTCTGTTATCAGTTTGATGTGATGCCAAGCCTTTCCAGCAGAGCACCAGTTAAAGAATGGAACAGCAATTTAATTTATCTCAGCTAAGTATAAATGAATTTTCATGGGCAGAAGTGGAGAGGAAAAAGCATTATCTACCCCAAGCACTTGTCTTCAGCTGAAAGTCTCAAAAGCCTAACACAAGCAATGCTGTTAGACTTTTGTATAAAAAGGCTCCAAGGATTCTTATAATAGCACATAATACCCTAAATATAGGGTTGCTACTGACTTTCCTAAAAAGAGACAACTATAACACAAGTGGTACTTGATCCAAAAAAA